>JAYESA010000015.1:170402398-170902398 GCA_036927795.1 Iris macrosiphon
TTTCGGTTCGGTTGAAACCGAATAAGCCGAATGCTCACCACTAATCATTCTTAATTATGTGGCAACTGACGTGACGGTTAATGTGATAGCTAACATGACAATTTTATAAATTATATTTAGTATTAAAATTAAAGTTAACATTAATATTAATATAAACATTAATATTAACATTAATAATAATATTAACTTTAATTTTTTTTGGAAATTTATTTTTTGGATTAAAATTTGTCATGTCAGCTATCATGTTAGATGTCACATAATATTATTTAATATGTTACGTCTGCTATCACATAAGGAGGAGAATTTGAAGGAACATTTAGAGGGATAAATAGCATTACTCATAAATAAAAGGCACGTCAACTTTTCTCTTTTACTCTAGCAATTAACAACCATTACTCTGTCCTCAGATTCTATGTAACCCCTTATTTTGTAATATGCTCAATGCGTCTAGTACGGTGTCCCTTGGTGATGCGAGAGCTCGGAGGTCTAGTTACCAGCATTTTCTTCCTAGGGTTATGGTTAGGGTTAGGTTTTTTGACCTGGGGTTAGGGTTAGGGTTTTTGATCAGGATTGTTTTCTAACACCTACCTATCCCCCACGATCACACCCTGACACTACACTGGACACACACATGCACACTAAAATGTATGTGCACTAAACGTCGAGAAAGCAACATGAGCAGTGACTATTGGCACCAAATGCCAGTGCGTATAGTGTCTGTATTGTTAGTGTTATTTGTGTGGTTGGTATTGATACTTTTATATTAGTTAGAGTGTGTGTGAGAGTGTTATTGAAGTATGCAGGGAGGGTATATCAAAGTTGAGGGTATCATAGTGGTGTCCTATGTTAGCAGCAAATGAGTGAGGAGATTGTGTATACTGATACAAGTGTATCAGTGAGCGTGACTCAAGTTGGGTTTTAGATGTGCAATAGTGAATATGTGAGAGGCTCGGGTTTGAGTGCCCACAAGCACATAGATTGAGATACACATGTAAGCATGGCAAGTAGAGGTAACATCAGCAGTAAGCACTGCTTACTAGCAGTGAGCAGGGGGAGACTTGAGGCACATCAGCCCAATGTGCATTGGAGCATGCTGAGGTAAGTCAGTGAGCTAGGTGTGTGGTTAGGGGCAGCTGCAGTTCTGTAGTAAGGCACATTATCTGTAGTGTGTTGACTGCACACTTATAGTGCAGTTCATAGTGCTATGGGGGGAGAGGTAGTCAGATAGTCCACCGTAGGAAGAACTGCAGTAAGCATCTGTAAACCCCCTGATTTTCCAGGAATTTTTAATTTGGGTTTTTCACAATTTTCTGTAATTTTTCGGGATTTTTCTGTAATTAAAACCTAGGCATTGGTAATTAAATAATTTTTAATTACTGTTAATTAATATTAAAATATTATAAAAATAATATTTTATGGCGTAAAATGAAAAACTAGACATAGGGTAATTTTCTGTGAATTTATTGGACTCCGGAAACATTTTTAAAGCCCTAAAAACCAATGTAGAATTAAACCTAATTAAACCCTGAACCTGAACCTGGTTTATTTGGAAATAAACCGAACCAAACCACTGTTGAACCAACTCAGACCCGGTTCAACTGAACCGAACCCAGCCTTATCGGGTCGGGTCGGATCTAAACCCGACCCGAAACCCGCAGACCCAAACCCGCACTTAAACGCTAGCGGGTCGGGCCGGATTCACGTTGAACCCGACCCGCGGACCCGAACCCGGACCCGTTACCCAATCATAACCGGAACCCTAATTCTAAATCTATTCTACTGTTCCGACTATATTTAACCCCTAAGCTTCGCCGGAACCCTAATATCCCTCCTCCACTTTCCTCCTCATCGCTCCGCCCGGACTCGCCGTATCCTCTCCACCTCCTCCTCCCTCGTCCTCACCCCGACTCCACCCAGCAGTCAGCCCCACTCGACCTCCGCCCCCGACCTCATCTTCCCCGACCTAACTCCCCGCTCCAGCCGCCCAGCCCGACCGTCTCCGTCTTCCCATCTCTTCCTCCTTCCCCGCAGCTCCTCGACGAATCCCCTCCGCCGCCTGACCATCCCAGCGCCCCGCATCTCCGTCTTCCCCGACGAGCTCTCTGCCGCCCTCAGCCCCGCAGCACCCCAACGCCACTCCCGCAGAACCCCGAGAGCCTCCGATCCCCGCTCCGCCATGCTCGACAGCATCCCCGCGACGCCTCCGCCTTGCCAACGAACCAGAGCCCCTCCGCCTCGATGCCCTAGCCGCCGACGATCCGCCAGAAGTCCGCTCCGCCCTCCTCCGGCCAGCCCAGGGGAAGCCCTAGCCGCTGGCCGCAGTAGAACCCTAACCCTAGCCGGACACGGTAGACCAGACACAGGACACAGCTCGTGTCAAGGAGACACACGGACACGAAATCCAATTTCACGGAGCCCTGTTCAGGTAACCCGTTCTCTCTCCTCGCTGCCCCATTTTCTGTTCCGTCAGTTATGACGCGTAGACTGTGTAACCCTCTCGATAGCCGTGCAACCCGCTCGGTGCATCGCGTCCTGTGGCGATCGCGAACCGCGATCCAAAAACAGAAAAACTAACGCCCTGTTTCACCCCGGAACTGAGTGCGCCCCGCCAAACGGGACGACTTGGTCGCGCGCGGTCTTCACCGAAGTGTGCGCGCCGTTGATACGGACGTGCGAGATTTCGCAGAAGTTGATTTGGATGTGCGTGCACACCGGAATCAACGCGTATCCGCCGGCAACGTCCCGTATCCGCCTGTTCTGGAACACATTGTAACTTTGTGTACACACGTCGGATCGAAACGAAACTTGCGGCATCGGACTCGTAGCAATACGCTGGTCCTGTGACCCAAGTTTGGTTCGATTCTGAGAACGTTGACAAAATCGCGTATCGTGGGCCCCGCGGCTCCACTTGACGGGCGATTTTGTGATCGGCTCATCGGAATTCAATTCTGGAAGTTTCGTTGGGTTCGTATCATCGTTCTAGACTTATTGACACTAAGTTGGACGAATTTGGAGACCTTTGACCCTGACACGTTTTTCGGTGCAAAGCGGCCCACATGTGGACCCTACTTTGACCAAAAACTGTTATTTTTGCCCCTGTGTCCAAATTGGACTTAAGGACAGGCGTTTCTAGCTATTTGATATTTTTTGAGACTGTTGGTGATGTTTATTACAGCTTTTGGAGGAGTACCTACAGGATCCACTGATACAGGGACAGCTGTTGGTATTCAAACCCCAGGCAAGTGTACCTTGCCAAACATTGCAGTTCTTGTTACATATTTTCTTGACTTATTTATATATTGTTATACATACTGGACCTAGGACCGTGTGACTTACTTAGCGTCCGATTAATAGTCGGGTGCCAACACCGTACGCGGAGTTGTGTAACGTCACCTAGAGTGGGATATCGTGACCCCTTTACATTCTCGTACTTGTCTTATCAAGTACATAGACCCAGGACACTTGACACTATTCATGAGACATAGTCTTCCTGAGATATTCATGGTGATTCTGTATAGGATACAGGTTTTATGACATAGACATTATATTCATAGACATTATATGACTTGCTGCATTAGTTTTGATCCTGCGTGTCATGGACATGAGACGTGAGATTACATTGGGTGGGGAGAGTATTACCATACAAAGGCTGATTATATTATATATATTGTCATCTGGATGTGTCTTAGTCTCTGACACAGAGCTTTGGCACCAGTTCTGGCCCTTCGAGAAAATGCTGCTATGGGTTTCTCCGACATTGATCCTGTAGTAGTCTCAGCCCGAGTATGACTAAAACTCTCACTTGCATATCACATAGTTGGTTATATAGTTTACCTTATTGTCTCATTTATTGCTGCACTACATTTATGTTGGCTTGAGTTATTTTGTACCTTGCTATGTCCCCTGAGGACCTGGATCCGGATTATGTCCCCAGGATTTGCAGACGAGATCTATCCCGAGGTATACCGGAGCAGAAGCAGGAGCAGGCACTGGAGCAGTACCAGATCCAGTAGGCGAGTGATCCCTGAGGGTATCTTCTGAGTATATACTAAGAAATAATTAGTTGATTTACTTTTTATTATAACTAATTATCTAACTTAAGTATTAAGAATACTAATTAATAATAATATAAATTATTTAATTATTATAATTTCAAAAATAGTAAGTAATTAATTATTACTAATAATATTTATTTAAATTATAATTATTTAGCTTTCACACTTTCTTATAGAAACATCCCTTGGTCCCCATTATATAAACTAATATATGATTATAACCTAACCCTTTCTCCAAGCCACATAAAATACAAAACCAACCCATCATCATGGCCATCATACCAAACCTACATCGACTTAGCCAAAACAACACCTCCATTCCTCATCTCCGTTCGCCAAACCTCCTCCTCAATCGAACATGCTCCTCCGTCCGCCTTGTCGTACCCTCAGACTCGAGCAAGTTCCTCTGCCTTACCCTCCTTCGTCGGTCCAAGAGGCTTCGGGCCGTCGTCGACCACCATCGTCAGTCTTCTTGCCACCGGCTCCGCCAACCCTCTTCCCCGCCTCCCCTCCTCCTCGCCACCGCCGCCTCCCCCATTCCTCGTCACCTCCTAAGAAAGAAAAATGTCAGTTGGAGAATTTAAAAAAAAAAAATCAAGCTTTCAACACACATCCGCAAAAAAAATGCGAATGTGAAACTGAAAATTTTTCATGGACAGATCACCCGATAGGAACTGCGAATGGAGAACAAAATTATTTCCCACCACTTTCTTGTCGACACTTTCACACTGATCCAAACATCAGAACTCTCCAACACATAATCCTCATCCGAGATACATCAAACCGAAGAGGCCCTAAGTGGAATATAATATCAAGAGACTGTAATTACTATTTGGATTATTTAGTGATAGGGTCTCATATATATATATAGTAGAATTTGGAATTTGTGTGTTCATTCGGAGCATGTGCAGAGATAGTAGAATTTGGAACGATAATGCCGTCTTCTTTAGTCTAATCGGGTCGGATAATTTGGACAGCACGACCTGCTCGCACGGTCATACCAATTGAGTAGATCGTACTTCGCATCGGTCCATGTCTGGATATATGTTTCAGTGTTGTCAAAATCAGACCGGATCGACGGTTGAAGCGGGTCGGATCAGGTCTGACAAAAAACTTGGTCCGGTCTGACTTGAACCGTTGGATTTTTAAAAAACCTAGATTTTTTTTCTGAACCGAATTTTAGCCGGAGAGCCGGCCGATCCGGTCCACGATTGATCGAACCGGCCATTCTGATTTTTTTTTTAAAAAACTCAAAAAAATTTAACACGTGAGATTTGAACAATTTGGTACTTTGTTTGGTTTTGACAGACCTTATAGTTGTAAAACCAAACCATACTAAGAACCAAAGTAAGAAGTAAATGTGGATATCTTACATGATTTGATTATTGTAAATGACATATTTGAATTCCAGTTGAACACCGGTCCGACCTGTACCAAAGATTTTCGGTTCACGATTTTTAAAACATTGATATATACAACCGGTCCACAATGTAAATTGATCACCACAAAAAAAAACCACAGCACAGAAGAAGAACTCAACAAAGTCACAACACAAAGGTTATTTTATTTATATTTAATAACATGTAAAAGACAGTCGGTTACAAACATAAGCAGAACTTCACCAGCAGTGAAGAGTAGTAGTGGTAGCTGCTGCTACGTTATTATATATTATTATACTTGGTCACCGACATATATAAACGTACTGAAGACACAAAGTGCTGCATGGATGCATGGCCGGCCGGCCCCTAGTAGCAACGTTTACACATGCAGCGGTGGTGATATCCGTCGCAGTAGCCTCCGTTACTGTAACCCTCGCCGATGCAGACGTCGTAGCACTTGCTGTCGCTGAAGCATTTGTGATGGAACGTCCCGCTCGGCACGTACTTGCACGTCCCGCTGCTTCCAGCTTCCGCCGCCGGCACCGCCTCCTCTGCACAATAGTCACAATTAGATTTGTTACAGTACTACTAAGTACGTTTTCGATTATTTATTAATTTTTTAAACCGAGTGAACAATATGGACGCTTTTGTTCTCTTCTATTAATTTTCTTCAAATTTATTTCTCTACAAGTAATTTAATTAAAATATAGTTCTCTATACGAGAAATCCCGGAACATATATGGTAGCAAGCTAATTAATTAAGAAGTGTTTTGTCATGAATAAATAAAGCTTACTTGACGCAAGGAGTAGCACAAGCATGAGCAGGAAGCACAGTGTGGATTTCTTCAACCCCATAGTGATAGTGCTACTTATGTGTTTGTTGATGAGGACAAGGATGATATCGAAGTGAGTATTTAAAACTATGGAAGTGTATGTTGGTATTTATAGAGAACAATGAGGATACATATCATGAACAAGTCAAGGCACGTAACGCATGACCTTATCCACGCGTTCAGATAGCAACCCTCTCTTTCCGTGACATTTACGTACTTGCCACTCAAGTCTCAAGATCAGGCAAGTATGTTTAGGTTAGGTACGAAAGTACAGAGTTAGAATATATTATAGTGTTGTGTCATACCCCCATTGACTCTAAAGATTAATGGAACGCTTCAGAAAGCAGCTAATTTTTAATGCATTGTTCTGTTTGGGCCTGTTGGGTAAGTAGGAAATGGTAAAGGTTAGGAAAATAATTGCAAAGTCGTCGGTTAGGAAATGGTAAAGGTTAGGAAATGGTAAGAGGGGGTTTTTTTTTTTTTTTAAATGGAGGAAATGGTAAGAGTTGAAAAGTTGTTTTTATGTGCCTCTTCGTATGAATGTAAAGTATATAAAAAGGTCATTGTATCTCTCATTTTCTCTGGTCAAATCTGAATAAAATGTGATACAGTATATTAGTTCCACTCTATCTTTCTCCACCTTATAAACTAAGTGTACGTTTTATTGCAAGGTAAAAATATGTGAAAAAGAAATTAATTCTACGAAATTATTATCCTAGGAAAAAAAAATCATATAATTTTGAAAAAAATTCTTGGAAAACTTAATTTGATGTTTGATTGTCATTATTTTCCACGAAAAATATTATTTTTTATGGAAAATAATATTTTCTTATGAGTTGGACAAGTTAATTCTCCACCATTTTGGAGAAAGATATAAAAAATGATAGTTTTTTGGAAAATAATTCCATGAAAAATATAAGCTATCTAACACTATTTTTTCATAGAAAAATATTTGTGATAAAAATATTTTTCATAGAAAAAAAAGTCCAATCAAACACAGCCTAAGTGTAGAATATTAGTTTCTTCACTAATATTCAACAGCTTGTAGGAGCATGAATTTCTACCCACTTTCATAGTGGGGTAGCTAGCTAGTTAGGTGAGGCAGGAATGGATCCAGAAATATAAACTGAGGTGGACAAGGCTGGGTTAGGATGGACTAGGTGTGGGCTAACTCCTACAAATATATATATATATATATATATATATATATATATATGGAAAAAAAAAGTTTTTTTTAGGTGAGCTCCAGTCCAACCCAGACTCTTACTAGATCCGACCCAGCATCTGAGCAATCACACATTTACCTAATCCGCCAGAATTTATAACAACGGTTTAATCTGTGAGACAATTGTGTGAAAATGCTTCATAATCTAGAATTTTACATCATGTAAGTCTCTCCATAATATTGATCATAAGCATAAATACTAAACTGGTTTCTCATGCATTGTCAAATCTCAAGTGACAAACTTACCATATGTGCATATACATACGCATAAATATATTAATAAAGAAATTAGATGTTTTGTCATGTGATTGTATAAGCCAACTTATTTTTCTACAAGTAATTTAATTAAAGAAATATATTAATAAAGAAATTAGATGTTTTTGTTCAGATGTTAATCCCAATTGTAAAGAAATTTAAAATTTTGTTAAATAAAGTTAGCTATATCATAATTTTATTAAGTAATTATATATTTTGTCATGTGATTTTATAAGCTTGTTTAATATCATTTAATCAAGATTTGATGTATAATAATCTTGGTTTTTTCATATCTATCCAATTCTGTCTCAAGTTTAGCAAAAATGTAAGAGGGACACAAAATAAAAATTATGAAAGAAAAAGTAAAACCTGATATAAAAATGTATATAGAAATTAAAAATCATAAATTTCGGAGAGAACGAAACATGAAATTGATGAAGAAAGTTTTAAAACAACATGAATATTTAACTCGGAAGCAAAAATTCAGTGGTGGCAAATGCCACAAACCCTCCCCCATTCGTCCTATGTAGGTCCACCCATGCGTGTGTGTGTGTGTGTAGCAAAAAAAATGGTACGATTTGCTCAGTCTATACGTCCCAATTTTGGGAACAACAATCCATCTTTTTAATTATTTAATTAACTGTTGAAACCAGCAACCTAATACTAGAACTTGGACCTCAACTCTCAAAAATGATAATTAACTTGGATAAAAACTCCAATTAAGCCATCCATTAATCAAAATCATTCATTAGAACATAACTCATACATTTCTCCATACAATTTTATTAATGAAAAAAATCTAACTTAGACCTAAGAAATAAATCTAAACAAATTGAAAGTATCTAGAATATAAATATACAAAGAAAAACAAAATTAATACAAATCAGAACCCTAATCAAACTAAAAAAGGAACTACAAAATAATTATGAAATTCGATATATATTTTTTGTCAAATCTGTAAAAGTTCATACAAATTAGGTCGTTTGTAACCAAAACTGTTCGAGTCAGCAATAGGGCCTTGAAGAATCCTAGAGTGTTTAGAGTGAAAAAGGGAGATGATGTTACTCGCATGTGATATAAAGCGAGACTAGTAGTCAAAGCTACAGTCAAGAAAAGAGATTGGATTTCAACGAAATATTCTCGCCGTCAAGATGTCGTGTTGGATTTGGAAGCAAGGCTAATAATGGAGGTTGGACAGATGGATGTGAAGGCAATGTTCCTTCACAGTGATTTCAAGGAGGAGATATACATGATATAGTAACCCAAGGCTTTCGGTGAGAAGGCAAGGTGCACATGGTTTGTCGATTTAAGAAGAGTCTCTATAGTTTGAAGCAGGCTTCGCAAAGCATAGGTATTCCAAGACGACATCGAAAAATAGTATTTTTGTGAAATATTTTTTCAAGTTTTACTTTGTCATTATTCTTTTGTTATGTAGATTATTATGTACTGGTGAGTCGTAATGTTTTGAGGATAGCAAAATTGAAACGACAACTAAGCAATATTTTCTCATTGAAGGATAATAAAATTTTGGTTTATTCGATTTTGACTTTTTCGGTTCGGTTGAAACCGAATAAACCAAATGCTCACCCCTAATCATTCTTAATTATGTGGCAACCGACGTGACGGTTAATGTGAGAGCTAACATGACAATTTTATAAATTATATTTAATATTAAAATTAAAGTTAACATTAATATTAATATAAACATTCTTAATTAGGGTTAGGGTTAGGGTTAGATTTTTTGACCTGGGGTTAGGGTTAGGTTTTTTGACCTGGGGTTAGGGTTAGGGTTAGGGTTAGGGTTTTTGATCAGGATTGATTTATAACACCTACCTATCCTCCACGATCATACCCTGACACTACATTGGACACACACTAAAATGTACGTACACTAAACGTCGAGAAAGCAACAGGAGCAGTGACTATTGGCACCAAATGCCAGTGCGTATAGTGTCTGTATTGTTAATGTTATTTGTGTGGTTGGTATTGATACTTTTATATTAGTTAGAGTGTGTGTGAGAGTGTTATTGAAGTATGCAGGGAGGGTATATCAAAGTTGATGTCACGCCCCAGTCCCAAAATACGTAGGACCAGGATACGTAACTATGCCAGCCGCCCGTATATATGGCAACTCCAATATATGGAAACCATATATACGTGCGTACGCTGTATATGAACAATAATTCATAAGTGGTAATACTAATCATAAGTCACAGGGTAATATCTAAATCTCATCCACAGAGTCAAATATACATGAATATCTAATAACCAAGTAACTAGATCTCAATATAAAGTAACTAGAGAATGACAGTCGGACGAAAACAAATCCACTGCCGAAATAGAATATAAAAGGAACCAGATACACACCATATAAGAACAACATCTGACAATCACGAGGCTCAAAGATCTGCTCGAGATATAAGTAGCCTGTCCGGAATCTGCGCTCCCACGAATACTCAGGAACATCTATATTTGGAAAGGGACCAGGTTCTCAGAGGGACATAACAAGATACATAGAAGTATGCCATAATGTAAATACTGAGTAAAAGAAGGGGGTGTGCTAACCATCTAAGTGAATGCAATTTTTTTTTGAAGACCTTGTAGTACGCATGGGGATGTGTAGGCCTGACATATGTTGACGTAATTCACCAATCGTCGGGACTGGCTAGTATATGTGTCATATGCCCCCGGACGCACGGGTAACAGGAATACCCCATCCTCCTCGGATCATGGTAACGGGAACAAGAAAAACCAATACCCCATCTCCGAGAAGCATGGTAACAGGAAAACCCCATCTCCGAAGAGCATGGTAACGGGAATATAAGGAGGGGGTGTCTCATACGCCTACTAGGTGTCTTCCCCGCCCAATGGAGATATACAAGTCGTGAAAACGACGTGGACATCTCGAATAATAATGCAAGTCTCCATAGAAATAACAACTAAGCTAAATACCGTTACACGTGTTGCTCACACCGATGGCCAGTCGAGTATGAGGCACGCGTCCCTACATGAACTCACTCTGTGATGTGTAATGATACGTGTCAAGGCCTGGGGAGTCATACCAATAACTCCACAACTTTAGGTGGGTCTACTAGACACTAGGTCAGATACAATCCTAACGTCAACGCCTTCGTTGACTGCACCCGAGTTTTCTCGGACGCGCACATTTATATGATAAATAAATATGTAACTATCAATAACTGAATTTAAATAGTACAACAAGGCAAGGTATACTTGCCTGGCAGGAGAGCTGCAAATATAATATCCAGATGTCAAATGCCAAAAGTCAGAACTATGGCCTCAGAATAAATGTCTCCGGATACTGAAATAAATATCACTAACAGTCTCAGAAAATATCAAATAGCTAGAAATGCCTGTCCTTAAGTCTAATTTGGACACAGGGGCAAAAATGACAGTTTCTGGTCAAAGCTGGGTCCACATGTGGGCCACTTTGTACCGAAAAATGTGTCAGGGCCAATGGTCTCCAAATTCGCCAAACTTAGTGTCAACAAGTCAGGAACGATGATACGAACCCAACGGAACTTCCAGAATTGGTTTCCGATGAGCCGGTCACAAAATCGCCCGTCAAGTGGAGCCTGTGGGGCCCACGATACGGGATTTTGCCAACGTTCTCAGAATCGAACCAAACTTGGATCACAGGACCAGCGTATTACTACGAGTCCGATGGTACAAGTTTCGTTTCGATCCGACGCGTGTACACAAAGTTGCAGGGTGTTCCAGAACAGGCGGATACGGGACGTTGTCGGCGGATACGCGTTGATTCCGGTATGCACGCACATCCAAATCAACTTCTTCGAAATCCCGCACGTTCGTATCAACGGTGTGCACATTTCGGTAAAGACCGCGTGCGACCAAGTCGTCCCGTTTGGCGGGGCGTACTCAGTTCCGGGTGAAACGGGGTATTGATTTTCCTGTTTTTGGATCGCGTGCCGCGATCGCCACAGGACGCGATGCACCGAGCGGGTTGCACGGGCACCGAGAGGGTCACATAGCCTACGTGTCACAACTGACCGAATTAAAAATGAATTTACGAGGAGTTAGAACGGGTTACCTGAACAGGGCTCCGTGGATTGAATTTCTTTGTGTCCGAGGCGACACGACGCTGCTGTGTCCTGATTCATCTTTGCCGTGTCCGGGTCAGCCACTGCTGTGTCCGGTTCTGTTGTGTCCGGTACTGCGCCGAGTCCGGTACTGGGGCAGCGGGTCATCGCGGGGTAGTCCGGAGCCGCTGTGGCTAGGGCTCCGGGGTCGTCTCCTCGTCGACGGAGGAGCTGGGTCGGGGGGCACGGCTGAGACGAGGGGAGAGAGGTGGTGAGACGGCGAGGGCTCGGGGCTGGCCGGGGTCGTGGCCGCTGCGTTGTCTCCGGTGAGAAGGAGGGGGAGAAGTCTGCGGCTGGGGGGGAACCTACGACGACGAGGAGGAGGGAAGAGGGCTGGGAGAGGGGAGAGGTCAGGCGGAGGAGGGGGCTGGGCGCTGGCCGGACAGGGAGTGGCCGAGTGGGGGTGGTGGTGAAGATGGTGCCGGTGGGGTTGGCTGTGATGGGGGTGGCGGTGGTGGCGGAGACGTGAGGGGGTCGTCTCACCGGCGAGGTCGGGGTCGGGGAAGGAGATGCTGGAGGTGGTGGCGTGGTGGTCGTGATGGGTTGGTGGTGGCGGCGAGTGGCGGAGGAGGTGGAGAAGGAGGCCGGGAAGGGGCGGGCGGAGGTCGGGGGCTGCCGTCGGGGTGGCCGAGTGGGGGTGGAGAGGATGCTAGTGATGATGATGGTGGTGGTGGCGAGTGGCGGAGTAGGTCTAGGCCGGCGGGGAGGGGCTCGCCGCGGGGAGGGGAGGCGAGGCTGCTCCGGCGAGGGGGCTCGCCGCTCCGGCAGGGGGGGGGGGTCGGCTGCGGGCTGAGTTAGGGGTAGGGATTTGGGTTATTTTGTTTTTGTTTTTCTTTATGATTTATAGAAATTAAATTAATATTTTAAGTAAAAGGATATTTTCGGGATATTTTCGAGTGGGTCCCGCTTCCAAATGGACGGTGCAGGTTCACCGGCCAATGAGGGGGTGACACCTTGCATGCAAATTATGCAGAAAAGTCCCTGTAATTCATAAGATTGCACAGAGGTCCCATTTTGGAAAATTGCGCGATTACGAAATTGTCAGGGAAAAACACCCGATTCCTGAAAATACTAAAATTCACAGAATTGAGGAAAATTGCTGTGCGAGGGTCCCGAGGGGGGTAGGGGTGAGTCTGGGCAGGAACTGGGCCTGGTTTTGGGGTGATATGGGCCATCGTATTTAATTAATTAATAAATACTGCGTATGGTATTCTCTAATTATTTAGAGGCAGGTAGGGCCATAATTTTAATGCGGTGTCAATACACTAAATGTAGTATACTCAGTATAGAAAAATAACGTATTTTTGTCTGGGCAAAACAGGTGCATGTTGGGTCTCAAATCTCTATTGGAACAGGGATGGGTACAGGTCTGGGAATTAAAATAAGAATTAAATACGGACGTTTGTAACGCTATTTGTGCGTCTCATACGAGGCTCAAAACTGAGTATCTGGGAGTTGCACAAAGTGCAGGATAGTAGACTGGCATGTCTAGGAGAGGTATGGAAACTTTGTTCGGGGATAACAGTCAAGGTAAAGCTCCAAATAATTTGGTGATGGACAGGTGCACAAGTCAATAGGATATGTAAGCAAAATAAATTAAAATATTGCAACAAATCCTAAATTGTGAAAAATATTCCTAAAATACTGGAATCTGGTCGAGGGGGTTTACAATCTACCCAACTTATAAAAATTTCGTCCTCGAAATTAAAACTAAGCCATGGTAGAAAGGAAAGACGGCATAAGATATAATTTAACAAAGTAATTTATATCTTGGTTTGAGAATAGGTTCGAAAATGTTTACGCATGTCGTACTCGCGCTTCCAAGTTGTTTCTCCTGGCGCGTCACGCTTCCATGCCACGCGGACCAAGGGTATAGACTGATTCCTCAATATCTTTTCTTGATGTTCAAGGATTCCCACTGGTTGCTCTTGATACGACAGGCTCGGCCTAATGGTGATCTCCGAATGGTTGAGAGCATGACTGCTGTTTGTCACATATCGCCTGAGTTGCGACACGTGGAATACATCAAGTACTCTCTCAAGTGAAGGTGGTAGCGCAAGTTGATATGCCACTACTCCCACTCTTTCTAGTACGGCAATGGTCCAACCTACCTTGGACTCAATTTGCTGCGTTCTCTGATTCGTATGGTGCCTCTAGTAGGTGATATCTTCATGATCGTCCTCTTTGAATTCCAAGGGACGATGATGACGGTCTGCCTACTGCTTCTGTCTTGTACTGATCGCAAGTGTCCTTGTATCTACTTAACTGTCTCTTCGATTGACCACCAATTCTGGTCACGCGAATCCTTGTCTGGTACAATGCTGACTGGTATGCCGTGCAATCTTACGATTTTCCTCATGTATAAGTTAGCTAAAGCCTCTGCAGACTGGTCAACTCTATAGGTAAGAAATGTGCTGACTTGGTGAGTTGGTCCATAGGAATTCTTAATCCTTACAAGTCAACCTAGTCAGGTGCCGCTATCCATTCAGGAGTCAATCAATTATTTATCCAGGTGAAATCATTTTTGACTCCTGTCAGCAAAATGATACATCCCTTTTTTTTTGGTAATATTTGAGTTCTGAATCTTGCTCCAAGTTACGAGGCAAAAATAAAAATTTTGTTGTCACAGGGATGCACGTATCAGGATCGTAATAAAACGCAGGTAGGTAGGTAGGTAGGTAGCGAAGGTCATCCTAATGGTAGCACAAATTAAACTGCAATCAATCTAATAATAGAGTTTGGTAATTACCCAAGACAAACAGAAATGGCTACAGAAACAATATATTTTCGTATTTAAACTAAGCACGAGGTTTCGTCTTTCCGAAATAAGGGAAGACGGAAAACAGTAATCAAGAGTTCAAGGGGAAGGTAATAGATTAGAAGTGTGGGGATCAAGGCGTTTGAAGAATTCAATGGAAATGTTCAAAGCAGTTGTGGATTTGAGATGCTATTTAGGTAATCCCTATTCACATATTCGGATCAGCACAGTTATGTAGCTGATACGATATGCTCAGACATATCTAGAGGACAAGTACATATGTCTGCTAATCACTATATATCTCAATCCACGTAAAGTAGTTATGCGAAGGGCGAACCAAGTGCACTATGGTTGATCAGACCGTAATACACTGATTCTGAAATGTATTAGTGTAGTAATCCAATAATACATATTTCAAGAACAAGCTTGATAAAGAATAAGCTTGTAAACTAGGCTATAATAGCGGCATAAGTCAAGGTAGTATAGTAAATATAAGTACGCTAGATTATGATGAAAGAAATTCAAAACAATTCAAATTCACAAAAAGACAAGACTCTCTAATCTCTACAGTTATTATTCTAATTCCTTGTCTAAGTCGCTAGTTGACCTAAAAAAGGTATGGCCTTCTAAGTTTTACAATCTTAATAAACACTATAGGTTGTCTGCCTAAAACAGAGATTTAAGGAAGTCCGCGTAAAGCAAGGGTTCGAGGTTGTCTGCGTAAAACAGAGATAAAATGGTTTGGCGTAAGGTAGAAATCCGAAACTGTCTATGTAAAACAGAATTTCAAATTGTCTAGCGTAAGGCAGGGATCCAAAGTAGTTTGGCGTAAATCAGGGATTCAAACTATCGGCGTAAAATAGGTTTCAGAGTTATCCGCGTAAAACAATGAAGCGTAAGGTAGAGCTTCAGGGTTGTCCGCGTAAAAAGTCTGCAGGTGAGAGATTGCTATTTTTCCTGCGTAAGGTCTGCGCAGAAATCTGCGTAAAAGTCTGCGGGTAAAGTATTGCCTAAAGGTTGCGTAAAAATCTGCCAGCGTAAAAACTCTAGCATACGCTGCAGCGTAAAGTTGTACAAGAAACTCATGAGTTTGTCAGTCAAGTTAATAAATCCTGTCTTTTGACAAAAGTACTTGCACAACGATCGTGTGGACGGTTTGATGAGGGTTTGCACGGAGTTCCAGGTTGTCGTTAGTGACTTTTGGATACAAGTCAATTTTTTTTTTACGCTTGGGCTGAGACAAAACCAGATGTCCCGTCAAAAGCTGTTTCTTTTTGCATAGGGCTCGAGGCGTATCTCTGCGCAGGATTTGGTCGTGTCTGGGGAAAGCTAAGGCTGTAATAAATACTCTTAAATCCTATCCTTATATTATGCCTAATCAGGTTACTCTACGCTGGTTATCTATTAGTCATGAATCATCTGGTTTACGCAGGGCAGTTACCTACGTGGCTTGCATGACGCATCATATGCAGGATAAGGAAGACTAAGGGCGGCGTAAAGGGGACAAGCTTCTACAAGATTTGGCTTTTATGCCAACTAGGCAGTGGTTTGGCTTTTACGTCAACAACGGTCAATCGGTTTTACGCCAACAAGGGTAAAGGGTCCCTGGCGTAAAACTGGGTTTATCCAAACATAGGATGAGTTTTCAGTCCTGGTATTCAACCTTGAATTTCTATTGGTTTCTTAAGACTAGGGTCAACACTATGGTCAATTCTCTAACTAATCCTAGTAGTGTTTATACTATTCTCAAGTCAATCCTAATTACACCAAGGGATAATGGTAATTTAATCTATAGGTAAGTGATGCTAGGGTTCATTTAGGAAATCAGGAAGGCTAGGGTTCATTTAGTAGTCTGAACTTAATGATATGTCAATGCCCTAGTTGTGTTTCTTAATAGGAATACTACCCTAATTATCCTCCTATCAACAGGGATTTCTATATTCTAGTAGGGCCTATACTCAAGGAATTATCAGGGAAGCACATGAATCAAGCAGGATGCAATTATGTAAGTAGGACAGACTGGAAGAAGATTAACTCATAATCAATTTTGGATGAGATTCTATATTCTAATCCTAGGTGCAGGCTTGCTCGGTACAGTAACATAACCGAGACAATATGCTCTGACCTGCATGGGCCACCACTAAAAACATGTCACGCCCCAGTCCCAAAATACGTAGGACCAGGATACGTAACTATGCCAGCCGCCCGTATATATAGCAACTCCAATATATGGAAACCATATATACGTGCATACGCTGTATATGAACAATAATTCATAAGTGGTAATACTAATCATAAGTCACAGGGTAATATCTAAATCTCATCCACAAAGTCAAATATACATGAATATCTAATAACCAAGTAACTAGATCTCAATATAAAGTAACTAGAGAATGACAGTCGGATGGAAACAAATCCACTGCCGAAATAGAATATAAAAGGAACCAGATATACACCATATAAGAACAACATCTGACAATCACGAGGCTCAAAGATCTGCTCGAGATATAAGTAGTCTGTCCGGAATCTGCGCTCCCACGAATACTCAGGAACATCTATATCTGGAAAGGGACCAGGTCCTCAGAGGGACATAACAAGATACATAGAAGTATGCCATAATGTAAATACTGAGTAAAAGAAGGGGGTTTGCTAACCATCTAAGTGAATGCAATTTTTTTTTGAAGACCTTGTAGTACGCATGGGGATGTGTAGGCCTGACATATGCTGACGTAATTCACCAATCGTCGGGACTGGCTAGTATATGTGTCATATGCCCCCGGACGCACGGGTAACAGGAATACCCCGTCCTCCTCGGAGCATGGTAACGGGAACAAGAAAAACCAATACCCCATCTCCGAGAAGCATGGTAACAGGAAAACCCCATCTCCGAAGAGCATGGTAACGGGAATATAAGGAGGGGGTGTCCCATACGCCTCCTAGGTGTCTTTCCCGCCCAATAGAGATATACAAGTCGTGAAAACGACGTGGACATCTCGTATAATAATGCAAGTCTCCATAGAAATAACAACTAAGCTAAATACCGTTACACGTGTTGCTCACACCGATGGCCAGTCGAGTATGAGGCACGCGTCCCTACATGAACTCACTCTGTGACGTGTAATGATACGTGTCAAGGCCTGGGGAGTCATACCAATAACTCCACAACTTTAGGTGGGTCTACTAGACACTAGGTCAGATACAATCCTAACGTCAACGCCTTCGTTGACTGCACCCGAGTTTTCTCGGACGCGCACATTTATATGATAAATAAAAATGTAACTATCAATAACTGAATTTAAACAGTACAACAAGGCAAGGTATACTTGCCTGGCAGGAGAGCTGCAAATATAATGTCCAGATGTCAAATGCCAAAAGTCAGAACTATGGCCTCAGAATAAATGTCTCCGGATACTGAAATAAATATCACTAACAGTCTCAGAAAATATCAAATAGCTAGAAATGCCTGTCCTTAAGTCCAATTTGGACACAGGGGCAAAAATGACAGTTTCTGGTCAAAGCTGGGTCCACATGTGGGCCGCTTTGTACCGAAAAATGTGTCAGGGCCAATGGTCTCCAAATTTGCCAAATTTAGTGTCAACAAATCAGGAACGATGATACGAATCCAACGGAACTTCCAGAATTGGTTTCCGATGAGCCGATCACAAAATCGCCCGTCAAGTGGAGCCTGTGGGGCCCACGATACGAGATTTTGCCAACGTTCTCAGAATCGAACCAAACTTGGATCACAGGACCAGCGTATTGCTACGAGTCCGATGGCACAAGTTTCGTTTCGATCCGACGCGTGTACACAAAGTTGCAGCCTGTTCCAGAACAGGCGGATACGGAACGTTGTCGGCGGATACGCGTTGATTCCAGTGTGCACGCACATCCAAATCAACTTCTGCGAAATCTCGCACGTCCGTATCAACGACGCGCACGTTTCGGTAAAGACCATGTGCGACCAAGTCGTCCCGTTTGGCGGGGCGTACTCAGTTCCGGGTGAAACGGGGTGTTGATTTTCCTGTTTTTGGATCGCGTGCCGCGATCGCCACAGGACGTGATGCACCGAGCGGGTTGCACGGGCACCGAGAGGGTCACATAGCCTACGTGTCACAACTGACCGAATTAAAAATGGATTTACGAGGAGTTAGAACGGGTTACCTGAACAGGGCTCCGTGGATTGAATTTCTTTGTGTCCGAGGCGACACGACGCTGCTGTGTCCTGATTCATCTCCGCCGTGTCCGGGTCAGCCACTGCTGTGTCCGGTTCTGTTGTGTCCGGTACTACGCCGAGCCCGGTACTGGGGCAGCGGGTCATCGCGGGGTGGTCCGGAGCCGCTGTGGCTAGGGCTCCGGGGTCGTCTGCTCGTCGACGGAGGAGCTGGGTCGGGGGGCACGGCTGAGATGAGGGGAGAGAGGTGGTGAGACGGCGAGGGCTCGGGGCTGGCCGGGGTCGTGGCCGCTTCGTTGTCTCCGGTGAGGAGGAGGGGGAGAAGTCTGCGGCTGGGGGGGAACTACGGCGACGAGGAGGAGGGAAGAGGGCTGGGAGAGGGGAGAGGTCAGGCGGAGGGGGGGGGCTGGGCGCTGGCCGGACAGGGAGTGGCCGAGTGGGGGTGGTGGTGAAGATGGTGGCGGTGGGGTTGGCTGTGATGGGGGTGGCGGTGGTGGCGGAGACGTGAGGGGGTCGTCTCACCGGCGAGGTCGGGGTCGGGGAAGGAGAAGAGGGAAGGAGATGCTGGAGGTGGTGGCGTGGTGGTCGTGATGGGTTGGTGGTGGCGGCGAGTGGCGGAGGAGGTGGAGAAGGAGGCCGGGAAGGGGCGGGCGGAGGTCGGGGGCTGCCGCCGGGGTGGCCGAGTGGGGGTGGAGAGGATGCTAGTGATGATGGTGGTGGTGGTGGCGAGTGGCGGAGTAGGTCGAGGCCGGAGGGGAGGGGCTCGCCGCGGGGCAGGGGAGGCGAGGCTGCTCCGTCGAGGGGGCTCGCCGCTCCGGCAGGGAGGGTTTCGGCTGCGGGCTGAGTTAGGGGTAGGGATTTGGGTTATTTTGTTTTTCTTTTTCTTTATGATTTATAGAAATTAAATTAATATTTTAAGTAAAATATCTTTAGATATTTTACAGGATATTTTCGAGTGGGTCCCGCTTCCAAATGGACGGTGCAGGTTCACCGGCCAATGAGGGGGTGACACCTTGCATTCAAATTATGCAGAAAAGTCCCTGTAATTCATAAGATTGCACAGAGGTCCCATTTTGGGAAATTGCACAATTACGAAATTGTCAGGGAAAAACACCCGATTCCTGAAAATACTAAAATTCACAGAATTGAGAAAAATTGCTGTGCGAGGGTCCCGAGGGGGTGGGGGTGAGTCTGGGCAGGAACTGGGCCTGGTTTTGGGGTGATACGGGCCATCGTATTTAATTAATTAATAAATACTGCGCACGGTATTCTCTAATTATTTAGAGGCAGGTAGGGCCATAATTTTAATGCGGTGTCAATACACTAAATGTAGTATACTCAGTATAGAAAAATAACGTATTTTTGTCTGGGCAAAACAGGTGCATGTTGGGTCTCAAATCTCTATTGGAACAGGGATGGGTACAGGTCTGGAAATTAAAATAAGAATTAAATACGAACGTTTGTAACGCTATTTGTGCGTCTCATACGAGGCTCAAAACTGAGTATCTGGGAGTTGCACAAAGTGCAGGATAGT
This sequence comes from Iris macrosiphon, assembly GCA_036927795.1. Lineage (NCBI taxonomy): Eukaryota > Viridiplantae > Streptophyta > Magnoliopsida > Asparagales > Iridaceae > Iris > Iris macrosiphon. Next base: position 170,422,730 of record JAYESA010000015.1, read on the forward strand.
AGACTGGCATGTCTAGGAGAGGTATGGAAACTTTGTTCGGGGATAACAGTCAAGGTAAAGCTCCAAATAATTTGGTGATGGACAGGTGCACAAGTCAATAGGATATGTAAGCAAAATAAATTAAAATATTGCAACAAATCCTAAATTGTGAAAAATATTCCTAAAATACTGGAATCTGGTCGAGGGGGTTTACAGTTGAGGGTATCATAGTGGTGTCCTATGTTAGCAGCAAATAAGTGAGGAGATGGTGTATACTGATACAAGTGTATCTGTGAGCGTGACTCAAGTTGGGTTTTAGATGTGCAATGGTGAATATGTGAGAGGCTCGGATTTGAGTGCCCACAAGCACATAGATTGAGGTACACATGTAAGCATGGCAAGTAGAGGTAACAGTAGCAGTGAGCACTGCTTACTAGCAGTGAGCAGGGGGAGACTTGAGGCACATCAACCCAATGTGCATTGGAGCATGCTGAGGTAAGTCAGTGAGTTAGGAGTGTGGTTGGGGGCAGCTGCAGTTCTGTAGTATGGCACACTATATGTAGTGTGTTGACTGCACACTTATAGTGCAGTTCATAGTGCTATGGGGGGAGAGGTAGTCAGATAGTCCACCGTAGGAAGAACTGTAGTAAGCATCAATGTGGGGGAATCAGGTTGCTGTTTAGGTGTAGTTCAGTGGGTGTTGTGTTCAGATTTGAATACAGTTAAGTCCAGGGCAGGAAGTTGATTGTGGAACTTGAAGTTGATGACTGTTAGTTCAGTGGCACACTGTCTGTAGTTAGATGATTGATGATGGTTAGTATATGATGAAGGTTAGTGTCAGGTAGTTGTAGGAGTATGATAATTAGATATGACTTTTAGTTTGGTATTCGAATTAGAGGCCATGATGTAGTGTCAATTGTTAGTAAATGTTAAGTTATATGTTAAAGGGTGGTTAGTGTTACATGTTAGTTGGGTATTGTTCTCAGTTTGTAGGTAAGTTAATACTTGATGACTGTTAGTTGATAGGTGTATATGTTAGTTTAAATGGTTAGTTGTTTTGAATATTGCTTATTTTAGACTTTGATAAATGAAAGTATGTATTATATCAGTTATGATTTTTATATATGGTTAAGTTATGAAGTTAGATGATAAACCACTGTATGTAATAATTTATATGATACATACTGTCATTTTTGTAGAAGTATCTAGAAATGGATATGAATTACTATCTGCGTCATCGTTCGTGGATGTACAACCGTCATCCTGATAACATATGCGGTGTGCGGGATGAATTCATTGAGGGTGTACAACAGTTCCTGTAGTTCGCCAAGGCGTTCCCTCAGTACATGGACGGTACCAAAATTAAGTGTCCGTGTGTGAGATGTCGAATAGGAAATATCATGCAGAAGTGGAAGTCACATATCATTTGTACTCGAAGGACTTCACGCCGAATTACTATCAGTGGACCGCGCACGGAGAACTTGTGTCTCTAGCATCGGAGTCGGAGCCTTATGTGGAGCCTTATATGGATGTCCACGATCACGATGCTTACGACGACGGGTGGGTGAACATGGTTTATGATACGGCGGGATCTAGTTTCAATCCGGACAATTATGATGCGGCTGGACCTAGTTGTAATCCGGACAATTATGATGCAGCTGAGGAGGCACCGAATACCGATGCTGCAAAAATTTTCGGTTCAATCATTGTTCCAATTTTTAAAAACATTGATATATACAACCGGTCCAAAAAAAACCACAGCACAGAAGAAAGCTCAACAAAGTCACAACACAAAGGTTATTTTATTTATATTTAATAACATGTAAAAGACAGTTTACAAACATAAGCAGAACTTCACCAGCAGTGAAGAGTAGTAGTGGTAGCTGCTGCTACGTTATTATATATTATTATACTTGGTCACCGACATATATAAACGTACTGAAGACACAAAGTGCTGCATGCATGCATGCATGCCCGGCCGGCCCCTAGTAGCAATGTTTACACATGCAGCGGTGGTGGTGATATCCGTCGCAGTAGCCTCCGTTACTGTAACCCTCGCCGATGCAGACGTCGTAGCACTTGCTGTCGCTGAAGCATTTGTGATGGAACGTCCCGCTCGGCACGTACTTGCACGTCCCGCTGCTTCCAGCTTCCGCCGCCGGCACCGCCTCCTCTGCACAATAGTCACAATTAGATTTGTTACAGTACTACTAAGTACGTTTTCGATTATTTATTAATTTTTTAAACCGAGTGAACAATATGGACGCTTTTGTTCTCTTCTATTAATTTTCTTCAAATTTATTTCTCTACAAGTAATTTAATTAAAATATAGTTCTCTATACGAGAAATCCCGGAACATATATGGTAGCAAGCTAATTAATTAAGAAGTGTTTTGTCATGAATAAATAAAGCTTACTTGACGCAAGGAGTAGCACAAGCATGAGCAGGAAGCACAGTGTTGCCTTCTTCAACCCCATAGTGATAGTGCTACTTATGTGTTTGTTGGTATTTATAGAGAACAATGAGGATGTTTAGGTTAGGTACGAAAATACAGACTTAGAATATATTATAGTGTTGTGTCATACCCCATTGACTCTAAAGATTAATGGAACGCTTCAGAAAGAAGCTAATTTTTAATGCATTGTTCTGTTTGGGCCTGTTGGGTAAGTAGGAAATGGTAAAGATTAGGAAAATAATTGCAAAGTCGTCGGTTAGGAAATGGTAAAGGTTAGGAAATGGTAAGAGGTTTTTTTTTTTTTTTTTTTTAATGGAGGAAATGGTAAGAGTTGAAAAGTTGTTTTTATGTGCCTCTTGGTTTGAATGTAAAGTATATAAAAAGGTCATTGTATCTCTCATTTTCTCAGGTCAAATCTGCATAAAATGTGATACAGTATATTAATTAGTTCCACTCTTATCTTTCTCCACCTTATAAACTACGTATCCGTTTTATTGCAATGTAAAAATATGTGAAAAAGAAATTAATTTTACGAAATTATTATCCTAGGGAATTTTTTTTATATAATTTTGAAAAATTTTCTTGGAAAACTTAATTTGGTGTTTGATTGTCATTATTTTCCGCAAAAAATATTATTTTTCATGGAAAATAATATTTTCTTATGAGTTGGACAAGTTAATTCTCCACCATTTTGGAGAAAGATATCAAAAATGATAGTTTTTTGGAAAATGATTCCATAAAAAATATAAGTTATCAAACACTATTTTTTTATAGAAAAATATTTGTGATAAAAATATTTTTCATAGAAAAAAAAGTCCAATCAAACACAGCCTAAGTGTAGAATATTAGTTTCTTCACTAATATTCAACAGCTTGTAGGAGCAAGAATTTCTACCCATTTTCATAGTGGGGTAGCTAGCTAGTTAGGTGAGGCATGGATGGATCCAGAAATATAAACTGAGGTGGACAAGGCTGGGTTAGGATGGAATAGGTGTGGACTAAATCCTACAAAATATATATATATATATGGAAAAAAAAAGTTTTTTTAGGTGAGCTCCAGTCCAACCCAGACTCCTACCAGATCCGACCCAGCATCTGAGCAATCACACATTTACCTAATCCGCCAGAATTTATAACAACGGTTTAATCTTTGAGGCAATTGTGTGAAAAGGCTTCATAATCTAGAATTTTATATCATGTAAGTCTCTCCATAATATTGATCATAAGCATAAATACTAAAGTGGTTTCTCATGCATTGTCAAATCTCAAGTGACAAACTTACCATATGGGCATGTACATATGCAGAAATATATTTATAAAGAAATTAGATGTTTTGTCATGTGATTGTATAAGCCAACTTATTTTTCTACAAGTAATTTAATTAAAGAAATATATTAATAAAGAAATTAGATGTTTTTGTTCAGATGTTAATCCCAATTGTAAAGAAATTAAAAATTTTGTTAAATAAAGTTAGCTATATCATAATTTTATTAAGTAATTAGATATTTTGTCATGTGATTGTATAAGCTTGTTTAATATCATTTAATCAAGATTTGATGTATAATAATCTTGTTTTTTTATATCTATCCAATTCTGTCTCAAGTTTAGCAAAAATGTAAGAGGGACACAAAATAAAAATTATGAAAGAAAAAGTAAAACCTGATATAAAAATGTATATAGAAATTAAAAATCATAAATTTCGGAGAGAACGAAACATGAAATTGATGAAGAAAGTTTTAAAACAACATGAATATTTAACTCGGAAGCAAAATTTCTGTGGTAGCAAATGCCACAAACCCTCCCCCATTCGCCCTATGTAGGTCCACCCATGTGTATGTGTGTGTGTGTCTATGTGTGTGTGTGTGTGTGTTGTGTGTATGTGTGTGTGTGTGTGTGTGTATATATATATATATATATATATATATATATATATATGTGTGTGTGTGTGTGTGTGTGTGTGTATATATATATATATATATATATATGTGTGTGTGTGTGTGTGTGTGTATGTGTGTGTGTGTGTGTTGCAAAAAAAATGGTACGATTTGCTCAGTCTATACGTCCCAATTTTGGAAACAACAATCAATCTTTTTAATTATTTAATTAACTGTTGAATCCAGCAATCTAATACTAGAACTTGGACCTCAACTCTCAAAAATGATAATTAACTTGGATAAAAATTCCAATTAAGCAATCCATTAATCAAAATCATTCATTAGAACATAACTCATACATTTCTCCATACAATTTTACTAATGAAAAAAATCTAACTTAGACCTAAGAAATAAATCTAAACAAATTGAAAGTATCTAGAATATAAATATACAAAGAAAAACAAAATTAATACAAATCAGAACCCTAATCAAACTAAAAAAGTAACTACAAAATAATTATGAAATTCGATATATATTTTTTGTCAAATCTGTAACATTCATACAAATTAGGTCATTTGTAACCAAAACTGTTCGAGTCAGCAATAGGGCCTAGAAGAATCCTACAGTGTTTAGAGTGAAGCAGGGAGATGATGTTACTCGCATGTGATATAAAGTGAGACTAGTAGTCAAAGCTACAGTCAAGAAAAGAGATTGGATTTCAACGAAATATTCTCGCCGTCAAGATGTCGTGTTGGATTTGGAAGCAAGGCTAATAATGGAGGTTGGACAGATGGATGTGAAGGCAATGTTCCTTCACAGTGATTTCAAGGAGGAGATATACATGATAGAGTAACCCAAGGCTTTCGGTGAGAAGGTAAGGTGCACATGGTTTGTCGATTTAAGAAGAGTCTCTATAGTTTGAAGCAGGCTTCGTTAAGCATAGGTATTCCAAGACGACATCGAAAAATAGTATTTTTGTGAAATATTTTTTCAAGTTTTACTTTGTCATTATTCTTTTGTTATGTAGATTATTATGTACTGGTGATTCGTAATGTTTTGAGGATAGCGAAATTGAAACGACAACTAAGAAATATTTTCTTTTTGAAGGATAATAAAATTTTGGTTTATTCGATTTTGACTTTTTCGATTCGGTTGAAACCGAATAAACCGAATGCTCACCCCTAATCATTCTTAATTATGTGGCAACTGACGTGACGGTTAATGTGAGAGCTAACATGACAATTTTATAAATTATATTTAATATTAAAATTAAAGTTAACATTAATATTAATATAAACATTAATATTAATATTAACATTAACATTAATAATAATATTAACTTTAATTTTTTTTGGAAATTTATTTTTTGGATTAAAATTTGTCATGTCAGCTATCATGTTAGATGTCCCATAATATTATTTAATATGTTACGTTAGCTATCACATAAGGAGGAAAATTTGAAGGAACATTTAGAGGGATAAATAGCATTACTCATAAATAAAAGGCACGTCAACTTTTCTCTTTTACTCTAGCAATTAACAACAATTACTCTGTCCTCAGATTCTATGTAACCCTTTATTTTGTAATATGCTCAATGCGTCTAGTACGGTGTCCCTTGGTGATGCGAGAGCTCGGAGATCTAATTACCAGCATTTTCTTCCTAGGGTTAGGGTTAGGTTTTTTGACCTGGGGTTAGGGTTAGGGTTTTTGATCAGGATTGTTTTCTAACACCTACCTATCCCCCACGATCACACCCTGACACTACACTGGACACACACATGCACACTAAAATGTATGTGCACTAAACGTCGAGAAAGCAACATGAGCAGTGACTATTGGCACCAAATGCCAGTGCGTATAGTGTCTGTATTGTTAGTGTTATTTGTGTGGTTGGTATTGATACTTTTATATTAGTTAGAGTGTGTGTGAGAGTGTTATTGAAGTATGCAGGGAGGGTATATCAAAGTTGAGGGTATCATAGTGGTGTCCTATGTTAGCAGCAAATGAGTGAGGAGATGGTGTATACTGATACAAGTGTATCAGTGAGCGTGACTCAAGTTGGATTTTAGATGAGCAATGGTGAATATGTGAGAGGCTCAGGTTTGAGTGCCCACAAGCACATAGATTGAGGTACACATGTAAGCATGGCAAGTAGAGGTAACAGCAGCAGTGAGCACTGCTTACTAGCAGTGAGCAGGGGGAGACTTAAGGCACATCAGCCCAATGTGCATTGGAGCATGCTGAGGTAAGTCAGTGAGCTAGGAGTGTGGTTGGGGGCAGCTGCAGTTCTGTAGTATGGCACACTATCTGTAGTGTGTTGACTGCATGCTTATAGTGTAGTTCATAGTGCTATGGGGGGGGGAGAGATAGTCAGATAGTCCACTGTCATGCCCCGATCTCCCGTAGGCTAATCGGCCGTCCCCGCTAGGCGGGAATCACCCTCGCCAGCGCTCCCGCGGGACGATCGCTTCATCCCATCTGGGCGTGATGTCGCACGAGCGTGATCCACGCCCGTGCAAGGCCGGGGTTCATTGGATGGCGGTAAGAGTTCTAAGCCACAGAGTCGCACAGATTGTCCGAGTGCAGCGGAGTCATGAACGCATAGGCGATCGGTAACAAGTTCACTGAATTGACAATATAGCGGAAGCATTAAAACACAAGTTGAAGTAAAGCAACTCTTTATTGATATAAACATGTGTTGCAGGCGGCTTATAGCCGAGATTACAAGTCGCTCAAGCCTCTCACTCTGAAATAGTAAAAGCGTGCCAAGTGGCTACAATTGTGGAATGATTGTACATGTGATGTTCAGGTGATGTTTACAACATTATGTCTTGTATATGTGCTTCAGTTCCGGATGCACCGTTGCTTCGGAGTGATCTCCACACCTTATCACGCACGAGGGAGGCTTCCGCACCGAACGAGGTTCTCCCGCACCCTGCATACAAACTGGTGGATTATCAGTACATTGAATGCACTGGTGGGGAAGCTACTCACCCGCTCGACAAATCCAAATACGTAATATAAGTTCCATGCACCAACTATTAAGTTGTCTTTCTAGTTGCCTTAGGATCTGTTCACAACTAGAAAAAGCGGGATTAGCGACGTATTTTAGCGACTCCTGGTATACACGTCGCTAAATCAGCGACTCCACTAAAAACGTCGCTAAACGTCGCTAAATGGCGACATTTAGCGACGTTCAGCGACTTTTATTAAGATTTTAAAAGATGAGTCGCTATAAGTTCAATTAAGGTCGCTAAACGTCTCTAATATATCTGATTTAGCGACGTTTAGCGTCGTAATTAGCGACGTATATGTCAAAATTATTTAGCAACGTGTTTAGCGACGTCTTTGACGTCGCTAAATTTTAATTTAGCGACGTATTTATTTGACGTCGCTAAACGTCACTAATTTTTGGTTAATTAGGGATCAGATTCTTTTCCCCCATCTGTCGAAAATTTCGAAAGTTTTCGATTTCCCCCACCCCCCCTCCGGCGACCGGCTCTCCACGGCTGCGGCTACTCCGGCACCCCCCTCCTCCTCCTCGAGCTCTAGGTACTCTCTCTCTCTCTCTCTCATGTGACACTGACACAACTGATGACTGGACAGACACGACAAACGCACACAGACATGAGACACGCACACAGACACGACACACGCAGACAGACACTGACAGACACACATGACACACACACAGACGCAGATACACACACGCACACACTCACACAGACACTGACATGGGACTGATTTACACAGGAAGTCGGGTTCTTTGCTGTGTCTTTACTGTATGTGCACTGTGTTGGCACTGATACCTCAGTGTATCAGTCAGTGGAGAGCTTGGGTTTCTTTGTATGGGTAGTTCAGTAAAAGAGGAGTGAGGGTTAAGGTTTTTCTAAGTATTTAGCTAAGTTTTCAATCATGAGATATTTGGTGGTGTTGAATGTGGGTAGTGTTGTTTTACATGAAGGTAGGGCTATGTTGAGCTTAGTGTATCAGTGAGTTTAGTTTTGTGTATCAGTGAGTTTAGTGTATCAGTGAGTGAGTGAGTGAGTAAGTTCAGTGACTTTATATTTTTGTGTGAGGGAGGGAAAGCTCGGGCCGTAAAACTGTGCATCAGTATGCCAGTGTATCAGGGGGGAATCGGTTTCACTATGGTGTGCACAGTGTGCCACGACCACACTGTGTATCAGTGTACTAGTGGTCGAGGGGGGATCGGGTTGGTTTAAGAGCTATGTATACTATGGTGTGCATTGTATCCATATCCGTTTTCAGTTGCATTTAGTGAGCTATGTATACTAGTGTTAGTTAGCTTAGTGTCATGGTATTGGTTAGTTGGTTTAAGATGGGTTAGCATGAGTTATTGGGTAGAAGTTAAGGGTATCAGTTTAGTATTAAATTAGTACATAGTTAGTGTAGTTAAATAGTTACTTACTGATATACTTGATTTTGTTAATAGTTAGCTAAGTAACTATACGTCCTAGTAAGCATTGTATACAGTAAAGAACCCAAGCTTTTACCAATAGTATAAAATATTAAAAAACTAAGAGACTTGGCCGATTTTCAGTTGTTTTGAATATTACTTATTTTAGACTTTGATAAATGAAAGTATGTATTATATCAGTTATGATTTTTATAGTACGGTTAAGTTATGAAGTTAGGTGATAAACCACTGTATGTAATGATTTATATGATACATACTGTCATTTTTGCAGAAGTATCTAGAAATGGATATGAATTACTATCTGCGTCATCATTCGTGGATGTACAACCGTCATCCTGATGACATGTGCGGTGTGCGGGATGAATTCATTGAGGGTGTACAGCAGTTCCTGCAGTTCGCCAAGGCTTTTCCTCAGTACATGGACGGTACCAAAATTAAGTGTCCGTGTGTGAGATGTCGCAACAGAAAATATCATCCAGAAGTGGAAGTTACATATCATTTATACTTGAAGGGCTTCACGCCGAATTACTATCAGTGGACCGCGCACGGGGAACTTGTATCTCTAACATCGGAGTCGGAGCCCTATGTGGAGCCGTATATGGATGCCCAAGACCACGATGCTTACGACGACGGGTTGGTGAACATGGTTTATGATGCGGCGGGGCCTAGTTTCAATCCGGACAATTATGATGCGGCGGGACCTAGTTTCAATCCGGACAATTATGATGCAGCTGAGGAGGCACCGAATGCCGATGCTGCAAAGTTTATGGAGTTGCTGGAGAATGCAAGGACTCCACTATATCCTGGTTGTGAGGATCATTCACCGTTGGAGGTGGTTACAAGATTATTGAGCATCAAGTTCGATTTTAACATATCGCAAGAATACTATAATCGACTGCTCGATTTGATTATAGAGATCTTGCCCGAGGGTGCAAAGTTGCCTAAAGACTTCTATCGATCTAAGAGGATGGTGAGATCGCTTTGGATGAGATACGAGAAAATCGATGCATGTCGCAACGGGTGCATATTGTACTACAAAGACGACAAGGATGAAGATGCGTGCAGATTCTGTGGTGTTGATCGCTACAAGGCCACTGTTAGAGGAAAGTCTGTCGGTGCAAGAAAGCCTACCGATTCGGTGCACTACTTGCCTTTGACGTCGCGGTTGCAGCGGTTGTTTATGGTTAAGGAGACTGCAGAAAACATGAGTTGGCACAGGCGAAAACAGATCGAAGGAGTATTGGATCATCCATCCGATGGAGAAGCATGGAAGCACTTTGATCGAGAGTATCCACATTTTGCCGACACGTAATGTCAGATTGGGGCTCTTCTCTGACGGTTTTACCCCATTCGGACTTTCGGGCTTCCAGTATTCGTGTTGGCCTGTGATCGTCACTCCGTACAATCTACCGCCTTGGATGTGCATGAAGACTCCGTATATGTTCCTAACCATTATTATCCCGGGTCCGAACAATCCGAAGAGGAACATCGATGTATATTTACAGCCTTTGATAGATGAGTTGAATCAGCTGTGGGAAGTAGGGGCCAACACGTACGATGTTTCTAGAAAGCAGAATTTCCAGATGAGGGCAGCACTTATGTGGACCATCAACGACTTTGCGGTAACACTATGTAAGCTCGAGAAGGTGTTTCCTCCTGGATTCTTCGACTCTATGGAGCATTTGCCAATTCATCTTTCCTATGAGGCACGTGTTGGTGGTCCTGTCGGTTATCGGTGGATGTACCCCTTCGAGCGGCATCTGAATCACCTAAAGAGAAAGGTGAAAAATAAGACACGGGTTGAAGGCTCTATTTGTGAAGCTTATGTTCTCGAGGAGATTACAAACTTTTGCTCGACGTATTTCAAACCGCATGTTGCTACTAATAGGACGAAAGCTCCAAGAAACGACGACGCATATAAGGAATCTAATAATGCAATACTCAAAGTATTCAATGCGTCCGGAAAGCCTTCGGGAAAAATCAAGAAGAGATATTTGAATGACGATGAGCTAAGGGCTGCTCAATTGTATATATTACTCAATTGCGACGAGGATGAAGTGGAGAAGCTAGAGGGGTAAGTAATTAATACGTCCACGTTTACATCATCTCAATGTAATAGTATAAGATACTATTATGCTACTAATCAGCAGTTGCTTCATTGTTTTTCAGCACATATAATGATGAGTTGAGGTCGGTTAGACCCTACATAACAGACGAAGAAGTAGAACAAGATATGAGATGCCATTTTCTTTCTTGGTTGAGCGCATATGTAAGATGCTTGGTAATTACTTTTTATTTCTGCACTTGCAAAACAAATAACTTACTATCACTACTTTGGTATTTAGGTCGATCGTCTAATATCACCCGAGACTGAATCTATTAGAACTCTAGCCAAGGGACCAATTACTGCCGTAAAAATATGGCCAAGTTTCTGTGTGAATGGGTTCAGGTTCAAGTCAACAAATGCTCCTATCAGAGACAGCTTTCTGGATCTTGATTCCACGAAAACAGTGGTTTGTGTATCAAATCTCCAAACTACAAAGACGTCAATCCGGGCAATAATTTTTTTGGCATCTTACGAGAGATTGTGGAGTTTACATATAATTATGGCACAGAACCTGCTAATATCGTGCTATTCAGGTGTGAATGGTTCGATCCGATTCAAGATCAAGGTTGGAAAATTGAAAAGCATGGCCTTGTAGATATAAACTACAAGCGTAGATATCAAGGCTACGAACCATTTGTCCTATCAAGTCAGGCTCAGCTCGTGTACTTCACAACTTATCCTAGACGGGGGACAGCGAGGTCGGATTGGTGGGCAGTATGCAAGACTAAAGCTAGAAATACCTTTGACATTGACGAAATAGCTTATCAGGAGGACGATCTACCTCTTGTAACAAATATTGTAGATGTGGACTCAACGGAAGTTACTCATTACACGAGTAATAATGTAGAAGATGTAGAATTATCCGAAGAGGACGACGAAGTAGATAAAAGTGAAGACGAGGAAGAGGAAGAGCAGGACGACGAAGGCGAACAAGATAAATTTTCTGAAGATGATTGAAAATAAAAAAATATTGCATGTAGAATGTAACTATATTTTGACTGTAGAATATAGATCAAGGTTGGAAAATTGACGAAGTAGATGTACCTATTAACGAATATATGTATTATATTTTGACTGTAGAATGATTTGAGATATGCATCACATTTCGACTGTAGAATGTAGTATATATTTGTGTTTCTCTATATTTATCATATGTTGTTATCAGATATGACAGGACGATGCGGAGGATTCGGCAGGTCCCGAGGTAGACAGAGTGCCACTCCGGTACTGCCTACTGTTGGTTTTGGATCATCGTCGCCCAGTACTCCAGTATATCGATCACTCACATCTCCGACTGTTGGGACGAGTAGTTCCTGGCGTGATGGTACACCCTCGTCCAGCGTTCCTCCTGCTGACGGACCCATGGGGACAGATGAGCATGTCGAGGAGGTCGTGCCCACGTTGTCCCAGTATCAGCAAGATCCTCCATGCGCACCTCCGGAGGAGACGAGGACAGAGATTTGGGCCGACGGTACAAAGTAAGTCAATTGGACGGTTTAGTATATATTTGTGTTTCTCTTTATTCATCGTATATTGACTTTTTCAGTAATCTAAATTATTATCTCTGTATAGATATCGTCCATCGTCGGTTCAGAGATGCCTGGGCCAATTTCTGAGGAACAACTACGGTGGCCCTTGGATCAACTACTCTGAGGCTCCGGAGGAGAGGAAGGCATTCTGGTTTGCGCACTTCCAGGTAAAAGTATATTAAATAAATCCTCTAATTTATGCATATTATATAACTTATTCGTGATGCTAACTTAATGAATTATTTATTGTAGCAAACGTATTTTTATCCTCTGCACCGGGCCGAGTTGATCGAGCGGCTCTTTCCTACCGTTGCCGCCAAGCTTATCCGAGATGCTTTGGATGACCAGAAGGCTCGTGATCGTGCTGGAAAACCGATCCAAGGTTGGATCACGCCTGAGCAGTGGACTGCGATGAGGGCTAGATTCGACGATCCGAGCTACAAGGAAAGGTCTAAGAAGGCCAAGGCGGCTAGGCAAAATGCTGCCAAGTGGTGTGGTGGCTCGATTCCGATGACGGAATATTTTCGTCGTTTGGTATGTTTTTTCTTTTAAAATATATTATTTTAATATAAGTACCATAAAATGGTACTTGGAAAAAATATTTAAGTTTAGTAATAAATAATATATTTTTAACAGGTACAGAGGGGTGAGGATGCAAACATGGTGACCGTCTTCTTGGCCACCCATCGCAAGGACGGAAATTTCATTGATGAGAGGGCCTCACAGACCTATGTAAGTATTAATATAAGGTCTAAGTTAATTTTAATATAACTTAGGCAATTATCGAGTTTCCAAACCTTTTATAGGCCGAGTATCTTAGGCTGCGTGAGCGGGCGACTGCTAGTGCACCTACACCTGGAGAGGCTGGTACTTCGTCGCAGCCCGCTCCATCTCCGTCGGTGGATGACCTTTGGGTGACCGCAGCTGGTGGTCTCCAGAGGGGTACGTACTACGGTACGGGCTCCTATGTCGCCCTGGTTGCGATGCAGTCATATAGGGCCTCCCCGACAGCTGCGCATTCCACACACCCCTCGCAGTCGTCGGCCAAAGTCCAGGAGGCCGTCCAGGAGGCCGTTGATCGTCAGATTGCGTCTCTCCGTGACGAGTTGCTGCGAAGTATGGAGGAGCAGCCTCGGTCCTAGCCGCAGGCGGACGATCCGTTGCTCATCGCACGATTGGATATGCTCGACCGCAGCATGACGGAGCTACGAGAATTGACAAATAATATTAGAGCCTCCAATGACCGCAACATCATGGAGCTACAGGCGTCACAGCTATCGATGGGCGAGAAGCTGACAAGGATGCAGGATTCAATGGTTCATAGCAGTACGAGGCTGTTATCTATCCTGGATTCTTACAACGAGCGACTCGCAGACTTGGAGCGGGCACGGCCTACACCGACGTCACTGCCTTCTCCATCGACATCGGTGTCGATTCCACGGGACGAGTATGAGGAGTTCTTATCCTTCAAGCGCGCCGGTGGTCAGCCTCCTGCAGATCCGCAGTAGTATAGTTATTTTTATTATTATTTAGGATGCGATTGTATATTATGAATTATTGATACTTCAACAATAGGCATGATGTATGATGCTTCTTGTGGTCTTTAATTTTTTAGTTAATTTAATTGGATTATATAGTTATCTTGCATATCCATATTTGTCCTATACTATAATAATTTTTTTTTATGTGGCGCGACATTTCGCACGGGACTTTGCGCATACTTCGTTGCACGTCTTGTGGGCCCACTGTCCCCCTCAACTCCCACCATTAATAAATAGAAGGAATAATACGCCTCCATGGCTTGATCCATTGATCTTCCCAAAATATTAATATATCGACCTGACTGATGTTGAACATTATAACGAAACATTGAAAAATACATATTAATTATATGCATTTTGGGAGAGAAAGAAACCATGGCTTTGAGAGCATTAAAATGTCTGGAAGAACTTAATCTCATACATGTTATAATAGGCATGATGTAATAAATAGCAAGTGATGGAAAGTGGAGAAAAAACAAATAATTGCATATAATCTTCAAACCAGGGTTTTAAAAAGCTAACCGAAGATTGATCTGGACAAGACACTGGATCGGACCAAATCGGTTCTAATTTTTTTTTATTTTTTTTTAAAATTAGCGACGTTTTTACCGATGATTAGCGACGCGTTAAGTTACGTCGCTAAATACGTCGCTAATTAGCGATGTTGTAACAAGTCGCTAAAAATGTCGCTAATGCCGTCGCTAAAAACGTCGCTATACGTCGCTAATTGCTGACATGGCAGAATAGCCAGGTCATTAAAGACGTCGGTGTAACGTCGCTATATAAGTCGCTAATCAGCGACGTTTAGCGACTTTAATAAACGTCGCTATTTAGTGACTCGGCGTCGCTAAACGTCGGTAATTTTTGCGACACATTAAAGTCGCTAAAAACGTCGGTATAGCGACGTTTAGCGACATTTTTTTTTTCCGACTTGGTTTTTTCTGACAACTTTATAACGTCGCTAATTACGTCGCTAAACCAAATTAGCGACGACATTTGGTTTTTTAGCGACGTTTTTAGACGTCGCTAATTTGACTTTTTCTGGTAGTGGTTTCATGCAATTATTGAATAGCTTAACTCCTGTGGCAGTACGTCATGCGATATGAGAGGAACACGACGAGACTTACCATTTGGCCTTCCCTGTCCAAGGCAAAATATTATAAATTCATGCACGGGCAAGTATATACATTCAGGGGCATTCATAATAATGAAAACCAAGCAATAACATATGCAATACGAGAGTCGTTGTATCATGATCGTTCAGGTGTTCAGTTATTTCTTGGTGCGATGCAATGACTCGCAGGCGGATAGACGCTAAGCGAGGATGACTTAGCTACATGAACAATGAGTCGCTGGCATAGCCATAAAGGACAATAGTCGTAAACGAGTGGTTTGCAGCTAAAGTACAGTGGGCGCTACAAGCCATCTCGTCCAGTACAGTTGACTATACAGTACAGTTGAGCCGTGGAGAGAATGGTATGCAGCCAAAGAATAATGTGTGCTACACGTTATCCCATCCAGTACAGTAGGCTATACAGTGGAGTTCCATTCGGATCAGAGCGGCCCCAGTGCCCCGGAGACCATCCGTGGAACTATGCCTCATTTCCGAGTTGTCCGCGACATGCAGGTCAAGGTCTTTTCCAATTTTACGAGATACACGAGTACTGTAGAACAGGAGTACAGTGGTACAGTAGTACAGTAGAACAAGAGTACAATAGAACACGAGTACAAGAGATGCTTGAATCATGATTCTGTACGGTGAACAACTTACCTTGATGTATTCCCATGGTTCGGGGCTGCCTTAGCGACCCAGCGGTCCCGGATACTTGCAGGTTCAATCATGCACGGTATGACTACTTAGTAGTCTCCCGGGGTTTGGATGAAAACAAGGCAACATTCAAGCAGACAAGCATGCGTTTCTAAGGAACATAAGTAAACACGTTTGCTCGGACCCGAAGGTAAGCCGAGAGATGAAACTGTTAGGGACTTGGCATGCAAGGGTCTGAATATAAGCAGTATTTCAATTTCCATGTTCTAGCATAAGCAATACAAGTTGGGATTATTCCCTTAGCTAGGTGTGTTGGATTCTTATTAGCATACAGGGGGTGAATTACCTAGCGACTAGCATGAACATTCCATATTTTATGTGTGCTGGCTAAGCAAAGACAAGTTCACCGTAGCCACCCACCTTAGCGATGATTCGCCTCGGTAGAGCGATACGTCAAGCGAGCCTCTGAAAGCCTAAGCCGAATTCCTTGTAGGGACAAGTCTGGATATCCTTTGCTTCTCGTTTGAGGCAAAGCGGGTCGGGATAGTTGCACTTTTGCCGTTTGAGTCAGCAGTCCGCTAGAACGAAATGGGGTATTACATCCTACCCAACTCAAAAAAAGTTTCGTCCTCGAGACTTACTGAGGACAAGCAATAATCTAGGGTTGAGGCAATCCTAAACAAGTCGTTGTACTTGCTCATTTGGATATTCACTTGCACAAGCATCGAAATCAGCATATCGCTTAGACTGGATCGTGCGCACTTTCGAAGGGCCCATCTAGCGTGAACACGTCAACCAGCTTAGTGATAGCGAAGTCTTAGCACTCGAGTTTCACCTTTTCTTAAGTCTTGGATGGTGCACAAGTTCAAGGCGTCCCTCGAATAGATGCATTCGACCAAACTTAGAGTTAGTGAAATCGGACAAGCTACTAGCGATACTCTCAAGGGTTCGCACAGGTTGGCACAAAGGCCACTCATAGCACAACATCATACAAGCAAGCATATCATAACATTCAAAACGTATTTTGAAAGTATTTAGACTTATTGTTGGAACATCCCATCGAGGCATTGAGAGAGAGCGTGCACATAACCCACGAACGAGCTTTCGAAACTGAGATATCGAATCGAAGTCCAAAGGCGTTGAAGCCAGGCTCTGATACCAACATGTCACACCCCGATCTCCCGCAGGCTAATCGGCCGTCCCCGCTAGGCGGGAATCACCCTCGCCAGCGCTCCCGCGGGACGATCGCTTCGTCCTATCTGGGCGTGATGACGCACGAGCGTGATCCACGCCCGTGCAAGGCCGGGGTTCATTGGCTGGCGGTAAGAGTTCTAAGCCACAGAGTCGCACAGATTGTCCGAGTGCAGCGGAGTCATGAACGCATAGGCGATCGGTAACATATTCACTGAGTTGACAATATAGCGGAAGCATTGAAACACAAGTTGAAGTAAAGCAACTCTTTATTGATATAAACATGTGTTACAGGCGGCGTATAGCCGAGATTACAAGTCGCTCAAGCCTCTCTCTCTGAAATAGTAAAAGCGTGCCAAGTGGCTATAATTGTGGAATGATTGTACAGGTGATGTTCAGGTGATGTTCACAATATTATGTCTTGTATATGTGCTTCAGTTCCGGATGCACCGTTGCTTCGGAGTGATCTCCACACCTTAGCACGCACGAGGGAGGTATCCGCACCGAACGAGGTTCTCCCGTACCCTGCATACAAACTGGTGGATTATCAGTACATTGAATGCACTGGTGGGGAAGCTACTCGCCCGCTCGACAAATCCAAACACGTAATATAAGTTCCGTGCACCAACTATTAAGTTGTCTTTCTAGTTGCCTTAGGATCAGTTTCATGCAATTATTGAATAGCCTAACTCGTGTGGCAGTGCGCCATGCGATATGAGAGGAACACGACGAGAATTACCATTTGGCCTTCCCTGTCCAAGGCAAAATATTATAAATTCATGCACGGGCAAGTATATACATTCAGGGGCATTCATAATAATGAAAACCAAGCAATAACATATGCAACACGAGAGTCGTTGTATCATGATCGTTCAGGTGTTCAGTTGTTTCTTGGTGCGATGCAATAACTCGCACGTAGATAGCAGCTAAGCGAGGATAACTTAGCTACATGAACAATGAGTCGCTGGCATAGCCATAAAGGACAATAGTCATAAACGAGTGGTTTGCAGCTAAAGTACTGTGGGCGCTACAAGCCATATCGTCCAGTACAGTTTACTATACAGTACAGTTGAGCCGTGGAGAGAATGGTATGCAGCCAAAGAATAATGTGTGCTACACGCCATCCCGTCCAGTACAATAGGCTATACAGTGGAGTTCCATCCGGATCGGAGCAGCCCCAGTGCCCCGGAGACCGTCCGTGGAACTATGCCTCATTTTTGAGTTGTCCGCGACATGCAGGTCAGGGTCTTTTCCAATTTCACGAGATACACGAGTACTGTAGAACAGGAGTACAGTGGTACAGTAGTACAGTAGAACAAGAGTACAGTAGAACACGAGTACAAGAGATGCTTAAATCTTGATTTTGTACAGTGAACAACTTACCTTGATGCATTCCCCTGCTTCGGGGCTGCCTTAGCGACCCAGCGGTCCCGGATACTTGCAGGTTCAATCATTGTCACTGCCCAATTCTAGAAAATAGGGTTTTTTATTATTATTTTTATTTGATAAATTGTGAATTGTATTTAATTAATTATATTTATATTTATTTAGTAATTGTATTATTTTTAATTGATTGTTTTAGGATTTTGGCTAGCCTGGACCCATGTCAGACCCTAGTGGACCCATGTCCGACCCAACCTACACCCCAGTGAGACTTATTTTTGGGTTTAGAATATTTATTATATTTTTAGTGGGTTAGTTGGAGAGATTTGGAGTTAGTTTGAGTGCTTTTGGAACCCTGAAACCCAAAACCCAAGTTAGGAGGGCATTTTGGGCATTGGAGAATTAGTGAAACCCTTATTTCTACACTTGGCCGATTCCTACAGCCCCCTACCCGCACACCAGCAGCCCCTCTCCCCATTCACTCTTTTTCTTCTTCTTCTTCTTCTTCTTCTTCTTCACTACTTCTTCCTTCTTCCTTTCCACTTCCAACTTCAAGTAAGTCCATTTTTCTTCCTTCTTCCTTCCATTCCTTCTTCTTTATGTAAACTCTAACCTTGCATTTTCCCTAACCTAGGTGTGTGGAGCCTAGATTTAGTGTGGAGGCTAGATTTGGTGGCTTGGAGCTTGAGGGAGGTGATTCCAAGTAGATCAGAGACTTTGGCCTTGGGATTCCAACTCCCAAGAGGTAAAGCCTAACTTTTCCCTTGCTAATTACTTTTATGTAGTGTAATTAGTGGTTTAGAAACTTCCTAGACCCTAAGCCTACCCGTAGGAGGAAGTTGGAACTAGTTTGGTTGAGTTTGGAGACTTTGACATTAGGTTTTGTGTCAATTTCGGGTGGAATCCGAATTTGGCCCAATTCTGGGTGATGCCCTAGGTTAGACGGACCTAGGTAGACTTTGTCGGGTGTCTAGAGGGTTTGTGCATGTCTCCGTTCGGACACGGGAAGTCGTGTCGCGGAGAAACGGGCGTTTCGGGCGTTTTAGGTATTTTCGTCGTCGCCAATTCTAAGTGTGTGCGCGTTTTCTCCACGGGCCTAGAATCGATGCGGTAGCATTTTTTCTAGGATCTAGGCATCGTTTAGAGCACGTGGGTAAATTTTGGGCCGATTTCGAGTTCGTTTGGTGTGCGTTTCAGGAGGTTTTCCGAACCGCACACCGCGTGCTCGTCGAAATGACCGAACGGCCATTTCGACTTGGTTTCCTCGTTTCGGGCTTGTGCGCGCGTTGGGTTAGCATCTGGAGTGTGTGCTAGAGTTCTCGGGTTATATTTTATATATTTATGGGTGTTTGTGAGTGTCGGGGTCGTTGGGCGTGAGTGGGGCGTGTTGGTTGTGTGTTGTGGTCGAGTTGTGTTTATGTGTATATATATATAATCAATATATATATATATATATATATATATATATATATATATATATATATATATATATATATATATATATATATATATATATATATATGCGTGTCTATATATGTATATATATTTATATATATATGTGTGTATTTATATCTATGTGCTTGTGTATGTATATGTCTATGTGTATATATATATGTATATGTATAAGTGTGTGTGTGTATGTATATATATATATATATATATATATATATATATATATATATATATATATATATATATGTGTGTGTGTGTGTGTGTGTGTGTGTGTGTGTATGTGTATATATATATTTGAGAGTGTGTGTGTGTGTATATATATATATATATAGGTGTTGATATATATATATATATATATAGCTATGTGTTTATTTGTGTGTGTGTGTTGATAGTGTTTGTTAGTGTGTGTGTGTGTATTAGTGTTTGTGAGTGTGTTAGTGAGTGTGTTAGAGTATATATAAGTGTGTATATATATATATCTATCTAGTTGTATATATATATATATATATATATATATATATATATATATATATATATATATATATATATATATATATATAGGAGTGTGGGTGTGTGTGTTTGTGAGATGGAGGGGGGGGGGGGGGGCAGAACAGCCCAGTAGTGGCAGCAGCTGCTGCTGCACTGCAGCAGCAGCACAGCAGCATCTCAAGAACAGCAGCAGCAGCAATAACAGGTACAGCACCAGCAGCAGCAAGCTCCAGCAGTAGCAGCGAGGTAGTAGCGAGGAGAGTGGGTTATTTAGAGGGTTTAATAGATAGTTGATAGATAGATAGATTAGTAGATTGATAGATATCAGAGTTTAATAGATAGCTATTAGTTAGTTACCTAGATAAATAGGTAGATAGCTAGATAGTATGATAGATAGGTAATAGATAGATAGTTACCTAGATAGGTAGATTGATAGTTAGACGGGTAGATAGATAGCTAGATACTTAGATATATATCTATCTAAGATATAGATATCTATATACCTATAGTAATATATATATTTATGTATAGGTTGGGTAAGGTAATGGGTATTTGTATATGTGTGTGTGGATATCTATGTATGTAGGTATATAAATGCTTGGATATGTAAATATATGATAGATATATATATATTTTCTAGCCTAGATTAATATCTAGGTATATAATTATTTGCTAGATAACTAGTTAGAGGGGTTTGAGAGCGGTACCTCAATACCTTGAGATATCCATGGTATTGAGTTTCGAGCGGGGTATTTGAGCAATAGCCTAGAAATAGTATTGGAGTAATTTTTATATGCTTATGTGTATATATTTACGCGTGCTAGCATAGATTTTAGCGGGTTTAGGCGGGGTGCGTACCCGAGGGCGAGGTATCGGATACCGAGGGTATCCCGGTATCTCGATTAGGCGAGTTTGAGAGTTTAGTAGCTTAATGAGCTCGGATTGACCTAGAATTTCAGGGACACCCTAGTTTGACCTAGCTTTAACCATAATTGTCCTCGTTGACCGTAAAAGTCAATATTTGACCTAGTTTTGACCAAGAGTTGACTTTTTGGACCCTGTGTTGACTTTTTGACCCGAATTTCACCGGTTTGACCCGTTCGACCTAGAATAGCCCTAGAAGCCTGTTTTTAATTATTTTATATCAGTTTAAATCCTTAGAACCCTGTTTGATCTTGCTTTTCGCAATAGGTTCTTGCGACACCGGTCCGGATCTCGATCCTCATCAGTTGCTCAGGACATCAGGCGAGTACCTACCTCTGATAGTTTCTATTTCATGATAGCGTTTATATTACCTGTTCTAGAACTGTGATACTTGATCCTGACACATTGTTACATGAGCTGGTACTAGTGGATCCCGTCATGAGATATTATCCCCTTACCGTGTTCAGCGGGTACTCTATCACGTATATTTCATCATGTGCTTCGGGTATTGATTATCATGTGCTATCATGTGCTTCTTGTGCTCTCGCCTTCATGTGCGCGAGCTATTATCATGTACGTAGCGTGTTGTGGTTGGATCCAATGGTATTAGTGGAGGAGGGGAGTAGGAGTTGGTTATGTGATCAAAGCCAAACAATATTCATGTGTATGTCGGTTATGCAACTCACGCATAACGGAGTTATCGTAGTATTTTTCATGTGCAACCTAAGCCGATCACATAACGAACTTATGCTCAAGGCACTTAGCTAGTATTCATATTTCTCACATGCAGTACTTTTTTACTTGTATTGTTCTCCAGTTTACTTGCAGCTACTTATTGTGCTCCAGCATATATTTATTTCCTGTGCATCTTGTATACTTTTTTATTGCTTGTCATATACACCTTACCATGTATTTGGAGTTGCTTTCAGAGTTATGTACTTCGCTCCAGTCCTGACTGGGCATATTTTTTCCAGAGGATCCTGAGGACTATTGCCCGATGTTCTACGGGCCTGGTGTTGACGAGGGTTGTGACCCCGAGACTGAGGAGGAGTGCGCCGAGGAGACGCCTATAGCGCCCTAGTTAGCTAGGTGGGTTTCCTGGGTTATTCCCAGTTTTATTTCTGGATGATTGTACTTATTCTTTTGATGCTGTGAGATATTGTAGCTATTATGGCCTTGGACTGTATATTTTGGATTTGTTTGCTCTCTTTGGTTCTGTTTCCTTTTGCTATCATATCGTGCTTATATTTCTTCCCCTAGTTTTGTGATTGAGAGTTCATATATATATTGCGTGGTTGCCCTCCTTTGGAGAGGATTATTCATATATATATTGCGTGGTTGCCCTCCTTTTGGAGAGGTTATGGCAGATTTTTCTGTGAGTTATATATAGATTGGTTTGACCTAGAACGGACCTTTACAGCGTTCTACCGCCGATTCTGCGGCGTAGGCTGGACGTACCCACGGCTCATGCCCGATTTTCGGGTGCGGGTCGTGACAATCATGCACGGTATGACTACTTAGTAGTCTCTCGGGGTTTGGATGAAAACAAGGCAACATTCAAGCAGACAAGCATGCGTTTCTAAGGAACATAAGTAAACACGTTTGCTCAGACCCGAAGGTAAGCCGAGAGATGAAACCGTTAGGGACTTAGCATGTGAGGGTCTGAGTATAAGCAGTATTTCAATTTCCATGTTCTAGCACAAGCAAATACAAGTTGGAATTATTTTCTTAGCTAGGTGCGTTGGATTCTTATTAGCATGCAGAGGGTGATTCACCTAGCGACTAGCATGAAATATCCATATTTTATGTGTGCTGGCTAAGCAAAGACAAGTTCACCGTAGCCACCCACCTTAGCGATGATTCGCCTTGGTAGAGCGATACGTCAAGCGAGCCTCTGAAAGCCTAACCTGAATTCCTGTAGGGACAAATCTGGATATTCTTTGCTTCTTGTTTGAGGCAAAGCGGGTCGGGATAGTTGTACTTTTGCCGTTTGAGTCGGCAGTCTGCTAGAACGGAACGGGGTGTTACATCCACCGTAGGAAGAACTGCAGTAAGCATCAATGTGGGGGAATCATGTTGCTGTTTAGGTGTACTTCAGTGGGTGTTGTGTTCAGATTTGAATACAGTTAAGTCCAGGGCAGGAAGTTGATTGTGGAACTTGAAGTTGATGACTGTTAGTTCAGTGGCACACTGTCTGTAGTTAGATGATGGTTAGTATATGGTGAAGGTTAGTGTCAGGTAGTTGTAGGAGTATGATAATTAGATATGACTTTTAGTTTGGTATTCGAATTAGAGGCCATGATGTAGTGTTAATTGTTAGTAAATGTTAAGTTATATGTTAAAGGGTGGTTAGTGTTACATGTTAGTTGGGTATTGTTCTCCGTTTGTAGGTAAGTTAATACTTGATGACTGTTAGTTGATAGGTGTATATGTTAGTTTTAATGGTTAGTTGTTTTGAATATTGCTTATTTTAGACTTTGATAAATGAAAGTATGTATTATATCAGTTATGATTTTTATATACGGTTAAGTTATGAAGTTAGGTGATAAACCACTGTATGTAATAATTTATATGATACATACTGTCATTTTTGCAGAAGTATCTAGAAATGGATATGAATTACTATCTGCGTCATCGTTCGTGGATGTACAACCGTCATCTTGATAACATATGCGGTGTGCGGGATGAATTCATTGAGGGTGTACAGCAGTTCCTGTAGTTCGCCAAGGCGTTCCCTCAGTACATGGACGGTACCAAAATTAAGTGTCCATGTGTGAGATGTCGCAATAGAAAATATCATGCAGAAGTGGAAGTCACATTCACATATCATTTGTACTCGAAGGGCTTCACGCCGAATTACTATCAGTGGACCGCGCACGGAGAACTTGTGTCTCTAGCATCGGAGTCGGAACCTTATGTGGAGCCGTATATGGATGTCCACGATCACGATGCTTACGACGACCGGTGGGTGAACATGGTTTATGATGCGGCGGGAGCTAGTTTCAATCCGGACAATTATGATGCGGCGGGACCTAGTTGCAATTCGGACAATTATGATGCATCTGAGGAGGCACCGAATACCGATGCTGCAAAGATTTTTTGGTTCAATCATTGTTCCAATTTTTAAAAGCATTGATATATACAACCGGTCCAACAAAAAACCACAGCATAGAAGAGGAGCTCAACAAAGTTTTTTTTAGGTGAGCTCCAGTCCAACCCAGACTCTTACCAGATCCGACCCAGCATCTGAGCAATCACACATTTACCTAATCCACCAGAATTTATAACAACGGTTTAATCTGTGAGACAATTGTGTGAAAATGCTTCATAATCTAGAATTTTACATCATGTAAGTCTCTCCATAATATTGATCATAAGCATAAATACTAAAGTGGTTTCTCATGCATTGTCAAATCTCAAGTGACAAACTTACCATATGGGCATGTACATACGCAGAAATATATTAATAAAGAAATTAGATGTTTTGTCATGTGATTGTATAAGCCAACTTATTTTTCTACAAGTAATTTAATTAAAGAAATATATTAATAAAGAAATTAGATGTTTTTGTTCAGATGTTAATCCCAATTGTAAAGAAATTTAAAATTTTGTTAAATAAAGTTAGCTATATCATAATTTTATTAAGTAATTAGATATTTTGTCATGTGATTGTATAAGCTTGTTTAATATCATTTAATCAAGATTTGATGTATAATAATCTTGGTTTTTTCATATCTATCCATTTCTGTCTCAAGTTTAGCAAAAATGTAAGAGGGACACAAAATAAAAGTTATGAAAGAAAAAGTAAAACCTGATATAAAAATGTATATAGAAATTAAAAATCATAAATTTCGGAGAGAACGAAACATGAAATTGATGAAGAAAGTTTTAAAACAACATGAATATTTAACTCGGAAGCAAAAATTCAGTGGTGGCAAATACCACAAACCCTCCCCCATTCGCCCTATGTAGGTCCACCCATGCGTGTGTGTGTGTGTCTGTGTGTGTGTGTGTGTGTAGCAAAAAAAATGGTACGATTTGCTCAGTCTATACGTCCCAATTTTGGGAACAAAAATCCATCTTTTTAATTATTTAATTAACTGTTGAAACCAGCAACCTAATACTAGAACTTGGACCTCAACTCTCAAAAATGATAATTAACTTGGATAAAAACTCCAATTAAGCAATCCATTAATCAAAATCATTCATTAGAACATAACTCATACATTTCTCCATACAATTTTATTAATGAAAAAATCTAACTTAGACCTAAGAAATAAATCTAAACAAATTGAAAGTATCTAGAATATAAATATACAAAGAAAAACAAAATTAATACAAATCAGAACCCTAATCAAACTAAAAAAGGAACTACAAAATAATTATGAAATTCGATATATATTTTTTGTCAAATCTGTAAAAGTTCATACAAATTAGGTCGTTTGTAACCAAAACTGTTCGAGTCAGCAATAGGGCCTTGAAGAATCCTAGAGTGTTTAGAGTGAACAGGGAGATGATGTTACTCGCATGTGATATAAAGCGAGACTAGTAGTCAAAGCTACAGTCAAGAAAAGAGATTGGATTTCAACGAAATATTCTCGCCGTCAAGATGTCGTGTTGGATTTGGAAGCAAGGCTAATAATGGAGTTTGGACAGATGGATGTGAAGGCAATGTTCCTTCACAGTGATTTCAAGGAGGAGATATACATGATATAGTAACCCAAGGCTTTCGGTGAGAAGGCAAGGTGCACATGGTTTGTCGATTTAAGAAGAGTCTCTATAGTTTAAAGCAGGCTTCGCAAAGCATAGGTATTCCAAGACGACATCGAAAAATAGTATTTTTGTGAAATATTTTTTCAAGTTTTACTTTGTCATTATTCTTTTGTTATGTAGATTATTATGTACTGGTGAGTCGTAATGTTTTGAGGATAGCAAAATTGAAACGACAACTAAGCAATATTTTCTCATTGAAGGATAATAAAATTTTGGTTTATTCGATTTTGACTTTTTTGGTTCGGTTGAAACCGAATAAACCAAATGCTCACCCCTAATCATTCTTAATTATGTGGCAACCGACGTGACGGTTAATGTGAGAGCTAACATGACAATTTTATAAATTATATTTAATATTAAAATTAAAGTTAACATTAATATTAATATAAACATTCTTAATTAGGGTTAGGGTTAGGGTTAGGTTTTTTGACCTGGGGTTAGGGTTAGGTTTTTTGACCTGGGGTTAGGGTTAGGGTTAGGGTTAGGTTTTTTGACCTGGGGTTAGGGTTAGGTTTTTTGACCTGGGGTTAGGGTTAGGGTTTTTGATCAGGATTGATTTATAACACCTACCTATCCTCCACGATCACACCCTGACACTACACTGGACACACACTAAAATGAATGTACACTAAACGTCGAGAAAGCAACAGGAGCAGTGACTATTGGCACCAAATGCCAGTGCGTATAGTGTCTGTATTGTTAATGTTATTTGTGTGGTTGGTATTGATACTTTTATATTAGTTAGAGTGTGTGTGAGAGTGTTATTGAAGTATGCAGGGAGGGTATATCAAAGTTGATGTCACGCCCCAGTCCCAAAATACGTAGGACCAGGATACGTAACTATGCCAGCCGCCCGTATATATGGCAACTCCAATATATGGAAACCATATATACGTGCGTACGCTGTATATGAACAATAATTCATAAGTGGTAATACTAATCATAAGTCACAGGGTAATATCTAAATCTCATCCACAGAGTCAAATATACATGAATATCTAATAACCAAGTAACTAGATCTTAATATAAAGTAACTAGAGAATGACAGTCGGATGGAAATAAATCCACTGCCGAAATAGAATATAAAAGGAACCAGATACACACCATATAAGAACAACATCTGACAATCACGAGGCTCAAAGATCTGCTCGAGATATAAGTAGCCTGTCCGGAATCTGCGCTCCCACGAATACTCAGGAACATCTATATCTGGAAAGGGACCAGGTCCTCAGAGGGACATAACAAGGTACATAGAAGTATGCCATAATGTAAATACTGAGTAAAAGAAGGGGGTGTGCTAACCATCTAAGTGAATGCAATTTTTTTTTGAAGACCTTGTAGTACGCATGGGGATGTGTAGGCCTGACATATGCTGACGTAATTCACCAATCGTCGGGACTGGCTAGTATATGTGTCATATGCCCCCGGACGCACGGGTAACAGGAATACCCCATCCTCCTCGGAGCATGGTAACGGGAACAAGAAAAACCAATACCCCATCTCCGAGAAGCATGGTAACAGGAAAACCCCATCTCCGAAGAGCATGGTAACGGGAATATAAGGAGGGGGTGTCCCATACGCCTACTAGGTGTCTTTCCCGCCTAATGGAGATATACAAGTCGTAAAAACGACGTGGACATCTCGTATAATAATGCAAGTCTCCATAGAAATAACAACTAAGCTAAATACCGTTACACGTGTTGCTCACATCGATGGCCAGTCGAGTATGAGGCACGCGTCCCTACATGAACTCACTCTGTGACGTGTAATGATACGTGTCAAGGCCTGGGGAGTCATACCAATAACTCCACAACTTTAGGTGGGTCTACTAGACACTAGGTCAGATACAATCCTAACGTCAACGCCTTCGTTGACTGCACCCGAGTTTTCTCGGACGCGCACATTTATATGATAAATAAACATGTAACTATCAATAACTGAATTTAAACAGTACAACAAGGCAAGGTATACTTGTCTGGCAGGAGAGCTGCAAATATAATGTCCAGATGTCAAATGCCAAAAGTCAGAACTATGGCCTCAGAATAAATGTCTCCGGATACTGAAATAAATATCACTAACAGTCTCAGAAAATATCAAATAGCTAGAAATGCCTGTCCTTAAGTCCAATTTGGACACAGGGGCAAAAATGACAGTTTCTGGTCAAAGCTGGGTCCACATGTGGGCCGCTTTGTAGCAAAAAATGTGTCAGGGCCAATGGTCTCCAAATTTGCCAAACTTAGTGTCAACAAGTCAGGAACGATGATACGAACCCAACGGAACTTCCAGAATTGGTTTCCGATGAGCCGGTCACAAAATCGCCCGTCAAGTGGAGCCTATGGGGCCCACGATACGGGATTTTGCCAACGTTCTCAGAATTGAACCAAACTTGGATCACAGGACCAGCGTATTGCTACGAGTCCGATGGCGCAAGTTTCGTTTCGATCCGACGCGTGTACACAAAGTTGCAGCGTGTTCCAGAACAGGCGGATACGGGACGTTGTCGGCGGATACGCGTTGATTCCGGTGTGCACGCACATCCAAATCAACTTCTGCGAAATCCTGCACGTCCATATCAACGGTGTGCACGTTTCGGTAAAGACCGCGTGCGACCAAGTCGTCCCGTTTGGCGGGGCATACTCAGTTCCGGGTGAAACGGGGTGTTGATTTTCCTGTTTTTGGATCGCGTGCCGCGATCGCCATAGGACGCGATGCACCGAGCGGGTTGCACGAGCACCGAGAGGGTCACAAAGCCTACGTGTCACAACTGACCGAATTAAAAACGAATTTACGAGGAGTTAGAACGGGTTACCTGAACAGGGCTTTGTGGATTGAATTTCTTTGTGTCCGAGGCGACACGACGCTGCTGTGTCCTGATTCATCTCCGCCGTGTCCGGGTCAGCCACTGCTGTGTCCGGTTCTGTTGTGTCCGGTACTGCGCCGAGTCCGGTACTAGGGCAGCGGGTCATCGCGGGGTGGTCCGGAGCCGCTGTGGCTAGGGATCCGGGGTCGTCTGCTCGTCGACGGAGGAGCTGGGTCGAGGGGCACGGCTGAGACAAAGGGAGAGAGGTGGTGAGACGGCGAGGGCTCGGGGCTGGCCGGGGTCGTGGCCGCTACGTTGTCTCCGGTGAGGAGGAGGGGGAGAAGTCTGCGGCTGGGGGGAAACCTACGGCGACGAGGAGGAGGGAAGAGCTCTGGGAGGGGGAGAGGTCAGGCGAAGGAGGGTGCTGGGCGCTGGCCGGACAGGGAGTGGCCGAGTGGGGGTGGTGGTGAAGATGGTGGCGGTGGGGTTGGCTGTGATGGGGGTGGCGGTGGTGGCGGAGACGTGAGGGGGTCGTCTCACCGGCGAGGTCGGGGTCGGGGAAGGAGAAGAGGGAAGGAGATGCTGGAGGTGGTGGCGTGGTGGTCGTGATGGGTTGGTGGTGGCGGCGAGTGGCGGAGGAGGTGGAGAAGGAGGCCGGGAAGGTGCGGGCGGAGGTCGGGGGCTGCCGCCGGGGTGGCCGAGTGGGGGTGGAGAGGATGCTAGTGATGATGGTGGTGGTGGTGGCGAGTGGCGGAGTAGGTCGAGGCCGGCGGGGAGGGGCTCGCCGCGGGGGAGGGGAGGCGAGGCTGCTCCGGCGAGGGGGCTCGCCGCTCCGGCAGGGGGGGTCGGCTGCGGGCTGAGTTAGGGGTAGGGATTTGGGTTATTTTGTTTTTCTTTTTCTTTATGATTTATAGAAATTAAATTAATATTTTAAGTAAAAGGATATTTTCGGGATATTTTCGAGTGGGTCCCGCTCCCAAATGGACGGTGCAGGTTCACCGGCCAATGAGGGGGTGACACCTTGCATGCAAATTATGCAGAAAAGTCCCTGTAATTCATAAGATTGCACAGAGGTCCCATTTTGGGAAATTGCGCAATTACGAAATTGTCAGGGAAAAACACCCGATTCCTGAAAATACTAAAATTCACAGAATTGAGGAAAATTGCTGTGCGAGGGTCCCGAGGGGGTGGGGGGAGTCTGGGCAGGAACTGGGCCTGGTTTTGGGGTGATACGGGCCATCGTATTTAATTAATTAATAAATACTGCGCGCGGTATTCTCTAATTATTTAGAGGCAGGTAGGGCCATAATTTTAATGCGGTGTCAATACACTAAATGTAGTATACTCAGTATAGAAAAATAACGTATTTTTGTCTGGGCAAAACAGGTGCATGTTGGGTCTCAAATCTCTATTAGAACAGGAATGGGTACAGGTCTGGGAATTAAAATAAGAATTAAATACGGACGTTTGTAACGCTATTTGTGCGTCTCATACGAGGCTCAAAACTGAGTATCTGGGAGTTGCACAATGTGCAGGATTGTAGACTGGCATGTCTAGGAGAGGTATGAGAACTTTGTTCGGGGATAACAGTCAAGGTAAAGCTCCAAATAATTTGGTGATGGACAGGTGCACAAGTCAATAGGATATGTAAGCAAAATAAATTAAAATATTGCAACAAATTCTAAATTGTGAAAAATATTCCTAAAATACTGGAATCTGGTCGAGGGGGTTTACAATCTACCAAACTTATAAAAATTTTGTCCTCGAAATTAAAACTAAGCCATGGTAGAAGGGAAAGACGGCATAAGATATAATTTAACAAAGTAATTTATATCTTGGTTTGAGAATAGGTTCAAAAATGTTTACGCATGTCGTACTCGCGCTTCCAAGTTGTTTCTCCTGGCGCGTCACGCTTCCATGCCACGCGGACCAAGGGTATAGACTGATTCCTCAATATCTTTTCTTGATGTTCAAGGATTCCCACTGGTTGCTCTTGATACGACAGGCTCGGCCTAATGGTGATCTCCGAATGGTTGAGAGCATGACTGCTGTTTGTCACATATCGCCTGAGTTGCGACACGTGGAATACATCAAGTACTCTCTCAAGTGAAGGCGGTAGCGCAAGTTGATATGCCACTACTCCCACTCTTTCTAGCACGTCAATGGTCCAACCTACCTTGGACTCAATTTGCTGCGTCCTCTGATTCGTATGGTGCCTCTAGTAGGTGATATCTTCATGATCGTCCTCTTTGAATTCCAAGGGACGATGATGACGGTCTGCCTACTGCTTCTGTCTTGTACTGCTCGCAAGTGTCCTTGTATCTACTTAACTGTCTCTTCGATTGACCACCAATTCTGGTCACGCGAATCCTTGTCTGGTACAATGCTGACTGGTATGCCGTGCAATCTTACGATTTGCCTCATGTATAAGTTAGCTAAAGCCTCTGCAGACTGGTCAACTCTATAGGTAAGAAATGTGCTGACTTGGTGAGTTGGTCCATAGGAATTCTTAATCCTTACAAGTCAACCTAGTCAGGTGCCGCTATCCATTCAGGAGTCAATCAATTATTTATCCAGGTGAAATCATTTTTGACTCCTGTCAGCAAAATGATACATCCCTTTTTTTTTGGTAATATTTGAGTTCTGAATCTTGCTCCAAGTTACGAGGCAAAAATAAAAATTTTGTTGTCACAGGGATGCACGTATCAGGATCGTAATAAAACGCAGGTAGGTAGGTAGGTAGGTAGGTAGCGAAGGTCATCCTAAAGGTAGCACAAATTAAACTGCAATCAATCTAATAATAGAGTTTGGTAATTACCCAAGACAAACAGAAATGGCTACAGAAACAATACACTTTCGTATTTAAACTAAGCACGAGGTTTCGTCTTTCCGAAATAAGGGAAGACGGAAAACAGTAATCAAGAGTTCAAGGGGAAGGTAATAGATTAGAAGTGTGGGGATCAAGGCGTTTAAAGAATTCAATGGGAATTGTCAAAGCAGTTGTGGATTTGAGATGCTATTTAGGTAATCCCTATTCACATATTCGGATCAGCACAGTTATGTAGCTGATACGATATGCTCAGACATATCTAGAGGACAAGTACATCTGTCTACTAATCACTATATATCTCAATCCACGTAAAGTAGTTATGCGAAGGGCGAACCAAGTGCACTATGGTTGATCAGACCGTAATACACTGATTCTGAAATGTATTAGTGTAGTACTCCAATAATACATATCTCAAGAACAAGCTTGATAAAGAATAAGCTTGTAAACTAGGCTATAATAGCGGCATAAGTCAAGGTAGTATAGTAAATATAAGTACGCTAGATTATGATGAGAGAAATTCAAAATAATTCAAATTCACAAAAAGACAAGACTCTCTAATCTCTACAGTTATTATTCTAATTCCTTGTCTAAGTCGCTAGTTGACCTAAAAGAGGTATGGCCTTCTAAGTTTTACAATCTTAATAAACACTATAGGTTGTCTGCCTAAAACAGAGATTTAAGGAAGTCTGCGTAAAGCAAGGGTTCGAGGTTGTCTGCGTAAAACAGAGATAAAATGGTTTGGCGTAAGGTAGAAATCCGAAACTGTCTGTGTAAAACAGAATTTCAAATTGTCTAGCGTAAGGCAGGGATCCAAAGTAGTTTGGCGTAAATCAGGGATTCAAACTATCGGCGTAAAATAGGTTTCAGAGTTATCCGCGTAAAACAATGAAGCGTAAGGTAGAGCTTCAGGGTTGTCCGCGTAAAAAGTCTGCACGTGAGAGATTGCTATTTTTCCTGCGTAAGGTCTGCGCAGAAATCTGCGTAAAAGTCTGCGGGTAAAGTATTGCCTAAAGGTTGCGTAAAAATCTGTCAGCGTAAAAAGTCTAGCATACGCTGCAGCGTAAAGTTGTACAAGAAACTCATGAGTTTGTCAGTCAAGTTAATGAATCCTGTCTTCTGACAAAAGTACTTGCACAACGATCGAGTGGACGGTTTGATGAGGGTTTGCACGGAGTTCCAGGTTGTCGTTAGTGACTTTTGGATACAAGTCAATTTTTTTTTACGCTTGAGCTGAGACAAAACCAGATGTCCCGTCAAAAGCTGTTTCTTTTTGCATAGGGCTCGAGGCGTATCTCTGCGCAGGATTTGGTCGTGTCTGGGGAAAGCTAAGGCTGTAACAAATACTCTTAAATCCTATCCTTATATTACGCCTAATCAGGTTACTCTACGCTGGTTATCTATTAGTCATGAATCATCTGGTTTACGCAGGACAGTTACCTACGTGGCTTGCATGACGCGTCATACGCAGGATAAGAAAGACTAAGGGTGGCGTAAAGGGGACAAGCTTCTACATGATTTGGCTTTTACGCCAACTAGGCAGTGGTTTGGCTTTTATGTCAACAACGGTCAATCGGTTTTACGCCAACAAGGATAAAGGGTCCCTGGCGTAAAACTGGGTTTATCCAAACATAGGATGAGGTTTCAGTCCTGGTATTCAATCTTGAATTTCTATTGGTTTCTTAAGACTAGGGTCAACACTATGGTCAATTCTCTAACTAATCCTAGTAGTGTTTATACTATTCTCAAGTCAATCCTAATTACACCAAGGGATAATGGTAATTTAATCTATAGGTAAGTGATGCTAGGGTTCATTTAGGAAATCAGGAAGGCTAGGGTTCATTTAGTAGTCTGAACTTAATGATATGTCAATGCCCTAGTTGTGTTTCTTAATAGGAATACTACCCTAATTATCCTCCTATCAACAGGGATTTCTATATTCTAGTAGGGCCTATACTCAAGGAATTATCAGGGAAGCACATGAATCAAGCAGGATGCAATTATGTAAGTAGGACAGACTGGAAGAAGATTAACTCATAATCAATTTTGGATGAGATTCTATATTCTAATCCTAGGTGCAGGCTTGCTCGGTACAGTAACATAACCGAGACAATATGCTCTGACCTGCATGGGCCACCACTAAAAATATGTCACGCCCCAGTCCCAAAATACGTAGGACCAGGATACGTAACTATGCCAGCCGCCCGTATATATGGCAACTCCAATATATGGAAACCATATATACGTGCGTACGCTGTATATGAACAATAATTCATAAGTGGTAATACTAATCATAAGTCACAGGGTAATATCTAAATCTCATCTACAGAGTCAAATATACATGAATATCTAATAACCAAGTAACTAGATCTCAATATAAAGTAACTAGAGAATGACAGTCGGATGGAAATAAATCCACTGCCGAAATAGAATATAAAAGGAACCAGATACACACCATATAAGAACAACATCTGACAATCACGAGGCTCAAAGATCTGCTAGAGATATAAGTAGCCTGTCCGGAATCTGCGCTCCCACGAATACTCAGGAACATCTATATCTGGAAAGGGACCAGGTCCTCAGAGGGACATAACAAGATATATAGAAGTATGCCATAATGTAAATACTGAGTAAAAGAAGGGGGTGTGCTAACCATCTAAGTGAATGCAATTTTTTTTTGAAGACCTTGTAGTACGCATGGGGATGTGTAGGCCTGACATATGCTGACGTAATTCACCAATCGTCGGGACTGGCTAGTATATGTGTCATATGTCCCCGGAAGCACGGGTAACAGGAATACCCCATCCTCCTCGGAGCATGGTAACGGGAACAAGAAAAACCAATACCCCATCTCCGAGAAGCATGGTAACAGGAAAACCCCATCTCCGAAGAGCATGGTAACGGGAATATAAGGAAGGGGTGTCCCATACGCCTACTAGGTGTCTTCCCCGCCCAATGGAGATATACAAGTCGTAAAAACGACGTGGACATCTCGTATAATAATGCAAGTCTTCATAGAAATAACAACTAAGCTAAATACCGTTACACGTGTTGCTCACACCGATGGCCAGTCGAGTATGAGGCACGCGTCCCTACATGAACTCACTCTGTAACGTGTAATGATACGTGTCAAGGCCTGGGGAGTCATACCAATAACTCCACAACTTTAGGTGGGTCTACTAGACACTAGGTCAGATACAATCCTAACGTCAACGCCTTCGTTGACTGCACCCGAGTTTTCTCGGACGCGCACATTTATATGATAAATAAACATGTAACTATCAATAACTGAATTTAAACAGTACAACAAGGCAAGGTATACTTGCCTGGCAGGAGAGCTGCAAATATAATGTCCAGATGTCAAATGCCAAAAGTCAGAACTATGGCCTCAGAATAAATGTCTCCGGATACTGAAATAAATATCACTAACAGTCTCAGCAAATATCAAATAGCTAGAAACGCCTGTCCTTAAGTCCAATTTGGACACAGGGGCAAAAATGACAGTTTCTGGTCAAAGCTGGGTCCATATGTGGGCCGCTTTGTACCGAAAAATGTGTCAGGGCTAATGGTCTCCAAATTCGCCAAACTTAGTGTCAACAAGTCAGGAATGATGATACGAACCCAACGGAACTTCCAGAATTGGTTTCCGATGAGCCGGTCACAAAATCGTCCGTCAAGTGGAGCCTGTGGGGCCCACGATACGGGATTTTGCCAACGTTCTCAGAATCGAACCAAATTGCTACGAGTCCGATGGCGCAAGTTTCGTTTCGATCCGACGCGTGTACACAAAGTTGCAGCGTATTCCAGAACAGGCGGATACGGGACGTTGTCGGCGGATACGCGTTGATTCCGGTGTGCACGCACATCCAAATCAACTTCTGCGAAATCCCGCACGTCCGTATCAACGACGCGCACGTTTCGGTAAAGACCGCATGCGACCAAGTCGTCCCGTTTGGCGGGGCGTACTCAGTTCCAGGTGAAACGGGGTATTGATTTTCTTGTTTTTGGATCGCGTGCCGCGATCGCCATAGGACGCGATGCACCGAGCGGGTTGCACGGGCACCGAGAGGGTCACATAGCCTACGTGTCACAACTGACCGAATTAAAAACGGATTTATGAGAAGTTAGAACGGGTTACCTGAACAGGGCTCCGTGGATTGAATTTCTTTGTGTCCGAGGCGACACGACGCTGCTGTGTCCTGTTTCATCTCCGCCGTGTCCGGGTCAGCCACTGCTGTGTCCAGTTCTGTTGTGTCCGGTACTACGCCGAGTCCGGTACTGGGGCAGCGGGTCATCGCGGGGTGGTCCGGAGCCGCTGTGGCTAGGGCTCCGGGGTCGTCTGCTCGTCGACGGAGGAGCTGGGTCGGGGGGCACGGCTGAGATGAGGGGAGAGAGGTGGTGAGACGGCGAGGGCTCGGGGCTGGCCGGGGTCGTGGCCGCTGCGTTGTCTCTGGTGAGGAGGAGGGGGAGAAGTCTGCGGCTGGGGGGAAACTACGACGACGAGGAGGAGGGAAGAGGGCTGGGAGTGGGGAGAGGTCAGGCGGAGGGGGGGCTGGGCGCTGGCCGGACAGGGAGTGGCCGAGTGGGGGTGGTGGTGAAGATGGTGGCGGTGGGGTTGGCTGTGATGGGGGTGGCGGTGGTGGCGGAGACGTGAGGGGGTCGTCTCACCAGCGAGGTCGGGGTCGGGGAAGGAGAAGAGGGAAGGAGATGCTGGAGGTGGTGGCGTGGTGGTCGTGATGGGTTGGTGGTGGCGGCGAGTGGCGGTGGAGGCGGAGAAGGAGGCCGGGAAGGGGCGGGCGGAGGTCGGGGGCTGCCGCCGGGGTGGCCGAGTGGGGGTGGAGAGGATGCTAGTGATGATGGTGGTGGTGGTGGCGAGTGGCGGAGTAGGTCGAGGCCGGCGGGGAGGGGCTCACCGCGGGGGAGGGGAGGCGAGGCTGCTCCGTCGAGGGGGCTCGCCGCTCCGGCAGGGGGGGGGTCGGCTGCGGGCTGAGTTAGGGGTAGGGATTTGGGTTATTTTGTTTTTCTTTTTCTTTATGATTTATAGAAATTAAATTAATATTTTAAGTAAAATATCTTTAGATATTTTACAGGATATTTTCGGGATATTTTCGAGTGGGTCCCGCTTCCAAATGGACGGTGCAGGTTCACCGGCCAATGAGGGGGTGACACCTTGCATGCAAATTATGCAGAAAAGTCCCTATAATTCATAAGATTGCACAGAGGTCCCATTTTGGGAAATTGCACAATTACGAAATTGTCAGGGAAAAACATCCGATTCCTGAAAATACTAAAATTCACATAATTGAGGAAAATTGCTGTGCGAGGGTCCCGAGGGGGTGGGGGTGAGTCTGGGCAGGAACTGGGCCTGGTTTTGGGGTGATACGGGCCATCGTATTTAATTAATTAATAAATACTGCGCACGGTATTCTCTAATTATTTAGAGGCAGGTAGGGCCATAATTTTAATGCGGTGTCAATACACTAAATGTAGTATACTCAGTATAGAAAAATAACGTATTTTTGTCTGGGCAAAACAGGTGCATGTTGGGTCTCAAATCTCTATTGGAACAGGGATGGGTATAGGTCTGGGAATTAAAATAAGAATTAAATACGGACGTTTGTAACGCTATTTGTGCGTCTCATACG
Organism: Iris macrosiphon; assembly: GCA_036927795.1. Classification (NCBI taxonomy): domain Eukaryota; kingdom Viridiplantae; phylum Streptophyta; class Magnoliopsida; order Asparagales; family Iridaceae; genus Iris; species Iris macrosiphon. The sequence goes on from JAYESA010000015.1 coordinate 170,459,904, forward strand.
AGGCTCAAAACTGAGTATCTGGGAGTTGCACAAAGTGCAGGATAGTAGACTGGCATGTCTAGGAGAGGTATGGGAACTTTGTTCGGGGATAACAGTCAAGATAAAGCTCCAAATAATTTGGTGATGGACAGGTGCACAAGTCAATAGGATATGTAAGCAAAATAAATTAAAATATTGCAACAAATCCTAAATTGTGAAAAATATTCCTAAAATACTGGAATCTGGTCGAGGGGGTTTACAGTTGAGGGTATCATAGTGGTGTCCTATGTTAGCAGCAAATAAGTGAGGAGATGGTGTATACTGATACAAGTGTATCTGTGAGCGTGACTCAAGTTGGGTTTTAGATGTGCAATGGTGAATATGTGAGAGGCTCGGATTTGAGTGCCCACAAGCACATAGATTGAGGTACACATGTAAGCATGGCAAGTAGAGGTAACAGCAGCAGTGAGCACTGCTTACTAGCAGTGAGCAGGGGGAGACTTGAGGCACATCAACCCAATGTGCATTGGAGCATGCTGAGGTAAGTCAGTGAGCTAGGAGTGTGGTTGGGGGCAGCTGCAGTTCTGTAGTATGGCACACTATCTGTAGTGTGTTGACTGCACACTTATAGTGCAGTTCATAGTGCTATGGGGGGAGAGGTAGTCAGATAGTCCACCGTAGGAAGAACTGCAGTAAGCATCAATGTGGGGGAATCAGGTTGCTGTTTAGGTGTAGTTCAGTGGGTGTTGTGTTCAGATTTGAATACAGTTAAGTCCAGGGCAGGAAGTTGATTGTGGAACTTGAAGTTGATGACTGTTAGTTCAGTGGCACACTGTATGTAGTTAGATGATTGATGATGGTTAGTATATGATGAAGGTTAGTGTCAGGTAGTTGTAGGAGTATGATAATTAGATATGACTTTTAGTTTGGTATTCGAATTAGAGGCCATGATGTAGTGTCAATTGTTAGTAAATGTTAAGTTATATGTTAAAGGGTGGTTAGTGTTACATGTTAATTGGGTATTGTTCTCAGTTTGTAGGTAAGTTAATACTTGATGACTGTTAGTTGATAGGTGTATATGTTAGTTTAAATGGTTAGTTGTTTTGAATATTGCTTATTTTAGACTTTGATAAATGAAAGTATGTATTATATCAGTTATGATTTTTATATATGGTTAAGTTATGAAGTTAGATGATAAACCACTATATGTAATAATTTATATGATACATACTGTCATTTTTGTAGAAGTATCTAGAAATGGATATGAATTACTATCTGCGTCATCGTTCGTGGATGTACAACCGTCATCCTGATAACATATGCGGTGTGCGGGATGAATTCATTGAGGGTGTACAGCAGTTCCTGTAGTTCGCCAAGGCGTTCCCTCAGTACATGGACGGTACCAAAATTAAGTGTCCGTGTGTGAGATATCGAATAGGAAATATCATGCAGAAGTGGAAGTCACATATCATTTGTACTCGAAGGACTTCACGCCGAATTACTATCAGTGGACCGCGCACGGAGAACTTGTGTCTCTAGCATCGGAGTCGGAGCCTTATGTGGAGCCTTATATGGATGTCCACGATCACGATGCTTACGACGACGGGTGGGTGAACATGGTTTATGATGCGGCGGGATCTAGTTTCAATCCGGACAATTATGATGCGGCGGGACCTAATTGTAATCCGGACAATTATGATGCAGCTGAGGAGGCACCGAATACCGATGCTGCAAAGATTTTCGGTTCAATCATTGTTCCAATTTTTAAAAACATTGATATATACAACCGGTCCAAAAAAAACCACAGCACAGAAGAAAGCTCAACAAAGTCACAACACAAAGGTTATTTTATTTATATTTAATAACATATAAAAGACAGTCGGTTACAAACATAAGCAGAACTTCACCAGCAGTGAAGAGTAGTAGTGGTAGCTGCTGCTACGTTATTATATATTATTATACTTGGTCACCGACATATATAAACGTACTGAAGACACAAAGTGCTGCATGCATGCATGCATGCCCGGCCGGCCGGCCCCTAGTAGCAATGTTTACACATGCATCGGTGGTGATATCCGTCGCAGTAGCCTCCGTTACTGTAACCCTCGCCGATGCAGACGTCGTAGCACTTGCTGTCGCTGAAGCATTTGTGATGGAATGTCCCGCTCGGCACGTACTTGCACGTCCCGCTGCTTCCAGCTTCCGCCACCGGCACCGCCTCCTCTGCACAACAGTCACAATTAGATTTGTTACAGTACTACTAAGTACGTTTGCGATTATTTATTAATTTTTTAAACCGAGTGAACAATATGGACGTTTTTGTTCTCTCCTATTAATTTTCTTTAAATTTGTTTCTCTACAAGTAATTTAATTAAAATATAGTTCTCTATACGAGAAACCCCGGAACATATATGGTAGCAAGCTAATTAATTAAGAAGTGTTTTGTCATGAATAAATAAAGCTTACTTGACGCAAGGAGTAGCACAAGCATGAGCAGGAAGCACAGTGTGGCTTTCTTCAACCCCATAGTGATAGTGCTACTTATGTGTTTGTTGATGAGGACAAGGATGATATCGAAGTGAGTATTTAAAACTATGGAAGTGTATGTTGGTATTTATAGAGAACAATGAGGATACATATCATGAACAAGTCAAGGCACGTAACGCATGACCTTATCCACGCGTTCAGATAGCAACCCTCTCTTTCCGTGACATTTACGTACTTGCCACTCAAGTCTCAAGATCAGGCAAGTATGTTTAGGTTAGGTACGAAAATACAGAGTTAGAATATATTATAGTGTTGTGTCATACCCCCATTGACTCTAAAGATTAATGGAACGCTTCAGAAAGCAGCTAACTTTTAATTCACTGTTCTGTTTGGGCCTGTTGGGTATGTAGGATAACTAAAATTTGGATTTAAAAATTCAAAATTTAAATTTTGGTCAAAATCATAAATTTTGTTATTGGATTATAATAAAATATTAATTAAGATCAGAAATATGATTAATAAATTATTAATTAAGATATAGTAAAATATTAATGAATAAAATTATAAATTAATACATGATTAATTAAGATTATAATTAAGATTAATAAATTATTAATGAAGATTATAATAAAATATTAATGCATAAAATTAAAAATTAATAAATTATTAGTTTAGAATATAATTATGATTAATAAATTATTATTTAAAAATATAATAAAATATTATTTAAGATTATAATAAATTATTAATTAATACCATTATAATTTAATTAACTACTGATTAATTATTATAATTATAATTACTAGTAAATGTACGTGGGTTGCAGGTAAAATAAAATTTTCTGATATTATTGTAAAATAGTTTAAATATTTACATATATTCAAATTAAAATTTGTTATATATATGTTTACATTTTAATTACGATTTGTTATATATTTGATTATATTTGATTTATAATTTATTATGGATATATCTATACTCTTTATAAAAAAAAATTCATGAAATGACTAGCCGTCTAAGCAGTACGTATATCCTCACAAAATTAAAAATTAAACAAAAAATTAACTAATTGTTTAACTATTTAATATTATAACTATAACCAAATACCTCTTTTAGCTCATGTGGTTAAGGTGTAATGCATTCTCCTTAGTGATTAATGTGTGATGCATTCTGCTTGGTTAGTTATGTTCGATTCTTCATGGTGTTATTTATAATAAATTTTATCTTTTTCAACCTTTTTCAACGTAATATTAATTTTTTAATAAATGGTTGAGGATTTACAAACGTTTTAGATGGCTCAAATTGTGTCATTTTCAAGCCTTATTATAAGAGTAAAGATGATTAATAAATTATTAATTAAAATTATAATAAATTATTAACTAAGATTATAATAAAATTTTAATTAATAAAAATATAAATTGTAAAATTATTAATTAAGATTATAATTGTAATTAATAATTTAATAATTTAATTAATAAATTAATAAAATTATACATTAATAAAATAATAATTAATTATGAACTTATTTTTATTAAAAAATCTATATATAAAATGATAACTAACTATTAATTAATTTTAATTAATTAATTAGTTAATTAATTTTTTATTAGTATTAACTAATTTTTTAATAGAACAATAAAATTATTAAAAAAATAAATCCAACTTTCTTCCTTTCAAATTCAACTTTTTTTTCTTCCAAAATTCTAATTTTTGATTTGAAGAATAATCATTATCTGCTTTTTATATCCAAATTCAAAGTCTAACCAAACATAAAAAAATTTGGATTTTATTTCATCTTTATGAAATCTTCAAATCCTTGACTAATTCTTGTTTACCAGACAGCCCCTTACTTGTTACAGAGGTAATGATACAGTTTGCATGGACATGATAAATCGTATTGATATTTCTAACAATATGGCCCCAGTAGCAACTTTTGTATCTTCTGTCGGTGGATACAACGACTATTTCCATACATTCCTAAAGTAACGTACAATATTCAAATGCTAGCTAGCTAGGTCATAATATAGTTTGTGTTATTTCAAATTTAAAACTGTTTTTATTTAAAAAAAAAACTGAAAAGAATTGCAAAGTCGTCGGTTAGGAAATGGTAAGAGTTGTTGTTGTTGTTGTTGTTGTTGTTTTTTTTTTTTTTTTTTTTTTTTTTTTGTTTTTTTGTGAATGGAGGAAATGGTAAGAGTTGAAAAGTTTTTTATTTTTTTTGTTTTCTTGTCTCTTAGTATGATTGTAAAGTCTATAAAAAGAACATTGTATCTCTGATTTTCCCAAGTCAAATCTGAATAAAATGTGATATAATAACTTAGTTCCACTCTATCTTTCTCCACCTTATAAACTAAGGGTACATTTGATTGCAAGATTGCAAGGTAAAAAATATATAAAAAATAAATTAATTTTACAAAATTATTATCCTAGGAAAAAAATTCAATGAATTTTTTTTTATTTTATGGAAAACTAAATTTGGTATTTGAATGCTATTATTTTTCACGAAAAATATCATTTTTTGTGGAAAATAATAGTTTTTTATTGGTTGGACAAGTTTCATTTTCCACCATTTTGAAGAAAGATATGAAAAATGATAATTTTTTGAAAAATGATTCCATGAAAAATATAAACTATCAAACACTACAATTGGTGAAATATTTGTGATGAAAAAAAATTTCATGGAAAAAAAATCCAATCAAACACAGCCGAAGTATAGAATATTAGTTCCTTGACTAATATTCAACAGTTTGTAGGAGCAAGAATTTCTACCCACTTTCATAATGGGGTAGCTAGCGCTAGTTAGGTGAGGCAGGGATGGATCTAGAAATATAAACTAAGGTGTGTTAGACTAGGTTAGGATGGACTAGGTGTGGGCTAACTCGTAAAAAAAAATTATATGAAAAAAAAACAATTTGGGTGAGCTACAGTCCAACCCAGACTCCTACTAGATCCAGCCCTGCATCTAAGCAATCACACATTTACCCAAACCGCCAGAATTTATAACACCAGTTTAATCTGTGAGGCAATTGTGCGAAAATGCTTCATAATCTAGAAGTTTACATCATCTAAGTCTCTCCATAATATTGATCATAAGCATAAATACTAAAATGGTTTCTCATGCATTGTGAAATCTCAAGTGACAAACTTACCATATGGGCATGTACAGACGCAGAAATTTAAAAGAGGGATGTTAATCTCAATTGTAAAAAAATTAAAATTTTGTTAAATAAAGTTGGCTATATCATAATTTTATTAAGTAATTAGATGTTTTGTCATGTGATTGTATAAGCTTGTTTAATATCATTTAATCAAGATTTGATGTATAATAATTTTTTTTTTCATATCAATCCAGTCCGGACTCCCGTCTCAAGTTTAGCAAAATTGTAAGAGGGGCAAAAAATAAAAATTATGAAGGAAAAAGTAAAACCTGATATAAATATGTATATAGAAATTGAAAATAATAAATTTTGGAGAGAACAAAACATGAAATTGATGAAGAAAGTTTTAAAACAACATGAATAGTTAACTCAGAAGCAAAAATTCAGTGGAGACAATTGCCACAACCCCACAACCCCTCCCCCCCACCCCCAATCGCCATGTGTAGGTCTGCTCCTGCGTGTGTGTGTGTGTGTGTGTATATATATATATATATATATATATATATATATATATATATATATATATATATATATATATATATATATATATATATAAACATGAAATTGATGAAGAAAGTTTTAAAACAACATAAATAGTTAACTCGGAAGCAAAAATTCAGTGGAGACAATTGCCACAACCCCTCCCCCCACTCCCAATCGCCATGTGTAGGTCCGTCCTGCGTCCCAATCGCCATGTGTAGGTCCGTCCTGCGTGTATATATATATATATATATATATATATATATATATATATATATATATATATATATATATGTGTGTGTGTGTGTGTGTGTGTGTGTGTGTGTGTAGCAAAAAAAATGGTACGATTTGCTCAATCAGTCTATACGTCTCAATTTCGGAACAACAATCAATCTTCTGAATTATTTAATTGACTGTTGAAACCAGCAACCTAATACTAGAACTTGGACCTCAACTCTCAACTACGATAATTAAATTGGATAAAAACTACAATTGAGCAATTCATTAATCAAAATCATTCATTAGAACATAACTCATACATTTCTCCATACAATTTTATTAATAATTTTTTTTAACTTAGACCCTAAGAAATAAATCTAAACAATTTGAAAGTGTCAAGAATATAAATATACAAATAAAAACAAAATTAATACAAATCAGAACCATAATCAAACTAGAAAATTAATTAAAAGATAATTATGAAATTCGATATATATTTTTTGTCAAATCCGCAACATTCATACAAATTAGGTCGTTTGGAACCAAAAGTGTTCGAGTCAGCAATAGGGCCTTGAAGAATCCTAGAGTGTTTAGTGTGAAGCAGGGAGATGATGTTACTCGAATGTGATATAAAGCGAGACTAGTAGTCAAAGCTACAGTTGTAATCCCCCTGATTTTCAAAGAATTTTAATTTGGATTTTTTAGAATTTTCTGGAATTTTTCAGGATTTTTCTGTAATTAAATACCAGTGTTTTAATTATTAAAGGATTTTTAATTGATATTAAATAGTATTAAAATATTATAAAAATAATATTTTATGGTGTAAAATAGAAAACCAGACCTAGGGTAATTTTTCGAGAATTTATTGGACCCCGGATGGATTTTTAAAGCCCTAAATACTAAGTAATTAATTAACCCAAAAATAAACCAGGTTTTTATTAAATAAACCATATATAAAAAAAAAATGAACCAAACCGGACCGGGTTTATAATTAAACCAAATTCCTTATCGGGTCGGATCCGGGTCCAACTCAGACCCGACCCGTTAACCCGAACCCGACCCGCCTAATTGATTTCGGATCGGGTCGGATCCGCTAGGACCCGACCCGTCCACCCAACCCGACCCGCTATCTCTTCTCCCCCACCCGTTCAGTTACCCGACTGCCCGCCTCCCTCGCCGGCCGTTACGCGCCGACCGCCGCCGCTTGGCCTCCGCCGCTGCGCAACGCTCGCCCCCTCGCCTCCGTCCGCTCCAGCAACCGCCGCCGCTCCCTCTTCCCCTCTCCGCCTATAAAATCCTTTCCCCGCCTCGATTTTTCCCCACCACCGGCTGCCCCGCCTCACCCCGACCTCGCCGTAACCCTAGGCGTCAACCTCCCCGCAGCTCCCTCTCCGACCACCCCTGGCCGCCTTCACCAGCACTTCCACCACTCCCCGTCCTCCTCCGTCCTCCCCAAGCTCCGCCGCCGCCCTAAAACCTCGCCGGACCCGCCTCCTCCAGACCCCGACTCCCGCAGGCCGACCCCGAGCCCGCCTCGCCCCAGCCGTCGACCTCCTCCTCCCTCCTTCCAGCTCCGCCGCAGAGCCCCGCCGTCCTCCTCGCCGTGGCCAGACGACTCCGGTGACACCCTGACACAGGAGCCTCGGACACAGGACTCGACACAGCGGGACGCAGAAGGCCGGACACAGAAAAACCCTAACCCTAGTGAACAGTGTTGACACAGGACACGATTTGGACACGAGGGAACTTGGGTTTTTCATCCCACTTCAGGTATTCATAACTTTTTGCTCGTAGCTCGGAATTCGATTCCGTAAATTGTATCGCGTAGCCTGTTTGACCCTCTCGGTGCCCGGACAAACCGCTCGGGGCATCGCGTCCTGTGGTGATCGCACACCGCGATCCAAAAACAGGAAAAACCAGACCCTGTTTTCACCCCGGAACTGAGTACGCCCCGCCAAACGGGACGACTTGGTCGCGTGCGGTCTTTACCGATACGTGCGCGTCGTTGATACGGACGTGTGGGATTTCGCAAGAAGCTGATTCGGATGTGCGTGCACACCGGAATCAGTGCGTATCCGCGGACAACGCCCCGTATCCGACTTTTCTGAAACTTGCTGTAACTTAGTGTACACACGTCGGATCGAGACGAAACTTGTGCCATCGAACTCGTAGCAATACGCTCGTATATATATATACTACATTTCCCATAACGGACACTGACACTGACACAGACACGGCACACACACACACACTGACAATTTTGCTAGTACGGTTAAGTTAGGAAGTTAGGTGATAAACTATTGTATGTAATGATTTATATGATACATACTGTCAATTTTGCAGAAGTTTCTAGAAATGGATATGAATTATTATCTGCGTCATCGTTCGTGGATGTAAAACCGTCATCCTGATGACATGTGCGGTGTGCGGGATGAATTCATTGAGGGTGTACAGCAGTTCCTGCAGTTCGCCAAGACATTCTCTCAGTACATGGACGGTACCAAAATTAAGTGTCCGTGTGTGAGATGTCGCAACAGGAAATATCATCCAGAAGTGGAAGTTACATATCATTTATACTCGAAGGGCTTTACGACGAATTACTATCAGTGGACCGCGCACGGAGAACTTGTATCTCTAGCATCGGAGTCGGAGCCCTATGTGGAGCCGTATATGGATGTCCAAGACCACGATGCTTACGACGACGGGTTGGTGATCATGGTTTATGATGCGGCGGGGCCTAGTTTCAATCCTGACAATTATGATGCGGCGGGACCTAGTTTTAATCCGGACAATTATGATGCAGCTGAGGAGGCACCGAATACCGATGCTGCAAAGTTTATGGAGTTGCTTGAGAATGCAAGGACTCCACTATATCCTGGTTGTGAGGATCATTCACCGTTGGAGGTGGTTACAAGATTATTGAGCATCAAGTCCGATTTTAACATGTCGCAAGAATGCTATAATCGACTGCTCGATTTGATTATAGAGATCTTGCCCGAGGGTGCAAAGTTGCCTAAAGACTTCTATCGATCTAAGAGGATGGTGAGATCGCTTTGGATGGGATACGAGAAAATCGATGCATGTCGCAACGGGTGCATGTTGTACTACAAAGACGACAAGGATGAAGATGCGTGCAGATTCTGTGGTGCTAATCGCTACAAGGCCACTGTTAGAGGAAAGTCTGTCGGTGCAAGGAAGCCTACCGATTCGATGCACTACTTGCCTTTGACGCCGCGGTTGTAGCGGTTGTTTATGGTTAAGGAGACTGCAGAAAACATGAGTTGGCACAGGCGAAAACAAATCGAAGGAGTATTGGATCATCCATCCGATGGAGAAGCATGGAAGCACTTTGATCGAGAGTATCCACATTTTGCCGAGGAAGCACGTAATGTCAGATTGGGGCTCTTCTCTGACGGTTTTACCCCATTCGGACTTTCGGACTCCCAGTATTCGTGTTGGCCTGTGATCGTCACTCCGTACAATCTACCGCCTTGGATGTGCATGAAGACTCCGTATATGTTCCTAACAGTTATTATCCCGGGTCCGAACAATCCGAAGAGGAACATCGATGTGTATTTACAGCCTTTGATAGATGAGTTGAATCAGCTGTGGGAAGTAGGTGCCAACACGTACGATGTTTCTAGGAAGCAGAATTTTCAGATGAGGGCAGCACTTATGTGGACCATCAACGACTTTCCGGCCTATGGAATGTTATCGGGATGGAGCACCCATGGTCGTCTCTCATGTCCGTATTGCATGGACCGTTCTCAGGCTTTCCGTTTGAAACACGGAGGCAAACCGTGCTTCTTCGATTGTCATCGACAATTTTTGCCGAAGGATCATCCGTACCGGAGGAATCGGAATGCTTTTCGTGCGGGAGTTGTGGAGAAGGCCAATCCACCGCCAAGGTGGCCGGAATGCACGATATGGGAAGAGGTAAAAGATTTACCAAGTGCTATCGAAGAGCCTGCTAAGGGGTACAAGTGTGACGGATTTGGTCGCACCCATAACTGGACGAAGAGGAGTATATTCTGGGATCTGCCATATTGGAGCACCAATCTGATCAGACATAACCTTGATGTCATGCATATCGAGAAGAATGTGTTTGATAACATAATTAATACTGTAATGGATGTAAAGGGGAAGACGAAAGATAATCCGAAGGCCAGGTTGGACTTAGAAGACATATGTAGACGTCCTGCATTGCATTTGATAGAGGAGGGGAATGGAAAGTTAAAGCAACCAAAGTCAGTATTCTCACTGGATAAAGAGGATAAAGGTAGACTTTGTAGGTGGATTCAGGGTCTAAAGTTTCCAGACGGGTACGTGTCGAACTTGCGAAGATGCGTCGACCTAAAGGAGAACAAACTAGTAGGTATGAAGAGCCACGATTGTCACGTATTCATGGAGAGGTTAATTCCGATTGCATTTCGGAAATTCTTACCGCAGGTCGTTTGGGACCCATTGACAGAGCTGAGCATATTCTTCAGAGATCTTTGTTGTACTAAGTTGCTCGTCGATCGTCTAGAAAAGCAAGAGAGGGACATTGCGGTAACACTATGTAAGCTCGAGAAGGTGTTTCCTCCAGGATTCTTCGACTCTATGGAGCATTTGCCAATTCATCTTTCCTATGAGGCACGTGTTGGTGGTCCTGTCGGTTATCGGTGCATGTACCCCTTCGAGCGTCATCTGAATCACCTAAAGAGAAAGGTGAAAAATAAGGCACGGGTTGAAGGATCTATTTGTGAAGCTTATGTTCTCGAGGAGATTACAAACTTTTGCTCGACGTATTTCAAACCGCATGTTGCTACTAATAGGACGAAAGCTCCCAGAAACGACGACGCATATCAGGAATCTAATGATGCAATACTCAAAGTATTCAATGCATCCGGAAAGCCTTCTGGAAAAATGAAGAAGAGATATTTGAATGACGATGAGCTAAGGGCTGCTCAATTGTATATATTACTCAATTGCGACGAGGATGAAGTGGAGAAGCTAGAGGGGTAAGTAATTAATACGTCCACGTTTACATCATCTCAATGTAATAGTATGAGATACTATTATGCTGCTAATCAGCAGTTGCTTCATTATTTTTCAGCACATATAATGATGAGTTGAGGTCGGTTAGACCCTACATAACAGACGAAGAAGTAGAACAAGATATGAGATGCCATTTTCCTTCTTGGTTGAGCGCATATGTAAGATACTTGGTAATTACTTTTTATTTCTGCACTTGCAAAACAAATAACTTACTATCGCTACTTTGGTATTTAGGTCGATCGTCTAATATCACCCGAGAATGAATCTATTAGGACTCTAGCCAAGGGACCAATTACTGCCGTAAAAATATGGCCATGTTTCTGTGTGAATGGGTTCAGGTTCAAGTCAACAAATGCTCCTATCAGAGACATCTTTCTGGATCTTGATTCCACGAAAAACAGTGGTTTGTGTATCAAATCTTCAAACTACAAAGACGTCAATCCGGGCAATGATTTTTTTGGCATCTTACGAGAGATTGTGGAGTTGACATATAATTTTGGCACAGAACCTGCTAATATCATGCTATTCAGGTGTGAATGGTTCGATCCGATTCAAGATCAAGGTTGGAAAATTGACAAGCATGGCCTTGTGGATATAAACTACAAGCGTAGATATCAAGGCTACGAACCATTTGTCCTATCAAGTCAGGCTCAGCTCGTGTACTTCACAACTTATCCTAGACGGGGGACAGCGAGGTCGGATTGGTGGGCAGTATGCAAGACTAAAGCTAGAAATACCTTTGACATTGACGAAATAGCTTATCAGGAGGACGATCTACCTCTTGTAACAAATATTGTAGATGTGGACTCAACGAAAGTTACTCATTACACGAGTAATAATGTAGAAGATGTAGAATTATCCGAAGAGGACGACGAAGTAGATGAAAGTGAAGACGAGGAAGAGGAAGAGCAGGACGACGAAGGCGAACAAGATAAATTTTCTGAAGATGATTGAAATTAAAAAATATTGCATGTAGAATGTAACTATATTATAACTGTAGAATATAGATCAATGTTGGAAAATTGACAAAGTAGATGTACCCATTAACGAATATATGTATTATATTTTGACTGTATAATGCTTTGAGATATGTATCACATTTCGACTGTAGAATGTAGTATATATGTGTGTTTCTCTATATTCATCATATGTTGTTATCAGATATGACAGGACGACGCGGAGGATTCGGCAGGTCCCGAGGTAGACCGAGTGCCACTCCGGTACTGCCTACTGTTGGTTCCGGATCATCATCGCCCAGTACTCCAGTATATCGATCAGTCACATCTCCGACTGTTGGGACGAGTAGTTCCTGGCATGATAGTACCCCCTCGTCCAGCGTTCCTCCTGCTGACGGAACCATGGGGACAGATGAGCATGTCGAGGAGGTCGTGCTCACGTTGTCCCAGCATCAGCAAGATCCGCCATGTGCACCTCCGGAGGAGACGAGGACAGAGATTTGGGCCGACGGTACAAAGTAAGTCAATTAGATTTGTGTTTCTCTTTATTCATCGTATATTGACCGGCTCAGTAATATAAATTATTATCTCTGTATAGATATCGTCCATCGTCGGTTCAGAGACGCCTGGGCCAATTTCTGAGGAACAACTACGGTGGCCCTTGGATCAACTACTCTGAGGCTCCGGAGGAGAGGAAGGCGTTCTGGTTTGCGCACTTCCAGGTAAAGTATATTAAATAAATCCTTTAATTTATGCATATTATATAACTTATTCGTGCTGCTAACTTAATAAATTATTTATTGTAGCAAACGTATTTTTATCCTCCGCACCGGGCCGAGTTGATCGAGCGGCTCTTTCCTACCGTTGCCGCCAAGCTTATCCGAGATGCTCTGGATGACCAGAAGGCTCGTGATCGTGCTGGAAAACCGATCCAAGGTTGGATCACGCGTGAGCAGTGGACTGTGATGAGGGCTAGATTCGACGATCCGAGCTACAAGGAAAGGTCTAAGAAGGCCAAGGCGGCTAGGCAGAATGCTGCCAAGTGGTGTGGTGGCTCGATTCCGATGACGGAACATTTCCGTCGTTTGGTATGTTTTTTCTTTTAAAATATATTATTTTAATACAAGTACCATAAAATGGTAATTGGAAAAAATATTTAAGTTTAGTAATAAATAATATATTTTTAACAGGTACAGAGGGGTGAGGATGCAAACATGGTGACCGTCTTCTTGGCCACCCATCGCAAGGACGGAAATCTCATTGATGAGAGGGCCTCACAGACCTACGTAAGTATTACTTTACTTGGTGTTTATTTTAATATAACTTAGGCAATTATCGAGTTTCCAAACCATTTCTAGGCCGAGTATCTTAGGCTGCGTGAGCGGGCGACTGCTAGTGCACCTACACCTGGAGAGGCTGGTACTTCGTCGCAGCCCGCTCCATCTCCGTCGGCGGACGACCTGTGGGTGACCGCAGCTGGTGGTCTCCAGAGGGCTACGTACTACGGTACGGGCTCCTATGGCGCCCTGGTTGCGACGCAGTCATCTAGGGCCTCCCAGACAGCTGCGCATTCCACACACCCCTCGCAGTCGCAGCCCTCGCAGTCGTCGGCCCGAGTCCAGGAGGCCGTCCAGGAGGTCGTTAACCGTCAGATTGCGTCTCTCCGTGACGACTTGCTGCGAAGTATGGAGGAGCAGCCCCGGTCCCAGCCGCAGGCGGACGATCCGATGCTCATCGCACGATTGGATATGCTCGACCGCAGCATGACGGAGCTACTGGACGTGACAAATGATATTAGAGCCTCCAATGACCGCAACATCATGGAGTTGCATGCATCACAGCTATCGATGGGCGAGAAGCTGACGAGGATGCAGGATTCAATGGGTGATAGCAGTACGAGGCTGTTATCTACCCTGGATTCTTACAACCAGCAACTCGCAGACTTGGAGCGGGCACGGCCTCCACCGACGTCACTGCCTTATCCATCGACATCGGTGTCGATTCCACGGGACGAGTATGAGGAGTTCCTATCCTTCAAGCGCGCCGGTGGTCAGCCTCCTGCAGATCCGCAGTAGTATAGTTATTTTTATTATTATTTATGATGCGATTGTATATTATGAATTATTGATACTTCAACAATAGGCATGATGTCTGATGTTTCTTGTGGTATTTATTTTTTTAGTTAATTTAATTGGATTGATACTTCAACAATGCTTCTTGTGGTCTTTAATTTAATTGGATTATATAGTGGATTTAATTGGATTATATAGTGGAGATGGAGGAGGAGTCGAAGAAGGGTGGTTCTTGTGGTGTCAAGAAGAGGAGGAGGAGGAGGAGGACTAGAACTGCAGGGAATCACCAATCTGGATAATATTTTTTTTTAATTTTTTTTAAAAATTAGCGACTCTTTTAGCGACGTTTAGCGACGTTTAGCGACGTTAATTGAAGTCGCTAAATGCGTCGCTAATTAGCGATGCCGTCACACGTCGCTAAATACGTCGCTAATGACGTCGCTAAGGACGTCGCTATACGTCGCCAAATGCTGACATGGCAATATAGCCAGGTTGTCGCTATATACGTCGCTAATGACGTCGCTAATGACGTCGCCAACTGCTGACACGGCAGTATTGCCAGATCATTAAAGACGTCGGTGTAACGTCGCTATATAAGTCGCTAATTAGCGACGTTTAGCGACTTTACATAACGTCGCTAAATAGTGACGCGGCGTCGCTAAACGTCGCAAATGTTTGCGACACATTAACGTCGCTAAAAAACGTCGGTATAGCGACGTTTAGCGACGTTTTTTTTTTTGCGACTTGATTTTTTCCGACAACTGTATAACGTCGCTAATTACGTCGCTAAACTACTTTAGCGACGTTTTTTGCTTATTTTGCGACGTTTTTAGGCGTCGCTAATTTGACTTATTCTGGTAGTGTGAGAAGGCAAGGTGCACATGGTTTGTCAATTTAAGAACTGTCTCTATGGTTTGAAACAGGCTTCGCGAAGCATGGGTATGCCAAGACGACATCGGACCATTGTATTTTTGTAAAATATTTTCAAGTTTGACTTTGTCATTATTCTTTTGCTATGTAGATTATAATCTATTGGTGGATCGTAATGTTTTGAGGATAGCGAAATAAACGACAACTAAGCAATATTTTCTCATTGAAGGATAAGGGCATAATGAAGACGATTCTAAAGATAGAGATCGGTCGAGAGAGGAGGTTAAAGATGTTGTGGTTGTCTCAAGAGAAGTACATAAAAATAATATTTCAAAGGTTCGAGATGGATGGTTCTAAGAAGTCGAGCAAGCTCCTTGCAGCTCACAAAGCTCCTTGCAGTAAGCATAGCATCGAACATGTCTATCAACCATAGTGAAAGCTGATATAGAAAATATGCCTTATGCTCAAGTGGTGGACAACTTAATGTATGTTGTGGTTTATACTAGGTCGGATATTGCTCATGTAGTCGATGTAAGACCCCTCCCAAAAATTGATTATACTTATTTGTTAAACCAAAATTTTGTCTTCTTTTTTATTTAGCATGTTATCAAATTCTTATTATTACCATTTCCGGGTAAGTAATTTCTAATAATCAACCTTGGTAATAGAATGATTAATTATTATTAAGGATAATTTCCTGCTTTTATATATATATATATATATATATATATATATATATATATATATATATATAGAGAGAGAGAGAGAGAGAGGGGGGGGGGGGCCTTGGTAATATTGATTATTAGAAATATCATTTATACCAAATGTTATATTTTTCCTTTAATGACCATATTAGTGAATAATAGTCATATATGCTTAGTAGGTTAAATTTATGCTTAACACTTAGACTAATCCACTATTAAGACCAAGTTTAAACTCACACCTATTTCGTGTACCACCATTCCTAAGGTTCCCAAGCACACACTGTCACGCCCCGAGGCGTCCCCCGAGTCGTGACCGCCGTGCGGGCCTGGGGTTGCGCCCGCACAAGGCTAAAGTATTTTGCATAGCAAGCACATATTCAGAGTACGCAGATAAATTGAAACACAGATTTGAAACATGGAAAAATTCTCTTTATTGATAATGAACATCTATTACAAACTCCTGAACGAGTCAGCTATTATGCCGAACGGCTTACAAAAAGATGACTCAAAATGAGATAGCAGTCCTGTACATTACATCCTTTTATAAACTCAAAATGATAAAGACCTCCAGGCTGGAGGACAGCTTTGCCACGGAGCTGCATTTGTGTATGAAGAGTTGCAGGCTCCTGACTCCAAAATGCTTCTAGGGGCGCGGTGAAGATGCGCCAACAGTTGGACTGGAATCGGGAAGACGACTTCGGCTCCTCGCTCGGTTCGCCTTAGTGTGGAGAACCTGTTTCAACGAGGGTCAGCATATCGAAACATGCTGGTGAAGGCGAGCTAGCCTGACTATACCAATCAACACGTTGTTTTAAATGAAGATGCATATTTGTGGGTTTCTATCTTGCCTTAGTTCATTTACAAGTAAGCAGCATATAGAATTTACTGAAATGAACGTGCCACCGTTCGGTGGATTTTACCTTCCCGTCTGAATCACCTGCACAATACTTACCATGCCTTCCCTGTCACGAAGACACAAGTTAGTTTGCAACAGGTTTAAATATACAAGAGATCACTTGGCGTGATGCCACAATGGACAATAGTCACTGGCAGGAATGGTATGCAGCGAATGAACAAGGAGCGCCACATGCCACCCCGTCCAGCACAATGGACTATACAATAGAGATTCCGTCCGGACCGGATCGGTGCCAGTGCCCCAGCGACCGTCCCAGGAACCAATGACCTTGTGCACAAGTTGTCCGTGATCGAACAATATGTTTACTTAGTTAACAGTTCATGCTTTCGAGGCAATCAGAGTACAAGACAAGTAATGTACAAGACAAGCAATGATTTTCCCAAGCGAACAAGCATGCATTTAAGTATCCGTTCGTAAAGTTTATTGACAAGCATATAACCAAGTCTATTCTCTTTTATCTTGGTTTCTTTTATTATTACTTGGTATCGTTTGATCGGGGCAAAGAAGAATGCAGATTATTAGCTGTGAAGCTTGGAAGCAGGACTAGCTAATCGTGTTGGTAGCCACTCACTTAGAAGTTGGAAAGGAGAAGGAAAGAGGCGCTTCACGACTCCGCTCGCAATCCGCCTACTGCTCGTTCACCTGCACACGAACAGCTCGATTAATACTTCTTCCTCTCTTTCCAATCTCGGAATAGAAGTGCAAGTCAATGAACGAAAACAATGAAAACCATCGAAACCGTTCAAAGAAAACAAGCAAATCCCAAAACCAACTCAAAGCACGAAAGCAACAAGCGACATCGAAAACCGAGGCAATAAAAGATAGCAGCGGAGAGGTCCCTCCTGACTCTGCCGCTAAGCCGATCCTTGGGGCGCGGTCCACTGAATATGGGAATCGATTCAGAAGAAACAAATCCATAACGAGGACGAGTTCTTAATTCAATCTATCCCGATCGAACGATACCGTCTTGTATTTCTTAGCCGCGCTCTCCGCACCGGGAGAACGGGGCGCTACATCCTACCCAACTAATTGGAAGTTTTGTCCCGAAACTTAGGATAGGACCTACCGTTAAGGATTATTCGGTCGGGGATGACGATCATGACTCAAGGAACAATCACGAACAGAATGGTTTGATTCACCACAGGCTAGGCATAACCCAAGTTTCAGACGACAATTATCCTTCGTATGCCCCGACTTGTTACAGAAATAACATAACTGCCCTGGTTTCCCTCTTTGTGGACCACCGTTGTTTCGGCGCTTTGCAGCGTTGTTTCCTCTCTCGTCGCTTTGGCGTTTGTGACTGGATGTATGCACAGCGCCGGCAGGAACGTGAGGATAGTGCGGTTCGAGCGACAGAGCGTGATTCATGACTTCACGCATTGTCCGATACTAATGAACGGATACGTGCGAATGGATGACAGGACGTAGTCTACCTTCAAACTTTCTTGCTCGACTCGCTACATCAGGTAAATAGGCCCTAGCGAATTTGGAGAGTCAGTTGAACTCGACGGAGTACTCTTTAACTGTCATGCTGCCTTGCCGCAGCTGCACGAACTCGTTCTCCATCTGACGTTGTACTGGAGGGGGTACAAACTCCTCTTCGAACGCGGCACGAAAAGTCGTCCACGAGATCGCCTCCTCTCCGTGATCAAATTGGAGAGATCGTCGATGCACGTCCCACAAATCGTGCGCGTTGAGGAGGAGCTGTAGTTGCGTGCAGGCGACGCGCTTGTCTTCGGGGACCTCTAGCAGAACGAAGTGATCTTCAAGTTCGGCCAACCAATCTAGAGCTACGACTGGGTCCTCAGTCCCGTTGAACGGAGTGTTGCAGACTTTCTTGAAATGGCCCAAGTTGAAGGCAGTCACGTCCCTCGGCCTTGGGATTTGAGGCGTCTCCACTTCAAGCACGGGCTGCTCCACCGGAGTCGTTGTTGTTGCGACGGAATGGTTGGCAGCCAAAGTCTGAACGATCTGATGCAGGGTATCTACCTGCTTCTGTTGGACTGAGAATCGTGCTTCTATATTGTCTTGAAACTTGAGCTGACTCTCTTTCGCTCGCTTCTCGGCCCGTTCATGGCGAGCCTCGTCCCTTTGTTGGTTTTCCCCCAACATCCGCAATTTTTGCTGAACGGGATCGATGCTTGGCATGGCTCGCTGGCTTCTTGAACTTTCCGAAGTGTCCGAACTACTCTCTTGTGTTTCGTTCGGTGCTTGCGCTGCAGATTGCGCTAGTACCATTCCTTCAAAAGAAGGTAAATTATATTAGAATCATAATGTATTATGGACTTATTGCATGAATGTATCTCATTTTGGCCTAGCGAGTTCAAGAGTTCGCACAAGAATTTGATCGTTAAAGGAACTTTTCCAACACGAAGTCTAAGGAACTTTGAATCTGTGCTCTGATACCACTATGACACGCCCCGAGGCGTCCCCCGAGTCGTGACCGCCGAGCGGGCCTGGGGTTGCGCCCGCACAAGGCTAAAGTATTTTGCATAGCAAGCACATATTCAGAGTACGCAGATAAATTGAAACACAGATTTGAAACATGGAAAAATTCTCTTTATTGATAATGAACATATATTATAAACTCCTGAACGAGTCAGCTAATATGCCGAACGGCTTACAAAAAGATGACTCAAAATGAGATAGCAGTCCTGTACATTACATCCTTTTATAAACTCAAAATGATAAAGACCTCCAGGCTGGAGGACAGCTTTGCCACGGAGCTGCATTTGTGTATGAAGAGTTGCAGGCTCCTGACTCCAAAATGCTTCTAGGGGCGCGGTGAAGATGCGCCAACAGTTGGACTGGAATCGGGAAGACGACTTCGGCTCCTCGCTCGGTTCGCCTTAGTGCGGAGAACCTATTTCAACGAGGGTCAGCATATCGAAACATGCTGGTGAAGGCGAGCTAGCCTGACTATACCAATCAACACGTTGTTTTAAATGAAGCATGCATATTTGTGGGTTTCTATCTTGCCTTAGTTCATTTACAAGTAAGCAGCATATAGAATTTACTGAAATGAACGTGCCACCGTTCGGTGGATTTTACCTTCCCGTCTGAATCACCTGCACAATACTTACCATGCCTTCCCCTGTCACGAAGACACAAGTTAGTTTGCAACAGGTTTAAATACACAAGAGATCACTTGGCGTGATGCCACAATGGACAATAGTCACTGGCAGGAATGGTATGCAGCGAATGAACAAGGAGCGCCACATGCCACCCCGTCCAGCACAATGGACTATACAATAGAGATTCCGTCCGGACCGGATCGGTGCCAGTGCCCCAGCGACCGTCCGCCGGAACCAATGACCTTGTGCACAAGTTGTCCGTGATCGAACAATATGTTTACTTAGTTAACAGTTCATGCTTTCGAGGCAATCAGAGTACAAGACAAGCAATGTACAAGACAAGCAATGATTTTCCCAAGCGAACAAGCATGCATTTAAGTATCCGTTCGTAAAGTTTATTGACAAGCATATAACCAAGTCTATTCTCTTTTATCTTGGTTTCTTTTATTATTACTTGGTATCGTTTGATCGGGGCAAAGAAGAATGCAGATTATTAGCTGTGAAGCTTGGAAGCAGGACTAGCTAATCGGGTTGGTAGCCACTCACTTAGAAGTTAGAAAGGAGAAGGAAAGAGGCGCTTCACGACTCCGCTCGCAAGCCGCCTACTGCTCGTTCACCAGCACACGAACAGCTCGATTAATACTTCTTCCTCTCTTTCCAATCTCGGAATAGAAGTGCAAGTCAATGAACGAAAACAATGAAAACCATCGAAACCGTTCAAAGAAAACAAGCAAATCCCAAAACCAACTCAAAGCACGAAAGCAACAAGCGACATCGAAAATCGAGGCAATAAAAGATAGCAGCGGAGAGGTCCCTCCTGACTCTGCCGCTAAGCCGATCCTTGGGGCGCGGTCCACTGAATATGGGAATCGATTCCGAAGAAACAAATCCATAACGAGGACGAGTTCTTAATTCAATCTATCCCGATCGAACGATACCGTCTTGTGTTTCTTAGCCGCGCTCTCCGCACCGGGAGAACGGGGCGCTACACACACTGAGCCCACAACTCAAGTGCCCACCCGGCCGTCAACTAAACCTAAACTTACCTAAACCTGTTTTTCCATCCATACTCTATATTAATGCTATTTGTACCTCCAAAGTATTCCTCCAAATCTTTCATCCTTATATGGCATATGACATGACGATTAATGTGACAGTTGACATGACAAATTAAAAATTAAAAATAATATTAAAATTAACATTAACATTAATATTAATATTAACATTAATATTAAAATTAATATTAAAATTAAAATTAATATTAACATTAACATTAACATTAAAATTAACATTAACATTAACATTAATATTAACATTAACGTTAATATTAACATTAAAATTAACATTAAAATTAATATTAAAATTAAAGTTAACATTAATATTAATAATAACATTGAAATTTTTTTGGTGATTAATTTTTTGGGTTAAAATTTTCCATGTCAGCTGCCATGTCAGCTATCACATAATGCTATTTAGCATGCATGTCAGCCGCCACATATGAATGGATAGTTTGGAAGAATATTTTGGAGGTACGAATAGCATTAATCATATTATATATAGCTCCTATTCTCAGAAGAAAACCCAACCCTAGATTTCTTTTCCTACATCTACTTTCTACTGTAGCTCTTCTTCTTCTTCTTCTTCTTCTTTCTCAAAGCTACTATGGAGCTAGTGTTGGGAAGCACGAAAATCTTTCCTCAAACCAGAGAGTACCTGTGAGAGAATCGCGCAATACAACGCACAAACCAAACACCAAACCACAGAAAAATAATCCACGCAGACACAGAGAATTTTGACGTAGAAAACCATTGCGGGAAAAACCACGGGACGATCGAAGTCCAACACTGAAGAACCTCTACTAATGGAATAAAGAGAATACACCCTCTACAAGCTCCTCCTGATCCAATACGGATCACCACAACACTTAGGAATAGAAAATAGATCACACCACGGAGATAGAAGACAGTGAAAAATTATCCAAAATTGATCTCCTCCTCCGAAACGACCTCCAATCATTCTTTCTCCTTCCCAAAGTTGCAATGGTACTCTTGCCTCATTTTCCAATTCATATATCCAAGTGGAAAACCCTTGTGCTCTTGTTGTAAACTGGAATCAACCCATATATTGTTGGTGTATTTCAATTCATATATTGTTGGTATTTTCCACTTTACTTTGGGAGTTTTAGTCCCACATTAAAAACCACCAATGTGTATATCTCAATATATATAGCTTTGCTTAATATTTGGTATATGTACATGGGGTGGTGTCCCATGTAGGTTTATTTTTCTAGAGGGATTAGGTGTGAACCCCATTATGACAATCTTTATTTTGTCACCACATTTGTGAAGTTTTCCTTAGGAGCTAGGAGTTAGTGACTAGGATTCAGACTCGGACTCAAGGGAGCAAGGGCACAAAGTAACGATTTTTTGGTGCACTTTGCACTCGAGGCACTATGCGTCTAGGCGCTGTACGGCCAGCGAGCTTGTATGAGCGAATCGCATGTGGAGGGGACAAGGTCTGCTGTTGGCGGCGCATGCAGCGCATGGTTATCTGTGCCATCCTGATTATGGGGCGTATACGACGCGAGGGTGTCTGTGCACAGTGGCTGCTACTTTCAGCGTTTGGCAACATTTAACGGCACTATCCCGTGTAGCATGAACAGCGGTGGAGGTTACACATGGGGCTCCAGCTACGCATACAACTACGGCTACGCATGCGGCATGGTGTCGGATAGCGCATATGCGGCCTTGAGCTTTCTCAGGTCGTATAGGAGATGTTCTCCTCTATATATAGATGAGCTTCTCTTTCTTTCAAAGGGAGAAAAAATGGAGAGTACCGATGCGATATGCGACCGCAGTGAGCACCCTTCCACAAAGTATTTTTGAGTGATCCGAAGGTGACCAAGAGCGTTCCAGAAGTTCTTGTGTAGCAGTTCGTTGTATAGCGCAAATCTTGCCTTGAGACTCGGTGGTTTTGATTACCCCAACAAAGAGTTTTCTTCTTTGTATTTCTTTTCTTATTCTCGTTCCTTCTCATTGTAGCGTCTGCGAACGTAAAAAGAAGAACGTTTTTTTGATTCTTGTTGTATTTGCATTTTCTTTGGGTCATCAGTTTATAACATGTTCGTGGTTTAGTGTTGTTGCGGAGTTATGTGTCACTGTAGAGGCGATCTCGAGTGACTCACAGTGCACCAACTTTTGTAGAAGACAAATTCTTGAGTGAGTCTCTACTTTGTGGATCTTCTCTACTTTGATTTGGCTTCGGGACTAACAATCTTATGGCAAGAACTGAGTTAGAATAGACAACTACTCAAACCTTCTCGATACTAGCTTTCACAAACTTGAGAAGTTTGACGGCGAACACTACAACATTTGGAAGAGGAATATCTCCTTGAGTCTTCAACTTGTCAATGTTGCTTATGTGTTGGTTGATCCTGAACCTACCATTCCCGAAGATGGAAGAGAGATTGCCGTTGGCATGGCACAGGATGCGTAATCCAAGTAGAAGAAAGACAATGACCTCAGCAGGTTGTTGATTCTCAATGCTATGGACGACTCGATGACAGAGTCCTACAAGAAGAAGAAGAAGGCATGCAAGAGATATCTAGGAATCTCTTGAGAAGCACTACAAAACTGACGAGAAAATGTCTAAAATCTATCTCGTCCAAAAATTCTTCACTCTATAATTTGAGGACGAGAAGGTGATGTTACCACAAGTTAAGAAACTTATGAAGATGCAGCAAAAACTGGAGGAAGAGGACATGAAGCAGGAAAAAAAATTTATGGTGGGAGCTATCGTCAGCAAACTTCCTCCTGGCTGGATCAAGTTCACACTACTAAAATTTATAGGATTAGCGACGTTATTAGCGACGTCATATTAAATTGTCGCTAATATTAAAGATATCAACGACTCCAAAGAATAACATCGCTATAAGTCGCTGTTTGGCGACATATAGCGACGTTTAGCAACGGTAATTCAGTTTTTTAAAAGAATAGTCGCTATAAGTTTATTTAAGGCCGCTAAACGTCGCTGAGTTATATGGTTAGCGACGTTTAGCAACGTATTTAGCGATGTTAATATATTAAATATTTAGCGACGTATTTAGCGATGTCTATAACTTCGCTAAATATTTATATTAGCGACGTCATTAGCTCGCGTCGCTAAACGTCGCTAATTTATTTTATTATTTAGGGTTAAAAAATTCTTTTTTCCCCCATTTCCTTCGATCTCTCTCCCAAATTTTTAAACCCCCCCTTCGTCGTGTCCGGCTCTCCTCCTCCCTCCGGCGTCCCCTCCTCCCTCCCGGTGCCCTACCTCGGCGACCACCCTCCGGCCGCCGTCCCCTTCTCCCTCCGGTGTCCCCTCCTCCCTCCGGCTCCCCTCCTCCCTCTAGCGTCCTCCTCCCTCCTGCGGCTCCTCCTCCCTCCGGCGTTCTTCTCTCTCTAGCTTCCCTCCTCCTCACTCGATGAGATCTCTCTGTCTCCTTTCTCTGTCTATCTCTCTCTCTCTCTCTCTCTAACACGACACAATACGACACGACACGACACAATATGTGTGTGGATACTTTAGCATGTCTGTACTATGTTACTACATAAAACACTAAGATGCACATATACACTCTAAAATAATGGTCTCCATGCCGCTTATCGTACAGTACACGGACACAACACAATATATGTGTGGACACTTCAAAATTTGTACACTATGTTTGGTTTAGTGGGGAAAGATCCAGAGGAAACTACTATATCCTCAATTCATGGTTGACATATGATCGACAAGCAGTTGTAAATGATAGGTCTATTCTTGTTTTGAGCTTCCTTGATTGTTAAGTCATGCTCCATGGATGATCATATTATGTTGAACAAAGCTTGATGGTGATGGTTATGGTTCTAAATACATATATGATAATCTATTATTATGCTCTAGAGGACCAGTGTTGTAGATGTCGGCCAACATAGAATGACGTATATCGGACCAAAATGTCCTGTCGACTCAAGAAGAGTCGTATACACGGACACGGGAATGACTCTTTAAAGCTTAGACATGATACATTATTGGCTTCTTTTAGAACACGTATCCAACTTGGGCTGATGCTTCTTGCTGCACGTGTTGTTGCATTGGCTACTACAGACTGCTAAACCTGCTGTTGAAGGCTCTGCAGTGCACTGGCTCTGCTGCTACTTGCTGAATTTACTTGCTGTTGTGCATCCTTCCTGCTGTGCACTGCACAGTGTTGCTGCACACTGATTCCTCACTGCTGCACTGTGCAGTACAGCTAGCTACTAGCACAGAGCTGGCACACTACTCTCCCTTCATTGCCAAATGATGCACATTGAAAACTGTGAACTGCTCTCCCTAGTGACCCGAGCTCACTTAATCACACACACACACACACACACACACACACACACACACACATACATACATAGGGCATTATGTATCAAGTTAGAGCAGTTCTTACCTTTCTCCAGAGAATCACACTGTATTTAATGATTTATAGGACATATACTATCATTTTTGCAGAAGTATCTAGAAATGGATATGAATTACTATCTGCGCCATCGTTCGTGGATATACAACCGTCATCCTGATGATATATGCGGTGTACGAAATAAATTCATTGAGGGTGTACAGCAGTTCCTGCAGTTTGCCAAGGTGTTCCCTCAGTACATGGACGGTACCAAAATTAAGTGTCCATGTGTGAGATGTCACAACTTGAAATATCATCCAGAAGTGGAAGTTATATATCATTTGTGCTCGAAGGGCTTCATGACAAATTACTATCAGTGGACCGCGCACGGAGAACTTGTGTCTCTAGCATCAGAGTCGGAGCCTTATGTGGAGCCGTATATGGATGTCCACAACCACGCTGCTTACGACGACGGGTGGGTGAACATGGTTTTTGATGCGGTAGGGCCTAGTTTTAATTCAGACAATCATGATGCAGCTGAGGAGGCACCGAATGCCGATACTGCAAAGTTTATGGAGTTGTTGGAGAATGCAAAGACTCCATTATATCCTGGTTGTGAGGATCATTCACCGTTGGAGGTGGTTATAAGATTGTTGAGCATCAAGTCCGATTTTAACATGTTGCAAGAATGCTATAATCGACTGATCTATTTGATTATAGAGAGCAGTTTGATCGAGAGTATCCAAATTTTGCTTCAGATCCACGTAATATCAGATTGGGGCTCTCCTCTGATGGTTTTATCACATTCAAACTTTTGGGCTCCCAGTATTCATGTTGGCCTGTGATCATCACTCCGTATAATCTACCGTCTTGGATGTGCATGAAGACTCCGTATATGTTCCTAACCGTTATTATCTTGGGTCCGAACAATCCGAAGAGGAACATCGATGTGTATTTGTAGCCTTTGATAGATGAGTTGAATCAACTGTGGGAAGTAGGTGCCAACACGTACGATGTTTCTAGAAAGCAGAATTTTCAGATGATGGAAGCACTTATATGGACCATCAACGACTTTTTGGCCTATAGAATATTATCGGAATGGAGCACTTATGGTCGTCTCTCATATCCGTATTTCATGGACCATACTAAGGCCTTCTATTTGAAAAACGAAGGCAAACCGTGCTTCTTTAATTGTCATCGACAATTTCTGCCGAAGGATCATCCGTACCGGAGGAACATGAATGCTTTTCGTGCGGGCATTGTGGAGAAGACCAATCCACCGCCAAGGTGGCCCGGATACACGATATGGAAAGAGGTAAAAGATTTACAAAGTGCTATCGAAGAGCCTGCTAAGGGGTACAAGTGTGACGGATTTGGTCGCACCCATAACCGGACGAAGAGGAGTATATTTTGGGATCTGCCATATTGGAGCACCAATCTTATCAGACATAACCTTGATGTCATGCATATCGAGAAGAATGTGTTTAATAACATAATTAATACTGTAATGGAGGTAAAGGGGAAGACGAAAGACAATCCGAATGCCAGGTTGGACTTAGAAGAAATATGTAGACGTCCTACGTTGCATTTGATAGAGGAGGGGAATGGAAAGTTAAAGCGGGAATGGAAAGATAAAGCAGCCTAAGTCAGTTTTTTCACTGAAGAAAGAGGATAAATGGAGACTTTGTAGGTGGATTCAGGGTCTAAAGTTTTTAGACAGGTACTTGTCGAACTTGAGAAGATGCGTCGACCTCAAGGAGAACAAACTGGCAGGTATGAAGAGCCACAATTGTCACGTATTCATGGAGAGGTTAATTTCGATTGCATTTTGGGAATTCTTACCACAGGGCATTTGGGATCCATTGACAGAGCTCAGCATATTCTTCAGATATCTTTGTTTTACTAAGTTGCTTGTTGATCGTCTAGAAAAGCAAGAGAAGGACATTGCGGTAACACTATGTAAGCTCGAGAAGGTGTTTCCTCCTGGATTCTTCGACCCTATGGAGCATTTGCCAATTCAACTTTTCTATGAGGGACGTGTTGGTGGTCCTGTCGGTTATCGATGGATGTACCCCTTCGAGTAGCATCTGAATCACCTAAAAAGAAAGGTAAAAAATAAGGCACGGGTTGAGGGCTCTATTTGTGAAGCTTATGTTCTGGAGGAGATTACAAACTTTTTCTCGACGTATTTCAAACCTCATATTGCTACTAATAGAACGAGAGCTCCGAAAAATGACGACGAATATCAGGAATCTAATGATGCAATACTCAAAGTATTCAATGCGTCCGAAAAGCCTTTGGAGAAAATGAAGAAGAGATATTTGAATGACGACGAGCTAAGAGCTGCTCAGTTGTATATATTACTCAATTACGACGAGGATGATGTGGAGAAGCTAGAGGGATAAGTAATTCATACGTCCACGTTTACATCATCTCAATATAATAGTATAAGCTACTATTATGCTACTAATCAGCAGTTGCTTTATTATTTTTCAGCACATATAATGATGAGTTGAGGTCGGTTAGACCCTACATAACAGACGAAGAAGTAGAACAAGAAATGAGATACAATTTTCCTTCTTGGTTGAGCGCATATGTAAGGAGGTTGGTATTTAATTTTTATTTCTGCACTTGTAAAATAAATAACTTACTATCGCTACTTTGGTATATAGGTCGATCGTCTAATTACACCAGAGACTGAACCTATTAAAACTCTAACCAAGGGACCAATTACTGCCGTTAAAATATGGCCAAGTTTCTGTGTGAATGGGTTTAGGTTCAAGTCAACAAATGCTCCTATCAGAGACAGCTTTCTGGATCTTGATTTCACGAAAAATAGTTGTTTGTGTATCAAATCTCCGAACTACAAAGACGTCGATCTAGACAATAATTTCTTTGGCATCTTATGAGAGATTGTGGAGTTAACATATAATTATGGCATAAAACGTGCTAATATCGTGCTATTCAAGTGTGAATGGTTTGATCCGATTCAAGATCAAGGTTAGAAAATTGACAAGCATGGCCTTGTGGATATAAACTACAAGCGTAGATATCAAGGCTACGAATCATTTGTCCTATCAAGTCAGGCTCAGCTCATGTATTTCACAAATTATCCTAGATGGGGGACAATGAGGTCGAATTGGTGGACAGTATGCAAGACTAAAGCTAGAAATACCTTTGACATTAACGAAATAGCTTATCAGGAGGATGAGCTACCTCTTATAACAAATATTATAGATGTTGACTCAAAGGAAGTTACTCATTACACGAGTAATAATGTAGAAGATGTCGAATTAACCGAAGAGGAAGACGAAGACGAAGACGAAGTATATGAAAGTGAAGACAAGAAGGAGGAAGAGGAAGAGGAAGAGGAGGACGAGGAAGGCGAACAAGATAAATTTTTTGAAGATAATTGAAAATAAAATATTTTGCCTGTAGAATGTACTATATTTTAACTATAGAATGTACTATTTTGACGAATATATGTATTATATTTTGACTGTAGAATGTATTATCCATTTAGACTTGTGACACCACTAGTTATTTACTGTACAATTCTATGAATGCGGTGAGATATGCATAATATTTTGACTGTAGAATATACTATATATTTGTGTATTTCTTTATTCATCATATGTTGTTATCAGGTATGACAGGACAACGCGGAGGGTTCGGCAGGTCCCGAGGTAGACAAAGTACTCCTCCGGTACTACCTACTGTTGGTTTTGGATCCTCGTCGTCCAGTACTCTAGTATATCGATCAGTCACATCTTCGACTACGACGACGTTACATAGCATCACTCATGGGATGAGTAGTTCCAGGCCTGATAGTACTCCTTCTCCAGCGTTCCTTCTGCTGACGGAACCATAGAGACAAATGAGCATATGGAGGAGGTCGTGCCGACGTTGTCCCAGCATCAGCTAGATCCTCCATGCGCACCTCTTGAGGAGACGAGGACAAAAATTTGGACCGATGGTACAAAGTAAGTCAATTAGATGGTTTAGCATCATATATATTATGTATTTATTTATTCATCATATGTTGAATTTTTTGATCAAAATAATTATCTCTGTATAGATATCGTCCATCTCTTTCTGAGGAACAACTATGGTGTCCCTTGGATCAACTACTCTGAAACTCCGGAGGAGAGGAAGGCGTTCTGGTTTGCGCACTTCAAGGTAAAAGTATATTATATAAATCCTCTAATTTATGCATATTATATAACTTATCCGTGATGCTCACTTACTAAATTATTTATTGTAGCAAATGTATTTCTATCCTCCGCACCGGGCTGAGTTGATCGAGCGGATGATTCCTGCCATTGCCGCCAAGCTTATTCGTGATGCTCTGGATGACCAGAAGGCTCGTGATCGTGTTGGAAAATTGATCCAAGGTTGGATCACGCCTGAGCAGTGAACTACGATGAGGGCTAGATTCGACGATCCGAGGTACAAGGAGAGGTCTGAGAAGGCCAAGGCGGCTAAGGTGGAATGCTGCAAAGTGGTGTGGTGACTCGATTCTGATGACGGAACATTTTCGTCGTTTGGTATATTTTTTATTTAAGATATATTATTTTAATATAAGTATGATAAAATGGTAGTAGAAAAAATATTTAATTTTAGTACTAAATAATATATTTTTAATAGGTACAGAGGGGTGAGGATGCAAACATGGTGACCGTCTTCCTGGCCACCCATCGAAAGGACAAAAATCTCATTGATGAGAGGGCCTCGCAGACCTATGTAAGTATTACTTTACTTTGTGTTAATTTTAATATAACTTAGACAATTATCGAGTATCCAAACTTTTCTAGGCCGAGTATCTTAGGCTGCGTGAGCGGGCGACTGCTAGTGCACCTACAGCTGGAGAGGCTGGTACTTCCTCGCAGCCCGCTACAGCTCCGTCAGCGGACGAGCTGTGGGTGACCGCCGCTGGTGGTCTCCAGAGGGGTACATACTACTGTACGGGATCCTTTGGCGCCCTGGTTACGACGCAGTCATCTAGGGCCTCCCCGATAAGTGCTCATTTTCCACAGCCCTCACAGTCGTCGGCCCGAGTCCAGGAGGCCGTTGACCATAAGATTGCGTCTCTCCGTGACGAGTTGCTACGAAGGATGGAGGAGCAGCCCCGGTCCAAGCCGCAGGCGGATGATGCGACGCTCATCGCACGATTTGATATGCTCAAGCGCAGCATCATGGAGGTCCAGGATTTGACAGCTGATCTTAGATGGAGTTGCAGGCATCACAGCTATCCATGGGCGAGAGGCTGACGATGATGCAGGATTCGATGGTTCATAGCAGTACGAGGCTGTTATCTATCATAGATTCATACAACCAGCGACTCGCAGCGTTGGATCGGATACGTCCTCCTGGTGCGCCTACATCGACACAGACTCCACCGATGTCACTGCCTTCTCCATCGACATCGGTGTCGATTTTACGGGAGCTGTATGATCTGTTCTTATCCTTCATGCGCGCCGGTGGTCATCCTCCTGCAGATCCACAGTAGTCCTAGTTAGGACTATTTTATTATTGATTGTTTGTGTTTCAGACATTATTTTTTGTATTCTTTAGGACGAGGCTTTTAATTTGCTGTATTCTTTGTATTCTTTAGGACGAGACTCAGTTGTATGGATATTTGCTGTATTCTTTACGATGATATTTTTTCCTGATTCGGTTTTTAATTTCAATATTTTGTTTTCTTCAAATTTTATTATATTATTCATATTAAATATATGTTAATTTATCGGTGTTGAGTGTTCAACCCAAGGGGGTCGGCGAACCCAGTAAATTCAATAGAGGGTTGCTCCGGGTCTATTTGTACAGATTGTGAATTAATAAACAGCAGGAATAATAGTTTGAAAATAATTCAGTATTCATTTATTTTTATTTTTTCACTGTATCTTTAGCGGCATTTTTAGCGACGTTTAGCGACGTTAAGTCACGTCGCTAAATACGTCGCTAATTATGTCGCTAGAAATGTTGCTAAAAATGCGCTAAACAAAGTCGTTGTCCGTCGCAACTTGCTGACATGACAGTATTGTCAGGTCATAGTAATGTCGCTATAAACGTTGCTATGTACGTCGCTAATTTGTGACATAAAACGACAAATATACACGTCGCTAATCTAGCGACGTATTTACGTTGCTAGAAAACGTCGGCATAGCGACGTTTGGCGACGTTTTTCCTGTCAGCGACTATTTTAAAGGCGACTTCAGTAAAATATTGCTAATTATATCGCTAAAATTATTTAGCGACGTTTATTGATCATTTAGCGACGTTTATTTACGTCGCTAATTTGACTTATTCTGGTAGTGTCAAGACTGACATGTACCGCAAGAAAATGGAGATCCTTCTCGAAGATCTTCTTCACTAGATTCACATTGAAGATGAAGCCAGAGGGCTACTAAAGTTGGACTCCATGTCCAAGCAGTTGGCCAAGGGCAACATGGTACATGCAAACGATTCTAAAAGGAAGCAGAAATTTTCCTACAAGAAGAAGAAGGACTTCAACTACCTGAAGGTGAAGTCGGCTCAGTTCAAGCCAAAGCCGAAGACTGATGTGACGTGCGACAACTGTGGCAAGAAGGGTCACTACAAGAGCGACTATAGGTCGAAGCCTAAACCGAAAGAGTAAGGTGAGCTTAACCTAGTTGTTATAATTGCGCAGGTTGAGTCACCTGGCGTAGACACTGACTGGTGGGTGGACACTGGTGCATCTTGCCACGTGTTCTCTAAGAAGGAGCTGATCGCCAAGTACGAGCCTACCTCTGAGAAAGTCTCGATGGCGGATAAGTCTCAAGTTGCAGTACTGGGGATCGGGATGGTAGTGCTAAAGCTGACTTCTGGAAAGTCACTTACACTGGAGAATGTGAAGCACATACCAATGATCGCTAATAATCTGGTTTCTGGGAGTTTGTTGTGCAAGGCGGACCTAAGGATGGATATCAATGCCGGTCAGATGGTGATGTCCTATAAGGGAACATTCTTTGAAAAAATTATATGTACCGAAGGGATGTTTAAACTGCTTCTTGTAATTCTTTCTATTTGTATCAATGCTGTCTCGACTTTGGGTTAATTCTCTTGAGTTGTGGCATAATAGACTAGAAAATGTGCATTATAAATACATTAACAAGATGTCTAGTCTAGGCCTTATCTCCAAATGTGGGGGTAAGGAGGTGGAGAAATATGAAGTCTGTGCGCAGATGAAGATCGTCAGGAAGCCTTTCAGAAGGGTGAACCGAAGCACAAATCTTCTGGAGTTGGTACACTCATGTAACCTCTCCTAATTTTTTAGGATTTTTTTTTCTTTTATAATAATAGGAATAATAGTACGTATACTGACATCATACCAAAAATTAGCAGTAATAATAGTTATAATAATAAAAATCAAAATAAAATAAAACAAGTATTTTTTATAGAAATAATAGTAGTTATAATAATTGTTTATAGAAATAATGGTAATAATAATAAGTGTTATGAAAAGAAATAGCAAGAAAAAAAGAGAAAATATATATAATACATAACATAACACATCACACTCAACAACAACAAACATGCAGTAGCAGCACATACAAACCGATCCCCCCGTGGACACAACCCACCCGCATGACCCCAGCGGCCCTGAACCCGCAGATACCTCCTCGACCACATCTCGATATATATATATATATATATATATATATATATATATATATATATAATTCTAATCCTAAACCTTTACATTCTCTCCCCCGACGTCAGACCCCCTCATCCAGTTGACGCCGCACGACCGTCACGGACACCGTAGCCCCGACGCAGCTGACCTGAGAGACGCGTGCGCCAACCTCGGCAGGACAAACCCGAACTCCAGGTATCCATATTTCAAACTCTATTACTCCCTACATGCACGATCGAATTTCGATCCAGTTGTTTAAATTTAACCACAACATGAACATCTTCTAATGTCTTCAAGTGGTCAAAGCATATTATGACCACTATCATTGGATACACGATGTATTGAAGGCGAAGGATGCTGAGCTTGATAACGTCAATATGTACGGACGATAATATAGCAAATACGCTCACTAAGATTTTGTCGAGAGACAAATTCGAGCTTGGAAGGAAGCTAGCTGGAATGGTGAACCCCTCCACCTAGTAAGGGAGGGGAGATTTATTGAGTCGGATTTCGTTCCTATGTGAAGAATGTCCAGAAGTGTGACAAGCGTCATCCGTATGTTAGAGAAACTCAGAAAGGTCAAAAATGCAACAGAGACTCAAGGGAGTATTAGAAAGAGGGAAGAACAACTGATAATACAATACTGGTATATTGGGTTGTGCTAACTTTTTCCAAAAAAATGTTTTATACTTTTTTTTGCTCACATTGATCAACGGTATACCTATAATATGCCAGTTCTATGGAAGATTTGCATATTTGGGTCATATTTGAATGATTTCAACGATTAAATATTAATTAATCACTTTTGGGAGTTTTGGGAGGTGGTTCTGATCGATATGATTTCTCAACCCAATTTTCGTAGATAATCATTGATAAAGTTTGCAACTTTTAAGAAGAGGGAGAATAAGATTCAGGAAAGTGTTGTGGATGATTCAAAGGAGATTCTTGTATTTCTTTGTTCGTATGGATTTCCATTTATTGAATGGAGAACTTGTAATAGATTGGTGTATTATTTTTATTTCAGAAGTAGAACTTTTTCGGATTGGGCTACAAACTTTTTAGTAGTTTTTTTAAGTTTTTTTTTGTTATTGTTGGATTTCCACATAAAAATTCAAATTCTCTATGTTCGCGGTTGTGAGATTATGTTGTATTTTGTGTAATTGTGGCATTACATGATTTTCAATTTATTTGAGCCCTTAAGTAGTAATTTAGGTCAAAGAATGATTGTTATTCTGTTGTGTTTCGCACTTCATGCCCGCGATATATCTTAAGCTCAGGTACATCCTGGTTTCTTAATTACCTGATTGTAAACCGTCTTTTTGACTTCTCGAATTTTTTTTTTCTTTCAATTTCCTAGAATAAAAAAAAAGTGTATGATCCAATTTCAGATGAAAAATAAGTTTCCATCGACAAGACGACATTGGATTGTCTCTCTAGAAAAAGAAATTAAAGTCGTTGGAGCGTTATTGGATACTTATCAAGACACATAATACATCAGACTATTATGAAGCAGCTAGCCTCAAGATGTGTCAAAGGACGGATGGTCCGAAATCCGTCCCGTCCCGTCCCGTCCCGTCCCTTTTTTTGAGTTGAGTACGATTCGAATTCGGTCAAATCCGATTGACTCGGACCATGGGCCGGCTCGGACCAGCCCAAAACACACCATGAAACTAGCCTTGGATTAACATGACATAATATAAAACTATGTATCTACTTGGTAAGCTTAAGCCGCAACATAATTAACAATCGCAATATAATTAATAATTAAGAATATTGTTGAAGGAAAATTTATATAGGAATCATGCAAAGGGATCTGATCATGGCTCGCTGAGTTTTTTGTTGCAACTACATTGATCATATGACCAAGCAAAACATAAGAAATTAAGAGTTTTTCCACACAACAACAACTAGCTAGCTATTGTTTGTACTTTTATTTGGCCAAGCAG
Organism: Iris macrosiphon; assembly: GCA_036927795.1. NCBI lineage: Eukaryota > Viridiplantae > Streptophyta > Magnoliopsida > Asparagales > Iridaceae > Iris > Iris macrosiphon. Next base: position 170,494,872 of record JAYESA010000015.1, read on the forward strand.
GAATAAGTAGAGTAACAGTACTGCAGCACCTCCATTAAATATTAATTAATTCGGAGTCTTGAGGTGGAGGAGTAGTGCCATGGCAAGGAGAAGAATTAGGGTGGTAGCAGAAGCATTTTGGTATGCGACCAACGCATCGACCGTCTTCCTTGCCATTTTTCCGACAAGCTTTCCAACATCTTGGTCCAGTGCATTTGCCTGTAAATGTTTCTAACCTGCACCAATTATCATCTGCTTCAACAACATTCCTGCAGCTCATCTCTGCATGCATGCATGCATGAACAAATTAGTAAAATTATACGTACGTACGAACCAATTAATTATTAGACGTTTAATATGAACTATTTAAATTGGATTTTATTAATTCCAATTACTTTTTTCCATCATCAAAGAAATTAACCAAGGAAATTCTGTCTTTCTCAGGTAACTCTTTAGTTTCTTAAGACAGCTTTCAAGAACAAAACAGAAAATATTGAATTATAATATGCATCAAATTTCTTGCTACTACTTTTTATCTAAAGTACTAAAAAAAGATTTAATCTGTAAATATAATAATTAACATAGTATATCTAAAAGCTTTTGTAGGATTTGAATCCAAACCACCCGCTCCGGACCTCCCGGTGTAACCACTAGGCCACACCCCACGACTTTCTCTCTCTCTCTCTCTCTCTCTCTCTATATATATATATATATATATATATATATATATATATATATATATATATATATATATGTGGAACGGATTTGGAGTTTCGCGGGAGCCCCGTCGCTTCCAACCGTTGGATCTCGGAGGCCCCACGCGTGGCCCCCACACAGATCCTCCGATCCAATGGTGCAGAGGGATAGAACTTCGACAGGACTCAAAAAACGGATCGTTTGATCCGCTCCCATATATATATATATATATATATATATATATATATATATAAAAGTTATTCAAACCACGTTGGCTTAAACTTGTTATTTACCTGAAGTAACAATGATGAACATGAGGAGGATGGCCATGGAAATGATTGCATCCTTCTTCATTTCCCCTCTAATAGGAGAATAGATCAAGAAAGAAATTTGTAGTGATTAGTCTAATACGTATAGTTAATGGAGGGTTTAACAATGGTCTTATAACTCTCATTTGAGCCTACACAAGTGAGTAACGTACGTACGTGTAGAATCTTATATTCTGCATGCATGCATGCATGCACTCACTCGTGAACTTTCCAAATTCCAAGAACCAGCAACTTCGTCTAGACATGCGCACCTCTAACCAGAAATTTATGGGAATTAATATGTTTTTGGATTGAATAAAATAATCTCGATCGAGGCACGACCGTATCCCGACTGAACCTAAATCTCATCCCACCCAATATGGTCCTGAACTCGAAGTTGGTCACCAGCTTGACAGTTAAATTTAGTCAATTAATCTTAAATTTAGCCATATCTATACTACTATAAAATTTGAAATTTTACTGTGAACTTTTATTTCAAAAATATTTTTATTCATGTTTACTAGTTAAAATTATTTATTAAATTTAACATGACTAGTTAGATGATTATTTATAGAAAAAATTAAAAAGGTTGCTATAGAAATTTTTTAAGGAACCCTCTTTGAAATAGTAACGGAAAATTTCAATCAAAGCATTATAATATAAAATATTTTCAAAAAAAGCAACAAATTTTTAAAAATTACCAGCAGAGCATCAAAGCGCCCTTTGGAAGGACGTTTTACACTTTCCGTCAGTAAAAAGTTAACTTCCGTTAACGGCGTAAAAAAAAAAAAAAATTAATACAAGAAAAACGTCCTTTGGAAGGGCGTTTTTTCTAGAAAAAACGTCATTCCTAGGAACGTTTTTCCACTCTCTCCTCTCCGCTCTCCTCTCTCCTCCTCTCCCGCTCCCCTCTCTCTCTCTCTCTCTCTCTCTCTCTCCTCTGTTTTTCGCTCCCCTTCTCTCCTCTCCTCTCCGCTCTCCTCCTCTCCCGCTCCCCTCCCCCCCCCCCCCCCCTCTCTCTCTCTCTCTCTCTATCTCTCTCACTCTCCTATATATATACTCTGATTTTTTTGTTTTTTGTGACACAAGTTTAACATCCAAAATAAAATATTTTATCATTGAACCCAAATTAAAAATCTACCGTACGAATATTACGTCTGCCGTCGATCAGACTTCGAACAACCATAACTATTTGTTTTCAAATCATTTTTCGTCACACAATAGGTCGATTTGTATGTTTTCGACGAGAGTAACACAATTCGTGTAGAGAGAATTTTTATCCGAAGCAAGACGTACATATTACAAATAAAAATATAAAATATAAAAATTTAAAGTATCATAACTTTTGACTGGAAGATCGAAACAAGTCCCAGTTTGTGCCAAAATGATCGTATAGAAAAGTACTTCGGGATAAACCGTTTCATCGTTTGACGGACTTCCCAAATTTTTAGAATCGCAAAAAAACGATGTTTCGACCTCCAAATTTTAATTTTGGTATTTTTTTTTTTACAAAATATTTTGCTGTACCAATAATAAATATACTGTTAATAAAATCTTGGGATATTTTAAATAACAGAATACTTTATCAAATTTTAAGGATAAAAATTTGGAATATTTTAAAATTTTGATACATATCGACAATTGAGTTAATTTATTTTAATATTTTTTTTATTTTGAAATTTCAATACAGTAAATTTTCTGTTAATTTATTTTAATTTTATTTCGTTAAAATATATTTTCTTATATAAAATAAAAAATTAACAAAATAAATTGACCTCCCACCAATTAACAAAAAAAACAGAATCTTTTTTGTTATTTTCGTTAAAATAAATTAACCAATTAACAAAATATAATTTTTTTTCCTGAGGAGAATAGAGGAGAGAGGAGAGAGGAGGGGAGGGGAGGGGAGGAGAGAGAGAGAGAGAGAGAGAGAGAGAGGAGAGCGGAGAGGAGAGGAGAGGAGAGAGGAGAGAGGAGAGGAGAGGAGAGGAGAGGAGAGAGAGAGAGGGGTGCGGGAGGAGAGGAGAGAGGAGAGAGGAGAGGAAAAACGTCCTTACAGAGGACATTTTTCTTGTATTAATTTTTTTTTTTTCGGCCGTTAACGGTAGTTAACTTTTTACTGACGGAAAGTATAAAACGTCATTCCAAAGGGCGTTTTGATGCTCTGCTGGTAATTTTTAAAATTTTAATATTTTTTTGAAAATATTTTATATTATAATGCTCTGATTGAAATTTTCCGAAATAGTAAATTCCAAATATTAAGAAGAAGTCATATGATTATTTTATTTATATTTAACAACATGTACGTACACACAGTCAGTCACAAGCATAAACGGAACTTCACCAGCAGTGAAGATCAGTATATATATATTTATATATATATATATATATATATATAAAGTGTTGTCAAAACTGAATCGGACCGACGGTTGAATCAGATCTGACAAAAAAATCGATCCGATCTGACTTGAATTGTGGATTTTTAAAGAAACTAAATTTTTTTTCGAACTGAATTTTAACCGGAGAAATCTATTCTGAACTTTTTTTTTAAAAAACTTTTAAAAGTTTACCACATAAGATTTAGACCATTTGATACTTGTTTTAATTTTGAGAGACTTTATAGTTGTAAAACCAAACCAAACCAAACCATACTAAAAACCAAAGTAATAAGTAAATATGGATATCTTACATGATTTTGTTATCGTACAGGACATATTTGAATTTCGGTTGAACCCTGGTATGACATATACCAAAGCTTTTCGGTTCAATCATTGGTCCAATTTTTTAAAACATTGATATATACAACCGGTCCAAAAAAAACCACAGCACAGAAGAAGGAACTCAACAACACAAGGTTATTTTATTTATATTTAATAACATGTAAAAGACAGTCGGTTACAAGCATAAGCCGAACTTCACCAGCACTAGTGAAGACCAGTAGTGGTAGCTGCTGCTACGTTATTATATATTATTATACTTGGTCACCGAGATATATAAACGTACTGAAGACACAAAGTGCTGTAGCTTAGTACCAAGTGCTGCATGCCGGCCGGACCCCCTAGTAGACTAGTAGCACTGTTTACATATGCAGCGACGGCGCAATCCGTGGCAGTTGCCTCCGTTTCTGTAACCCTCGCCGATGCAGACCTGGTTGCAGTTGCCGTCGCTGAAGCACAGGCGATGGAACGTCCCGCTCGGCACGTCCTTGCACCTGCCTCCGCGTCCACCTTCCGCCACCGGAATCGTCTCCTCTACACAACAGTCACAATTATATTTGTTTTAGTTCATGCAGCAGTGACAGAATTGGTTTCTAAAATTAGGAATCATTGAACTTTAAGGTATCAAGGACGGAGCTAAAATTTATTCGAAGTGGGAACTGAAACAAAAAAATATCATGAAAATAATAAATTTCTTAACCTATTGTGTTAAAAACACACTAATTTAAACAGTGTTGCTGCTAAGATTCGAGAACTCAGCTCTCCACAATCGCATACATAATTCTAACCACTACATCAAAATAATTTCTTATTATCCAATTAAGGTTAGTGTTTTTATGTTTAGTCTGGGCTAAAGTTCGGACCAGTCCGGCTTATGTTCTGCCACTATAAGGTATATTTAACTTGAACGGTACGGAAATTTTAATATCGTACCGTCTAAAATATCAACTTTTCAGAATTTATTTATTATTCAATTGTTGAGTACTTAATTTAAAACACGAACATATTTTAGGAAAACTTTTTTTTTTTTTATTCAAATTATTTGGACGGACTGCAGTCTGTCCGTGTCCAAGGATAACTCGGCCCCTAAGTACATGCATGAACATGTACGACATGAACATATATAAGTAGCAATTTAATTAATTAAGAAGTGTTTTGTCATGAATAAAGCTTACTTGACGCAAGGAGTAGCACAAGCATGAGCAGGAAACACAGTGTTGCCTTCTTCAACCCCATACTGCTACTCCACTGATGTTGATGAGGATAAGGATGGATGATGGGAAGTGAGTATTTAAAACTATGGGAATGTATGTTGGTATTAATAGAGAAGAATGATGACACATGTCATGAACAAGTGAAACCACGTAACGTACCTTATCCACGCGTTCACAATTTCACATGGTAACCCTCTTTTTGTGACACGTACGTACTCAAAGCCTCACCTAGCAAGCTACTCCCCCACTATGAAAGAGTAGAAATTCTTGCTGCTACAAACTATCAAGCTCGACTATTATGATCGAGCTAGCTTTTGAATATTTGTTACTTTAGGAAAGTATGAAATTAGTGAGATTGTACCCAGCGACCGAAGATTATAAAGTAGCTACCGACAGAAGCTATAAAAGTAGCTACACACTCAAAGAAAATAGCATTTTTTTAACTGTTTTTTTTTTTGTCAAGAAAGAATTTTTTTGACAATTTTGTATCCGTCATCTAGATTAGAGTCAAAAAAGTTCCAAATTTTTTTTTAAGGTTTCTAATTTTATTTTTTTGACGGTTTTAAACCGTCAAGTAAAAAAAATGTCTTGACGGTTTTAAACTGTCAAAAAATTATAACAAAAAACCGTCAAGATAAGTAGGAACTTTTCTTGTGCCACAGATGACGGGTAATGGCCGTCAAAAAAATATTTTCTTGATGGGAAAAAACCGTCAAAGAATGTCGATTGATAAAAAAAATTTACCTAAATTTTATTTATAATTACATTTTATATGCTTTCATTTGCCTGTTATGAAACAATTACATATATAATATAAACCTAACAGAAACAAACATTGCAAAATGACCTTATTTTATTAAAACATATAGTTTGTACATCGCAAACACTTAAAAAGTATACAAAAAACTATAAATTGTCATTACTACAAAGTTGTAAATTTTTCTAGATCTTGGACTGGTTGTGACTGAATATGTGGGAAAGTCGGATAAATTCTTCTCATTCTTGTGCTTCTTGATATCGATACACCAATATCCTTCTTGATATCATCATCTACATCAAAATCTTTCTCAGCATCCTCCTACATAGAGAAAATTACAAGTACCGTGAGGAAAACATGATATCCAGAAGCAATAAAAGAATTTTGAAAATCATTCAGCAACTAGAGTGCCAGTCCGATGCTGTATGAGACCACAAAAGCAAAGTAAATAAATGAAATCAGTATTTCCATTTCACTACTAGAATAAGCGGTATTAGCGACTCCTAGTTAAAACGTCGCTAAATTAGCGACTCCGTAAAATCGTCGCTAGGCGTCGCTAAATGGCGACATTTAGCGACGTTTAGCGACTTTTATTAAGATTTTAAAAGAATAGTCGCTATAAGTTCAATTAAGGTCGGTAAACGTCGCTAATATATCTGATTTAGCGACGTTTAGCGTCGTAATTAGCGACGTATCTATCAAAAAAATTTAGCAACGTATTTAGCGACGTCTTTGGCGTCACTAATTTTTATTTTAGCGACGTTTTTATTTGACGTCGCTAAACGTCGCTAAATTTTGGTTAATTAGGGCTCAGTTTTCTTTTCTCCATCTGTCGAAAATTTCAAAACGTTTCGATTTCCTCCCCCCCCTCTCCGGCGACCGGGTCTCCACGGATGCGGCTACTCCGGCATCCCCCTCATCCTCCTCGAGCTCTAGGTAATCTCTCTCTCTCTCTCTCTCTCATGTGACACTGATACAAGACACACTTGACAGACACGACACACGCACACAGACACGACACACGCACACGACACACACGACACACACACACGACACACATACACGACACACACACGACACACACACACGACACACACACACAGACGCAGACACACACACACAAACGCAGATTAGGGTTAGGGTTAGGGTTAGGTTTAGGGTTAGGGTTAGGGTTAGGTTTTTTGACCTGGGATTAGGGTTAGGGTTAGGGTTAGGGTTTTTGAGAAGGGGTTAGGTTTAGGGTGTCACATTAAAGTTTTTAATGACATTATTAATAGGATTTCCTCTGATTCTAGTCTCCTAGCTCACTGACACAACACACATGGGACCTTGGTGTGTGTAGGTGTATAAGACCTAGGCATCAATTGTTAGTTGTGGTGTGAGTTTGGGTATTTGCATTTGGGGGATGTGAGAGTGTCGGGTTTCTCAGTCAGTGCACACTGTGAGCAGTATGTGTGCAGGGGTATCAGTTACTGAGCTTTGAGGGAAATTGGGATTGGGTTTCTTTTGTGAGAGATTCAAGTGTTACCTGTGCGTTTCACTCTAGAGTATCAGGGTGCAGTGATCATGGGACCTTGGTGTGTAGGCATACATGTTACCTGTGCGTATAAGTAATTTGACCTCAAACATCAAGTAACTTGATTCCATTCTTTATTTCGTTTTGTCCGACAGTATTGGGAGGCATAGCATAGTGCACTTGAAATGAGAATAACATTTCCAAATTTTCTTTCCCTACTAAATTCTTTGCAATTTCTTTTGTGTATCATTATTCACGTTCATAAAATGCCCTCATATACTACTATTTACTTTAATCTTTATCATCCAAATCTCATAATTCAATTTCAATTTCAATTACAATCATATAATTTAATATTGGATCATATTTTCAAACTATTTCATTAAATCGGTCATTTTATTTTGCGACACGTAGGATATAAATAAGATATTATGGTATCATTATTATACTGCAACAAACAGCTAATTCTTTGTGAGTCATCTAATTCTTCCGTTCTGGTCCAAAAGCTAATTCTTTACTTTCATCTATCTTACCAGATGGCACCCAAGAGAGCGACACCTCCTACTGTTAAGGAGGAAGTGATGCCTCCTACTGTTAAGGAGGAAGTGATGCCTTCTACTGTTAAGGAGGAAGAGATACCACCTGTGGGGAGTTCCAGTCACCCAGCACCTATCGCGGCTGTATCTCAGACGGGGAGTTCCAGTCACCCAGCACCCATAGCGGAGCTTGATAACATAAACGCTGTTTATGCGCAGTATTTGAGGGACTGGTATCTGCCCCATTTTGGAAATCCTCGAGATTGATACTATAATGTTTCATATACTTATATATTATGCATTTTGTGTTACTGTGATACTCTGATACTTATATATTATGTATTTTGTGATACTGTTTATGCCCATTTTGTGTGACTGTGATACTGTGATACTTTTATGACTGTGATACTTTTATTGTCTGTCTATAATATTTGTGTGTATTAATTGTATGACTGTGATACTTTTATTCATATTAAATATTGTTAATCCGGTGTTGAGTGTTCCACCGAAGGGGTCGGCGAACCCATAGAATTCAACGGAGGGTTGCTCCGGGTCTATTTTTAATTAGAAATTTATAAATTGCAAGAATAATAGTTTGGAACAATTCAGTTTTTTTTTTTTTTTTTTTTTGTAAATTTAGCGACGTATTTAGCGACGTTTAGCGACGTCTAGCGACGTTTTTATAAGTCGCTAAACAAGTCGCTAATTAGCGACGTGTCAGTAGCCGTCGCTAACAACGTCGCTAAATATGTCGCTGTACGTCGCAAATTGCTGACATGGCAGTACTGCAAGGTCATTAAAGACGTCGCTGTTACGTCGCTATATAAGTCGCTAATGAGCGACGTTTAGCAACTTTAATAAACGTCGCTATTACGTGACGCCGCGTCGCTAAACGTCGCTACATTTAGCGACTCAAAAAAGTCGCTAAAAAATGTCGGCATAGCGACGTTTAGCGACGTTTTTCCGTTCAGCGACTTGGTTTCTTCCGACTGCGATAAAACGTCGCTAATTACGTCGCTAAACGTGTTTAGCGACGTATTTTTGTCATTTGGCGACGTTTTTGGGCGTCGCTAATTTGACTTTTTTTGTAGTGTTTGTATGGTAGAGAAAAGAATGTAATACAACAATTTATTGTAACAATGTTATATACTCCATTGTAATGAGTATCAGAACAAGATTTATTATATATGAGACATCAAAATTTTAAGTAGTTCAGGAATCATGTCACGTCCCAGTCCCAAAACACGTAGGACTAGGAATAAGTAACATGCCAGCTACGTATTCGACCAGACTCTGGTCCGATTCTAATACGTATAAGCTGTAATAGAAGGGTCACTATCTATATAATCAAGTAAATATATATATCTATGCCTCAATCCACAATGAACGAAATATACAAAAATGAGTTACATGTGCTAAAGTCGGCCGCCAGTAACACATAAGCTCGAATAGACTCGAGAAAGGAATATGAGTCCATAAAACTAGACTATATCAGCAAATGAATAAACAATATGAATAATAACCAATATTTCGGAAGAAATGATATAAGTACCTGTCACCAATTCCTGCAAGACCAAGCAACACACATCAGGAACTCCACACAGGCTCCACAACGATCTATGCTGCAAAACTGGCAAGGGACCAGGTCCTCAGAGGGACGTAACAAGGTACAAGAAACAACATGCCAGAATAAATGCAATATATAAAATGTATCAAAGGGTAAACTAAGTACCAGCTAGGTGTTATGCAAATGAGAGCATTAATCATACTTAGGCTGAAACTACTATAGGCTCTGTGTCGGGAAAACCCATAGCAGCATTAGTATTACGACTCCAGTATATATGCCAAAGTAAGTAATATCACGACTCCAGTATATATGCCAAAGCAAGTAGTATCACGACTCCAGTATATGTGCCAAAGCACCTCCAGTAGTATAGTATATATGTCAATAATCAGTCTGTAGTATGGTGTGTCTCTCTCCACCCAATGTAATCATACGTCTCATGTCCACGACGTCTCATGTCATAACACGCAAGATCATAACCTCTAACTAATGCAGCGAGTCATATTGATAGTTAAGCATATGTAATATCTGTCACGCCCCAGTCCCAAAATGCCGAGGGACTGGACACGTGGCAATGGCCAGCAACACGTACCGATGGATAAACTAAATTTAATGGATCCATCAGGGCGTACTTAAGCTGTAGTACAACAATAAATAGGTCCGATGATATAAGTCACATCCTATTCTAATCTCATCCACAGAATATAAACACAGATCAAAAGCCAGAATAAATGCAAATAAATAAAATTTAACATATCTCAATAAAAGTGTCTCGGGAAACAATCCGAGAATAAGTCTGATACATCAATGCAATAGACAGAAAATAAAGGAATGACTAGAAACAGAAATAACTGAGTATATAAAGACGATACTCAGGAGAAGTCCTCTGGCACGATCTCGTCCTCAGGTTCTGGTACTGCTCCGAGAAGTGCCCCTGTTCCGTACACCTCCGAATAGATATCTTCTGCTAACCCGGAGGACATAATCCAGATCCAGGTCCTTAGGGGACATAGCAAGGTACAAAATAACTCATGCCAAAATAAATGAACAATAGGGTAAACTATGTAACCATCTATGTGAAATGCAAGTTGAGAGCATCACTAGAACTCAGGCTGAAACCACTACAAGCTCTGTGTCGGGGAGCCGGTAGCAGTGATAACACGTAATGGGCCAAGATCGGGTTTAGAGTCTTGAGCCTCATAATAATAGGGGTTATATATATATAATCAGCCTGTAGCCTGTGTGTCTCTCCCCACCCAATGTAATCACACGTCTCATGTCCATGACACGCAAGATCAAAACTAATGCAGCAAGTCATATGATAGCTATGAATATAATGTCTATGTCTCAAGTCCTATAGCCTATACAGAATCACCATGAATAGCTCAGAAGATTCTGTCTCATGATTAGTGTCAGGTGTCCTGGGTTATGACGTACTTGATAATGCAAGCACGAGAATGTATAGGGTCTCGATATCCATCTCTATGTGACGTTACACAACTCCGCGTACGGTGTTGGCACCCGACTATTAATCGGACGCTAAGTAAAGTCACACGGTCCTAGGTTGAACATTTATATCAAGATTATATATGTATGTACAAATAACTCCAGTAAGTACTATAACAGGAATCACTGCGAGTTGGCAAGGCACACTTGCCTGGTGTTTGATTTCCAACTGCTGTTCTGGTACTAGTGAAATCTCTAGAAACGTCTCCGGATGCTGAAACAAACATTACCATCAGGTCCAGAAAATATCAAATAGCTAGAAACGCCTGTCCTTGAGTCCAATTTTGACATAAGGGCAAAAATAATAATTTTGGGTCAAAGCGGGGTCCATATGTGGCCCGCTTCGCACCGAAAAACATGTCAGGGACAAAGTTCTCCGAATTCTTCAAACTTAGTGTCAACAAGTCCAGAACGATGCTACGAACCCAACGGAACTTCCAGAATTTGGTTCCGATGAGCCGATCACAAAATCGTCCGTCAAGTGGAGCCTGTGGGGCCCACGATACGCGATTTTGTCGATGTTCTCAGAATCGAACCAAACTTGGGTCACAGGACCATCGTATCTCTACGAGTCCGATGGCGCAAGTTTTGTTTCGATCCGACGTATATACACCAAGCTACAGCGAGATCCAGAACGGACGGATATTGGACGTTGTCGGCGGATACGCGTTGATTCCGGTGTGCACGCACATCCAAATCAACTTCTGCGAAATCTTGCACGTTCGTATCAACGGCGCGCACGTATCGGTGAAGACCGCACGCGACCAAGTCGTCCCGTTTGGCAGGGCGTACTCAGTTCCGTGGTGAAATAGAATATTTTTCCTGTTTTTGGATCGCGGTTCGCGATCGCCACAGGACGCGATGCACCGAGCGGGTTGCACGGGCATCGAGAGGGTCACGCAGGGTTCGCGTCACAACTGACGGAATGAAAAACGGAGCAACGAGGAGAGAGAACGGGTTACCTGAACAGGGCTCCGTGAAATCTGAATTTCTCGTGTCCGTGTCGTGTCCTGGCTCGGTTTAGGGTTTCGGTTCTGCACACGCGCCGGAGACTCGTCGGAAGGGTGCTGGGCAGACGGCTGCTCGTCGGGGCGGAGTCGGACTGAGGCGCTGCTGGCCAGGGGCGGCTCTGGCCGGAGGCGGCTATGCCGGAGCTGCTGCGGGGAGGAGACGCGGGGGCGCTCGGGGGCGGAGTCGGCTGCGGGTTCTGCTCAGGGAGGGAGGCGGCTCAAGCGAGAGCTCGAGAGAGTTCGTCGGGCGGCGGAGGAGGTGGGGATGTGTCGGGGTGGAAATCGAGTGGCCGGAGAAGAAAGGGTTAGGGCTTTTTATAGGCGAGGCGAGGGGGCTGGGCGCCGGGTCGTGGCGGAGGAGGCGGAGGAGAGGAGTTCGTGGGCCGGACAGCGCGGAGGGGAGGCCGGGAGACGCGGACGGGGGTGGCATGGCAATTTCCCATAACGGACACTGACACAGACACAGACACGGCACACACACACACACTGACAATTTTGCTAGTACGGTTAAGTTAGGAAGTTAGGTGATAAACTATTGTTTGTAATGATTTATATGATACACACTGTCAATTTTGCAGAAGTTTCTAGAAATGGATATGAATTATTATCTGCGTCATCGTTCGTGGATGTACAACCGTCATCCTGATGACATGTGCGGTGTGCAGGATGAATTCATTGAGGGTGTACAGCAGTTCCTGCAGTTCGCCAAGGCGTTCCCTCAGTACATGGACGGTACCAAAATTAAGTGTCCGTGTGTGAGATGTCGCAACAGAAAATATCATCCAGAAGTGGAAGTTACATATCATTTATACTCGAAGGGCTTTACGCCGAATTACTATCAGTGGACCGCGCACGGAGAACTTGTATCTCTAGCATCGGAGTCGGAGCCCAATGTGGAGCCGTATATGGATATCCAAGACCACGATGCTTACGACGACGGGTTGGTGAACATGGTTTATGATGCGGCGGGGCCTAGTTTCAATCCTGACAATTATGATGCGGCGGGACCTAGTTTCAATCCGGACAATTATGATGCAGCTGAGGAGGCACCGAATGCCGATGCTGCAAAGTTTATGGAGTTGCTTGAGAATGCAAGGACTCCACTATATCCTGGTTGTGAGGATCATTCACCGTTGGAGGTGGTTACAAGATTATTGATCATCAAGTCCGATTTTAACATGTCGCAAGAATTCTATAATCGACTGCTCGATTTGATTATAGAGATCTTGCCCGAGGGTGCAACGTTGCCTAAAGACTTCTATCGATCTAAGAGGATGGTGAGATCGCTTTGGATGGGATACGAGAAAATTGATGCATGTCGCAACGGGTGCATGTTGTACTACAAAGACGACAAGGATGAAGATGCGTGCAGATTCTGTGGTGCTGATCGCTACAAGGCCACTGTTAGAGGAAAGTCTATCGGTGCAAGGAAGCCTACCGATTCGATGCACTACTTGCCTTTGATGCCGCGGTTGCAGCGGTTGTTTATGGTTAAGGAGACTGCAGAAAACATGAGTTGGCACAGGCGAAAACAGATCGAAGGAGTATTGGATCATCCATCCGATGGAGAAGCATGGAAGCACTTTGATCGAGAGTATCCACATTTTGCCGAGGAAGCACGTAATGTCAGATTGGGGCTCTGCTCTGACGGTTTTACCCCATTCGGACTTTCGGACTCCCAGTATTCGTGTTGGCCTGTGATCGTCACTCCGTACAATCTACCGCCTTGGATGTGCATGAAGACTCCGTATATGTTCCTAACCGTTATTATCCCGGGTCCGAACAATCCGAAGAGGAACATCGATGTGTATTTACAGCCTTTGATAGATGAGTTGAATCAGCTGTGGGAAGTAGGTGCCAACACGTACGATGTTTCTAGGAAGCAGAATTTTCAGATGAGGGCAGCACTTATGTGGACCATCAACGACTTTCCGGCCTATGGAATGTTATCTGGATGGAGCACCCATGGTCGTCTCTCATGTCCGTATTGCATGGACCGTTCTCAGGCTTTCCGTTTGAAACACGGAGGCAAACCGTGCTTCTTCGATTGTCATCGATAATTTTTGCCGAAGGATCATCCGTACCGGAGGAATCGAAATACTTTTCGTGCGGGAGTTGTGGAGAAGGCCAATCCACCGCCAAGGTGGCCCGGATGCACGATATGGGAAGAGGTAAAAGATTTACCAAGTGCTATCGAAGAGCCTGCTAAGGGGTACAAGTGTGACGGATTTGGTCGCACCCATAACTAGACGAAGAGGAGTATATTCTGGGATCTGCCATATTGGAGCACCAATCTGATCAGACATAACCTTGATGTCATGCATATCGAGAAGAATGTGTTTGATAACATAATTAATACTGTAATGGATGTAAAGGGGAAGACGAAAGATAATCCGAAGGCCAGGTTGGACTTAGAAGACATATGTAGACGTCCTGCATTGCATTTGATAGAGGAGGGGAATGGAAAGTTAAAGCAACCAAAGTCAGTATTCTCACTGGATAAAGAGGATAAAGGTAGACTTTGTAGGTGGATTCAGGGTCTAAAGTTTCCAGACGGGTACGTGTCGAACTTGCGAAGATGCGTCGACCTCAAGGAGAATAAACTAGAAGGTATGAAGAGCCACGATTGTCACGTATTCATGGAGAGGTTAATTCCGATTGCATTTCGGGAATTCTTACCGCAGGTCGTTTGGGACCCATTGACAGAGCTGAGCATATTCTTCAGAGATCTTTGTTGTTCTAAGTTGCTCGTCGATCGTCTAGAAAAGCAAGAGAGGGACATTGGGGTAACACTATGTAAGCTCGAGAAGGTGTTTCCTCCAGGATTCTTCGACTCTATGGAGCATTTGCCAATTCATCTTTCCTATGAGGCACGTGTTGGTGGTCCTGTCGGTTATCGGTGGATGTACCCCTTCGAGCGTCATCTGAATCACCTAAAGAGAAAGGTAAAAAATAAGGCACGGGTTGAAGGATCTATTTGTGAAGCTTATGTTCTCGAGGAGATTACAAACTTTTGCTCGACGTATTTCAAACCGCATGTTGCTACTAATAGGACGAAAGCTCCCAGAAACGACGACACATATCAGGAATCTAATGATGCAATACTCAAAGTATTCAATGCATCCGGAAAGCCTTCTGGAAAAATGAAGAAGAGATATTTGAATGACGATGAGCTAAGGGCTGCTCAATTGTATATATTACTCAATTGCGACGAGGATGAAGTGGAGAAGCTAGAGGGGTAAGTAATTAATACGTCCACGTTTACATCATCTTAATGTAATAGTATGAGATACTATTATGCTACTAATCAGCAGTTGCTTCATTGTTTTTCAGCACATATAATGATGAGTTGAGGTCGGTTAGACCCTACCTAACAAACGAAGAAGTAGAACAAGATATGAGATGCCATTTTCCTTCTTGGTTGAGCGCATATGTAAGATACTTGGTAATTACTTTTTATTTCTCCACTTGCAAAACAAATAACTTACTATCGCTACTTTGGTATTTAGGTCGATCGTCTAATATCACCCGAGAATGAATCTATTAGGACTCTAGCCAAGGGACCAATTATTGCCGTAAAAATATGGCCAAGTTTCTGTGTGAATGGGTTCAGGTTCAAGTCAACAAATGCTCCTATCAGAGACAGCTTTCTGGATCTTGATTCCACGAAAAACAGTGGTTTGTGTATCAAATCTTCAAACTACAAAGACGTCAATCCGGACAATGATTTTTTTGGCATCTTACGAGAGATTGTGGAGTTGACATATAATTTTGGCACAGAACCTGCTAATATCGTGCTATTCAGGTGTGAATGGTTCGATCCGATTCAAGATCAAGGTTGGAAAATTGACAAGCATGGCCTTGTGGATATAAACTACAAGCGTAGATATCAAGGCTACGAACCATTTGTCCTATCAAGTCAGGCTCAGCTCGTGTACTTCACAACTTATCCTAGACGGGGGACAGCGAGGTCGGATTGGTGGGCAGTATGCAAGACTAAAGCTAGAAATACCTTTGACATTGACGAAATAGCTTATCAGGAGGACGATCTACCTCTTGTAACAAATATTGTAGATGTGGACTCAACGGAAGTTACTCATTACACGAGTAATAATGTAGAAGATGTAGAATTATCCGAAGAGGACGACGAAGTAGATGAAAGTGAAGACGAGGAAGAGGAAGAGCAGGACGACGAAGGCGAACAAGATAAATTTTCTGAAGATGATTGAAATTAAAAAATATTGCATTTAGAATGTAACTATATTATGACTGTAGAATATAGATCAATGTTGGAAAATTGACAAAGTAGATGTACCCATTAACGAATATATGTATTATATTTTGACTGTATAATGCTTTGAGATATGTATCACATTTCGACTGTAGAATGTAGTATATATTTGTGTTTCTCTATATTCATCATATGTTGTTATCAGATATGACAGGACGACGCGGAGGATTCGGCAGGTCCCGAGGTAGACCGAGTGCCACTCCGGTACTGCCTACTGTTGGTTCCGGATCATCATCGTCCAGTACTCCAATATATCGATCAGTCACATCTCCGACTGTTGGGACGAGTAGTTCCTGGCGTGATAGTACACCCTCGTCCAGCGTTCCTCCTGCTGACGGAACCATGGGGACAGATAAGCATGTCGAGGAGGTCGTGCCCACGTTGTCCCAGCATCAGCAAGATCCTCCATGTGCACCTCCGGAGGAGACGAGGACAGAGATTTGGGCCGACGGTACAAAGTAAGTCAATTAGATGGTTTAGTATATATTTCTGTTTCTCTTTATTCATCGTATATTGACCGACTCAGTAATCTAAATTATTATCTCTGTATAGATATCGTCCATCGTCGGTTCAGAGACGCCTGGGCCAATTTCTGAGGAACAACTACGGTGGCCCTTGGATCAACTACTCTGAGGCTCCGGAGGAGAGGAAGGCGTTCTGGTTTGCGCACTTCCAGGTAAAGTATATTAAATAAATCCTTTAATTTATGCATATTATATAACTTATTCGTGCTGCTAACTTAATGAATTATTTATTGTAGCAAACGTATTTTTATCCTCCGCACCGGGCCGAGTTGATCAAGCGGCTCTTTCCTACCGTTGCCGCCAAGCTTATCCGAGATGCTCTGGATGACCAGAAGGTTCATGATCGTGCTGGAAAACCGATCCAAGGTTGGATCACGCCTGAGCAGTGGACTGCGATGAGGGCTAGATTCGACGATCCGAGCTACAAGGAAAGGTCTAAGAAGGCCAAGACGGCTAGGCAAAATGCTGCCAAGTGGTGTGGTGGCTCGATTCCGATGACGGAACATTTCCGTCGTTTGGTATATTTTTTCTTTTAAAATATATTATTTTAATACAAGTACCATAAAATGGTAATTGGAAAAAATATTTAAGTTTAGTAATAAATAATATATTTTTAACAGGTACAGAGGGGTGAGGATGCAAACATGGTGACCGTCTTCTTGGCCACCCATCGCAAGGACGAAAATCTCATTGATGAGAGGGCCTCACAGACCTACGTAAGTATTACTTTACTTTGTGTTTATTTTAATATAACTTAGGCAATTATCGAGTTTCCAAACCTTTTCTAGGCCGAGTATCTTAGGCTGCGTGAGCGGGCGACTGCTAGTGCACCTACACCTGGAGAGGCTGGTACTTCGTCGCAGCCCGCTCCATCTCCGTCGGCGGACGACCTGTGGGTGACCGCAGCTGGTGGTCTCCAGAGGGGTACGTACTACGGTACGGGCTCCTATGGCGCCCTGGTTGCGACACAGTCATCTAGGGCCTCCCAGACAGCTGCGCATTCCACACACCCCTCGCAGTCGCAGCCCTCGCAGTCGTCGGCCCGAGTCCAGGAGGCCGTCCAGGAGGCCGTTAACCGTCAGATTGCGTCTCTCCGTGACGACTTGCTGCGAAGTATGAAGGAGCAGCCCCGGTCCCAGCCGCAGGCGGACGATCCGATGCTCATCGCACGATTGGATATGCTCGACCGCAGCATGACGGAGCTACGGGACGTGACAAATGATATTAGAGCCTCCAATGACCGCAACATCATGGAGCTGCAGGCGTCACAGCTATCGATGGGCGAGAAGCTGACGAGGATGCAGGATTCAATGGGTGATAGCAGTACGAGGCTGTTATCTACCCTGGATTCTTACAACCAGCGACTCGCAGACTTGGAGCGGGCACGGCCTCCACCGACGTCACTGCCTTATCCATCGACATCGGTGTCGATTCCACGGGACGAGTATGAGGAGTTCTTATCCTTCAAGCGCGCCGGTGGTCAGCCTCCTGCAGATCCGCAGTAGTATAGTTATTTTTATTATTATTTATGATGCGATTGTATATTATGAATTATTGATACTTCAACAATAGGCATGATGTCTGATGTTTCTTGTGGTATTTATTTTTTTAGTTAATTTAATTGGATTGATACTTCAACAATGCTTCTTGTGGTCTTTAATTTAATAGGATTATATAGTGGATTTAATTGGATTATATAGTGGAGATGGAGGAGGAGTCGAAGAAGGGTGGTTCTTGTGGTGTCAAGAAGAGGAGATGGAGGAGGAGGAGGAGGAGGAGGACTAGAACTGCAGGGAATCACCAATCTGGATAATATTTTTTTTTAATTTTTTTTAAAAATTAGCGACGGTTTTAGCGACGTTTAGCGACGTTTAGCGACGTTAATTGAAGTCGCTAATTAGCGATGCCGTCACACGTCGCTAAATACGTCGCTAATGACGTCGCTATACGTCGCCAAATGCTGACATGGCAATATAGCCAGGTCGTCGCTATAGACGTCGCTAATGACGTCGCCAACTGCTGACACGGCAGTATTGCTAGGTCATTAAAGACGTCGGTGTAACGTCGCTATATAAGTCGCTAATTAGCGACGTTTAGCGACTTTACATAACGTCGCTAAATAGTGACGCGGCGTCGCTAAACGTCGCCAATATTTGCGACACATTAACGTCGCTAAAAAACGTCGGTATAGCGACGTTTAGCGACGTTTTTTTTTTTTTTGCGACTTGATTTTTTCCGACAACTTTATAACGTCGCTAATTACGTCGCTAAACTACTTTAGCGACGTTTTTTGCTTATTTTGCGACGTTTTTAGGCGTCGCTAATTTGACTTATTCTGGTAGTGGGGGTTATCGGGTCGGGTGCGGGTTCGGGTCTGGGGGTAGGGTTCAAATTCGACCCGTTATGATTGGTTTATAATTGGTTTGGTTCAGGGTTTAACCGGTTGGTTTAACCCGGTTTATTTTGGTTTGTTTTGGTTTAATAAAAGCATTAATTTTTAGTTCTTTAAAAATAGTTCTGGGGTCCAATAAATTCCAGAAAAACTATCCTATGTCTAATATTTTTTTTACACCCAAAAATATTATTTTTATAATATTTTAATATTTAATAAAATCACAAAAATTATTTAATACCAGAAAATATTTATTTTAATTAGTTAAAAATTTCTGAAAAATTATGAAAATTTAGTTTTGAAATCTGAAAAATTCTGGGGGTTTAGAACCATCCCCCGGCCGCTAATATATCGAAGCCACTCATGGCCATTTATTCCCAAACAACTAATTTTGACTTAAATTTTTCTATTCTGGAAAAAGATGCCCTTCATATTCGGGCATATTTTCATAGAAAACGTCAATCCGAATGACATTTTCTACACTTTTTTGCTTCATTCCAACACGTTAATTAATTCCATATATACATATTTTATTCACAATTAATTCAGATGTTATGAAAATACCCAATAGAAGAACTTTTTCGAGCAAAAAATGTCCTTTCAATGAGTGTATTTCTTGATCTAATTTTCTTTTATTACTGTTGTCGTTGATTACTCCCATTTTGAAAGACGTTTTTGTTCTATGAATTTATTTATTTTGCAAATTTTGTGTTGTCATAGTAATTTTAGCAAAGTATAATATTGTACATTCAATTTTTTTGACGTTGGAGCGTTATTGGGTACTTTTCACGACAGACAATACAGTAGAAATGGAAGCAGCCTAGGACGATAGGCAAGTTAACATGACAAAATATAAAACTATGTATCTAAAACTTGTAAGCTGCAACATAATTATCAATCGTTCTAATACTATGATCTTTTTAAACATAGAATAGCTTGTGTACGTTTATTGTTAGTGCCATATTACAAAGATGGGTATGTGAAAAACCGAAGATCACAAGTGATTGTTGTAACTCTGGACTTATGTAATCAGATGATAATCTTAGATCACAAGTGATTGTTGTAACTCTGGACTTATGTAATCAGATGATAATCTTAGATATGACCATAACTTATACGCAAATAAAACTTTTACAAAATGACTCAATGAAATAGAAATCTGACTACGACAAAATGCTGAAACATAAGACCGTTCAAATCCTTTTGCAATAGCAGTTGCTTCACTGAGACAAAACAGGAACAAAAACTAGAAAAAAATGTAAAAACTCATTGTTAGGGTAAAGACAATCACCGTGCTCAATGCAAGATTTGCCTCTTTCGACTATCTACTCTCAGGACCAGTAAGTTCAATGGATTGAACTTCTTGAACGCTCATTGTCACCTTTGTTATAGAACTCTAACAGGACGAACTCGACGAACATATGACATTTTCTTGGTCTTTTCGGGCTCATGCATACCCCTCTAGTAGCAGTATGTTTTCTATATCCCTTTAATGATAAGATAATATACATAGGGGACGCATTCACCAAAATCTAATCAGTCATAACTCTCTTAATCGAAAGATAATACCGAAGGATAAGGACGGTAAAAATCATTGTCTCCGAATTCCAAAAGATAAGGAGCGATTTTAACAGAATATCCACTAAATCAGTCAATCAGCCATTTTCATGCGGAACTGCGACATTTTCGCACATAGTACCCGTGTGGACCGCTTACGTGCAACCATTGCGCGCAAGTGCCTCAAACGTAAGCTCATTCGCAACCCGTGCTGTTGCGCTGGTGCTTTGCTACGAGCAACCTGCAGCAACTCGTGCAAAAACTAGCGATGTGTAAAGTGCATCATCAAAATGTCATTTTGTACTCTTCGTCCAAGTCCGAGTGAGACTTAGCTCCCAAGAAAAATTTCAAAAAACTAGGAGCAAATATCAAGATTATTTCCATGGTGTCTTGATCTTTGTCCTCAAGAAAAAAATACTCCACCATTTCAACCACATGAGCCATCACATCCTCATCTGCACAAGTCAATACATACAAAAAAAAGAAAAAAAGAAAAAAAAGAAAAATCTTACATTGAAATACAAATTTGGAGTTCTAAACGCTGTAGGACTATAATTCTAGAGTTCAAGAGCAAAGTCCCAACGATCAACCACGTTGATGGAAATTATATAGGGATCATGCAAGAGATTTGATCATGACGCGAGAGAAGATAAGATTATCATGCATTTTTGTTGCAACTACATTAATCTCATTTTGGAGGAATGACCAACCAAAACATAACAAATTAAGAGTTTTTCCAGCAACAAATGCCTAGCTCTCGTTTGTACTTTTATTTGACCAAGGAATAAGTAGAGTAACAGTGCAACACCTCCATTAATTAATTAATTCGAAGTCGTAGGTGGAGTAGTGCCATGGCAAGGAGGAGAAGGCTGGTAGCAGTAGCATTTTGGTATGCGACCAACGCATAGACCGTCTTCCTTGCCATCATTCCGACACGCTCTCCAACATTTTGGCCGAGTGCATTTGCCTGTAAATGTTTCTAACTTACACCAATTGTCTGCTGCTTCAACAATATTCCTGCAGCTCATCTCTGCATGCATGCATGCATGCACACATTAATCAAATTGTACGTACGTACCAATTAATTATTAGATGTTTAATAAGATCTATTTAATTAAATTGGATTTTATTAATTCCGATTACCTTTTTTTCCATCATCAAAGAAATTAACCAAGGAAATTCTGGCTTTAGATCTCAGGTAACTCTTAATACAGCTTTCAAGAACAAAAAAGAAAAGAAAAAAAAAAGAACATTGAATTATAATATGCATCAAATTTCTTGCTACTACTTTCTATCTAAAGTATAATTAAAATTGACTAAAAAAGACTTAATCTGTAAATATAATAATTAACATATAGTATATCTAAAGGATTGTGTACGGTGTTGTATTTGAGTATATATATATATGAAGTCTAGCCTAGTGGTTAAGACCGATGCACTACCTCCAGGTAGTTGCGGGTTCGAGTCCTGGGAGAGCCAATTAATTTTACTTTAGAAAAAATTAATGTGGCGGGTGGTGGCTGGGTGCAGTGAGTGTGCGTTCAGGTTATGGATTGTATATATAGGTCTTCGAGCTGAGTTGTACACAAGCCTTGACGAATACATGATTGAAATTCTGGAAAAGTCGTGCTACTACATATAGAAATCATTAATTAACTTCAGTAAAAAAAAAAAAAAAAAAAAAAAAAAAAAAAAAAACACTCAAGCAAAAATGGGCAAAAAAGCAAAATTAGTATTTTCAAAGTGTTACAAAAGAGGATTTTTTTTTTTTTTTACATAAAATTTATTCAAAATATATAAAACTTTTAACATGGATGAGTGTCACGTCCCAGTACCAAAATACACGGGACCAGATCACGTGGCAATGACCAGCTAAGTATCCAAGTGGACTCCAGTCCAACTAGAATACGTATAAGTTGTCCTAGATTTGTATAGCTAAGTCTATATCATCTTTCTAACTCAATCCACAAGAAAAGATCAAAAAAAAAATTATATATGAGTTTCAGTCTGCAGCCCAATAATCATATTTGTCCTAATAGGCTCGAGAGACAATAATATGAGTCTACAAACACTATGCTAAATAGCAGAAAATAGATAGTAAGAACAAAATAGATAAACTACGGAATACATGATACATGTAACTACTCACAATACCTGTAAATCGGGAAGATACTCATCAACAGCTCTAGAAGAACTCAACGACAATCAACACTGCAAATCTGGAAGAAAATCAGGTTCTTAGAGGGACGTAACAAGATACATAGAAACATGCCATAAAAGATACAAAAATACTGCAATAAATAAGGGTATAACAAACTAAGAGTAAATACAATGAGAACCACGTTCGACGCATGAGCTGTTGGCCAAATGGGAACGGCATAATTTCCTAGAAAAAATAAAGGCCTAATACAGCGTTGCGTCGTGGACGCGAGAGGCCGAATCTACTACTATATATAACCATGGTCATCACACTCGGTACTCTGGCGGAGGCTACAAGTTACAAAATAAAAATATAGTCAGCCCATATGCCTAGTGAGTGTTCTCCCCTCCCAATGATGTTGTATCTGTCGTGCACCACGACATGTCCAGCTCCTACTCCTGAGTTTAGATCATAGTATCTAAATGATGCCGTCATGCATCTCGATTATACCAGTGTATGGCTGATACAAGAGTCTGCGTCCACACATGAACCACTTCGTGTCATAAATGTGTCAAGGTCATAGAGAGATTGGAACATCTCTCAAATAAGGGGGTTTGTTTTCTAGATACTAAGTCCACGCATTAAAAAACACTACTTTGCGTGGACTCCTTCTGCGATACGCACCTGGTAGTAGCCCAACCGTAGATCCAACTTCGAGAAGTATGAAGCGCTCAGTCAAACAAGTTTGCTGAAAATCGAACGATCTTCCCACCGGCTATGCCGGGCACGTAGCGGGACACAGTCCTCCCTGGTCTTCCTTAATCCTAAGTGTCACGCATAATCGGTTCAACATCGACTTGCACCCAAGTTATCCTTGGACATGTAATATCGTCTAACCAGAAATAAAATAATGCAGTTGCAGTAATAAGAAATTATAAACAAGAGTGACAAGATATACTTGTCTGGATCCGAAAGTTGAAAATAAGAAATCGGTCTAGAGTCCGAGTCCAAGTCACCTAGTAAATAATATAAAAAAATTATTAGGTTATATTATTCTACAGTTATAAACTATATCTATGACCATGCATGATTAAGATTAATTGTCTACTTAAATTAAAGACAGAAAATAGCTATTGACTAATCATGCAATCCACATATATGCTAAAGTCATATTCATACTGAGTTGACTTCATTCTTCTATTCACTCATCTATGGTCATTCCTCAATGTCCTAAAAAGTCCAAATAGTTAATCTAACTAAAAGAACCATTTATATAAGCCACCTTGGCCACACTAACCCTCAATATAAATATTCATTCAATTCCATATTTCCAAAAGTCTGCTTTTAACTTGTAGGCTAGTACCATGTCCTACTTTTTTTTCTTTTCTAAATTTTCAAATAAACCGGACATACGTTCACTGCTCTCTAGCACTCATACAATTAACATGAATTTTTTCTCATTTAAATCTTCCAAAACTTCCTCAACCTGTTTTCTTCAGTCTTAGTTTCAATGGTATGAATTGCTTTTCATTCTCTTTTCCAAATACCATGCTCATGCTCACAGGGATGAAACAATCAGTAAAAATTTATTGCTACACTCAAACATCAACCTCTAGTATTCAGAAAAATACACACACATCTGCACGGGATATCTAATGCCATGCTACCATACAAGAGCATAAGAAATAATAAGAACAGAAGTATTACCTAGAGGGTGGCCGAAATATCACCAGAGACGGAGTTATGGAGGGATTTTTACGGCAACAGTACCATGCACAGCTAGGTTGAAATGTTGGGTTCATTCGGATTTGGAAGTTAGCTTCAAAGAGTTGGAGTAAGGCTCCACAACACAGTGGACAAAACATTGGGGCGTAGGAATGGTCCGGTTTGGGTTCAAGTGTTAGTTTGATCGGTTGCAGCAACCGCAAATTTGCTCCATCGCATGTTGCAAAGTGTGAGACATGCTTTTGTTCACGGTTTGGAAGTGGAATAGAACCCATGAGTTTTGCAACAGCACCATGCAAGCAAATTTTGTTTGCTCCTTACTTGCTCACACTTTTGTTACAATTTTGTTGTCTTTCCTTTACGCAAAATTTCAGAATACAAAAATAAAATAAAATTAAACAATGTTATCGGCCTCTGGGGAAGTCGTGCACGAAGCACTGCCCTAAGAGTTTATTCGAGATCTGTGTGCAGACGTTCCCGAAGCTCCTAGTGGTAAAACTCCCGCACTACCGGTATCTCGTTGCCGCACACGACTTGGAGAGAACGACCAGAACTTAGCTCTGCCCAGAGCTTGGAGACAATGAAGATCGAAAAGAATGTTGACAGAGGTTTCGTAAAGAATATTTTCTGATACCATTTACAAAGAACACAGATGTATATATAAACAGTTGTGTAACGGTCAGAATTAATTTACGATTAATTCAGCCGTTACACAGGGGTATTAAACGAATGAATCTGGACATGAGAATTGTAACGTTCAAAACAATTGTAACGGTCAGAAATTAATTCCAACGTTTAAGAAAAATAAATGAAAGAAAGAAGAGGAGCAAAAAGAATTTTAGGGTCCCAGCACGAACCCGAAGAGAAAATCGGATCGGCATTCGGCGCCCGCAGATGTGGGCGCGTACCCGTACCCGTACCCGTTACGCTCGCCGAACCGAACCGAACCGAACCGAACCGAGCCGGGCCGGGCGGCGGCGGCGGCGCGCGCGTGTGGCCCAAGGGGTTCCCCACACAACAACTTAATAGAGCAAAGAAGAGAAAGTAATATATGTACACAAGAGGGCTTTGCCCCATCCAATGTGGGACTAAAGATAGGAAGAGGAATTTGAGTTTTTGAAGAAAAGCAAAACCAACAATCCCCCCCCAAAAAGTCAAGTTCCGAAACAGAGATAAGAGTGAAGTAAATAGAGAGAGAGCATCTGGGCAGTAAAATACTATGCATAGATGAGATGGACTACAGCATTGAATCTCACGTAGTGACTATTGCCTTAATCTGAAGAAGTGCTTGATGGACTATGCCTTGAATCAGACTTCTTGAACCAGATTTAGAAAAATAGCACACATAGTACGCTAGAGGTCCTTGGTCTATCGGGTGGCGCTTTTAAATGGCCATGCGCTCTTTCCACATTCATGAGAGTTGTCTGGGATCGCCCTGTCCCATAGTCGCGGCCTTCACGACCTCTCATATAGGTAAGTCCTTAATGGTTGGTGATATGAATCAACCCAGCATTACAGCTTGGACCTATTAAGAGTTTAAACTCATCCTAACCATATCACACAGGAACACTGTCACCATAGGGATGGGGAGTCATTGTACACATGTACAGCCGCTTGGGCTTTATTTTAATGAGACTTTAATCTCGAGTCAGTGTTCCATAAAGTCACCTAAGTTCAGCTTGTTTCTACCCATTGAACCGGCTTCTTGGGATCTCCAGTCAGACTCGGTTGGGTTGCCACTGCTGGTGACTAACTTATGGGCTTAACCCCATCCCCCTCGATGATTCTAGGATCAAAGTCCTAGACAGACCCTTCGTCAAGTGATCTGCAAGGTTCTTTTCTGACTTTATATAGTCAAGAACCACATATTTGCCTAGTAGGCTTTTTATTGACTTGAAGCGCAGTTGCAGGTGCCTGTTCATCTTAGCATTCACAGAATCATGCTTTAGTAGTTCAATAACAGATTTATTATCATAATTTATAGAAATTGCAGGAACAGGACTAAGAGAAACAGGTATATGCATAATAAGATTTTTAAGCCATTCAGCTTCTGTGCAAGTTGTATCTAAAGCTATCATTTCAGAGTCCATTGTACTCCTAGCTATGATAGTTTGCTTACAAGAGCTCCAGGAGATTGCAGATCCTCCTAGAGTAAATACATATCCAGTAGTAGATTTTATATCATGTGAGTCGGTTACCCAATTTGCATCTGAATAACCTTCTATGATATCAGGGTGCCTAGTAAAATGAAGTTTGTAATCTAGGGTGCCCTTGAGATATCTAAATACCCTATCCAAGGCAGTCCAATGTGACTGATTTGGGTTACAGGTATATCTGCTTAGTCTCCCAATAGCAAATGCAATATCAGGTCTTGTCCTGTTTGTTATATACATAAGGGAGCCTATCATCTGTGAATATTTATGTTGTTCCAAAGGTGATCCTTCATTCTTTTTCAGTACAATACTGCTGTCATAAGGAGTAAGGACAGGTTTCTTATCAAATAACTCAAATCTTTTTAGCATTTTTTCAATTGAATGTGCTAAAGATAGAGTATAACCCTCTTCGCCTTTGGTCACTTGCATTCCTAAAATCAAGTTGGCTTCTCCTAGGTCTTTCATATCAAACTGGCTAGATAAATAGTTCTTTGTAGTATTTATCAATTCCAGTGATGAACCTAGGATAAGAATGTCATCTACATACAAGCATAAAATGACACAACTTTTACATGTACCTTTAGAGTATATACATTTGTCATACTCATTTGACAAGAAACCATATTCACTAATTACTTTGTCAAATTTGTTGTGCCATTGTTTGGGAGCTTGTTTCAAGCCATAGAGGGATTTTACTAGTCTGCAAACTTTCTTTTCTTGACCTTTAGCAATGAAACCTTCAGGTTGGTCCATATAAAGTTCTTCCTCTAGATCTCCATTCAAAAATGCTGTCTTTACATCCATTTGATGGATTAGCATATCATGAATGGATGCTAAGGCCAAGAGAGTTCTAATGGATATGATCCTAGCTACAGGAGAGTAGGTATCAAAATAATCTAACCCTTTCTTCTGGGTAAAACCCTTGGCAACTAGTCTAGCTTTGTATTTCTCTATAGTACCATCGGCTCTGAGTTTCTTCTTGAAAATCCACTTACAGCCTATTGGTTTATTCCCTAAAGGTAGATCTGTTAGAAACCAAGTGTTATTCTCCATGATGGAGTTGTATTCACTGTTAATGGCTTCTTTCCAGAAGGGAGCATCAGGAGACGACATTGCTTCTTCATAAGTTGAGGGATCACCCTCTATCAAAAAGGTGAAGAATCCTTCTCCTAAATTTTTCTCAATCCTATTCCTTTTACTCCGTCTTGGTTCTAAGACTTGTTCAGATTGAGAGCTAGGTATTTGGACATGAGAACTAGTAGAGGGTATGGAGGAAGAGATTGAACTTCTATCCTTAAAGGGAAATATGTTTTCAAAGTAAACTGCATCTCTTGCTTCTATAATGGTATTGTTAGAGATTTCATTTACTTCTGAGTGAGTCACTAGAAATCTATTGGCATAGCTGTCTAAGGCATACCCTATGAAAACAGCGTCTACAGTCTTGGGACCAATCTTCCTCTTTTTAGGTTCGGGAATTCCAACTTTAGCAAGGCATCCCCAAACTCTAAGGTAATTAATCCTAGGTGCTCTACCTTTTCACAGCTCATAGGGAGTCTTATCTTTTGTCTTACTAGGAATCCTATTAAGAATGTAACAGGCAGTTAAAAGGGCTTCTTCCCACAAGTTATCAGGAGCACCAGAACTGAGAAGCATGGCATTCACCATATCTAACAGAGTGCGGTTCTTGCGTTCAGCAACTCCGTTAGATTGAGGTGAATATGGAGCAGTTACCTCATGAATTATTCCATGTTCTTCACAGAAGTTAATCATTTCATTTGAGGTATATTCTCCACCACGATCAGATCTAAGGATTTTAATCTTCCTTTCTAATTGATTCTCAGCTTCAGATTTGTAGACCTTAAATCTATCTAGAACTTCATCTTTGGTTTTGAGAAGGTAGATGTAACAATACTTTGAATAATCATCTATAAATGTAACAAAGTATTTTCTACCGCCTCTGGTCAAAATCCTATTTGAGTCACATACATCACTATGGATAAGTTCTAGAAGGTCAGAATTCCTTTCTACAGATTTGAAAGGTAATCTAGTGTGTTTGGCTTGAACACAAATCTCACATTTGTGTTTGTCATCTATTGGAGTCTTGGGAATAAGATCTAAGGTCATCATTCTTTTAATAGAACCGAGGTTCACATGACCTAGTCTGCCATGCCAAACATTTGAAGATTCTATATTAGAGACAATGAGAGAACAATCAGACATTTTATTCATTGTACTTAAAATGAAAAGACCGTCTTTTACAAAGCCTTTTCCTATAAAAGAGTCATGCTTAGAAAAAACTACTTTATTAGCCTCCATTACAATTTTGTATCCTGAGGCTACAAGAAGGGATCCACTAACTAGGTTTCTTCTGACAGACGGCACATGAAGAACATCATGAAGAGTTAAGATTTTTCCTGATGTCATCTTCAGGTTAACTTTTTCTCTTCCAATAATTTGTGCCGTTGAGCCATCTCCTAGGGTCACACCTCCTCCACTTGATTCCTGATAGTTTAAAAAACAGGAGCGATCAAACGAAACGTGAACATTAGCTCCAGAATCCAACCACCAATCATCAGAATGGTAAGAGAGGTTAATAAGGGGTTGAAAGCTTACAGACCTGAAGGAACCCGAAGAACCTTTGTGAAGCATGTTCGCTTCTGGTCTAACTGAGCCCTTTCCTTTGTAGGAGGTTTGGACAGCTTCCTTCTTCCTATGGTAGCAGTGGGTGGCCATATGGTTTGTTTTACCACACACAAAACAAAACCTCTTCTGATCCTGAGTCTGACTGAAGTTTCTAGGTTTTTGGTTTTGGTGATGATGGTTGTGGTGGTTAGGCTAAAAGTTTTTCTTCTTCTTGAAGAAATTCTTTTTGGGTTTATAAGAAAAATTAGACTTGGGTTTTCCTTGGCCTTCTACAAGGTTTACCTTAGCTTTAGATTCAGTCTTAGGCTTAGACCTCAATCTAATTTGTTCTTCGGTTCTAATTTTCTTTAGGACTTGATTGTAGGTAAGGTCTCCTTGTGTATGGATAAGATCCTTAGCCATATCAGACCAAGAGGGAGGTAGCTTGTCTATTAGGCATTCTATTTTATGTTCATTGGAGAAAGATGTCCCTTTGGCTTGAATATGTCTAAGGTATTCTTGGAATTCATGGAGCTGGTCATTCATTGGTTTGTCATCTACCATAAAATACCTATTAAAGGTTGAAGAATTAAACCTTTCTATTCCGGCATCATCACAGCCGTATTCATCTTCCAAGGCTTTCCAGAGTTCTTTAGCGCTCTTGTATTCAAAAAATATATCATACAAGGATTCAGATAATGCGCTTAGAATTCTATGAAAACAATGGAAGTCTATCTCTTTTGGGGTTTTTGGTTTTGATGAGGTGGACACTCCTATGTCAGACTCAGTTTCATCAGAATCATTTGTGATGGGTGTGGACCCATCAATGGCAGAAATAAGTCCTAAGGTCGTGAGCCAAAATTTTATTTAGCTCTGCCATCTTTTGAAGTATGAGCCATCAAACTTAGCAGGTTTTGCAGTAGAGGATTCCTCCTTACCAGTCATGATTTATTGCTGTCTGAAAAATATAAATTTATTTAATAACAATGTCTAAGATAATAGTTTAGGTGGTATTTGCTAAACAATCTTAAAATCTTTAGTTTTTCAAGTGTTGATCAAATCAGGTTAGCTGTAGGGGCCGGTTCCCAGCTAGCGGTGGTCAGAAGACTCTTAAATACCGTGTCGCTTAGGGTTATTTACACCCGGTTGACAGAAGGACCCTTTCGGCTTGTGCCCGAGTTTGTCTCTACTTTGAAACTTTAGATTTGAAGATTTTATTTGCAATTTCCTTTTTACTAAACTATTTTCTTTTGGTCCTAGATTGCTTTCAAAAAAGGTAAGTGAATAAAAATGAAGCAAATTGTATGTTACAACTGTAAGAAATTTTGTGATCAAAAATTGCAATTGACTAAATTATCAAATGTGCTAACAATATTTAAAACACTTTAAGCAAATTTACAATTTGACAATATAGTAAGCAATTTGATAAGTAAACAAATAATCACAAATTTGCTATGGTAAATATTAAACAAATTGAAATTTGTAGAAGTTCTTCCAGCAAATGTATATTAACAATATTTTAGAAATTCTTTTTAATCAGAAGTTTTCTGACAAATATTCTTAATAAGCAACTTTAAGCAGCAACTTTAAGCAAATATAATCAACTTTAAGAAAATGTTTTTAATCAGCGAATTTAAGCAAATTTAATCAACTTTAAGAAAATCTTTTTAATCAATTTTAAGAAATCAATTTTAAGCAACAGTAACTATCAATTATTATTATTATTGTTTTTTTTTTTTTTAAGCGAGAAATAATTCTTTGCCTAAGAGATCAACAGTAAGTAACAAATAGTAAATAGTGAGAATAGTTTTAACAGTAAGAATATTCTAATAGTAAGTAGCAAATAGCAAATAGTGAGAATACTGTTTTAACAGTAAGAATATTGTAACAGTAACTAGCAAATATCAAATAGTGAGAATACTGTTTGAAACAATTCTAACAGTAAGTATTAGAACAATTGTAACAGATTAAACTCTTAGATTGTTACAATTTTGTTGTCTTTCTTTTACGCAAAATTTCAGAATACAAAAATAAAATAAAATTAAACAATGTTACCGGCCTCTGGGGAATTCGTGCACGAAGCACTGCCCTAAGAGTTTATTCGGGATCTGTGTGCAGACGTTCCCGAAGCTCCTAGTGGTAAAACCCCCGCACTACCGGTATCTCGTTGCCGCACACGACTTGGAGAGAACAACCAGAACTTAGCTCTGCCCAGAGCTTGGAGACAATGAAGATCGAAAAGAATGTTGACAGAGGTTTCGTAAAGAATATTTTCTGATACCATTTACAAAGAACACAGATGTATATATAAACAGTTGTGTAACGGTCAGAATTAATTTACGATTAATTCAGCCGTTACACAGGGGTATTAAACGAATGAATCTGGACATGAGAATTATAACGTTCAAAACAATTGTAACGTTCAGAAATTAATTCCAACGTTTAAGAAAAATAAATGAAAGAAAGAAGAGGAGCAAAAAGAATTTTAGGGTCCCAGCCCGAACCCGAAGAGGAAATCGGATCGGCATTCGGCGCCCGTACCCGCGAACCGAACCGAGCCGGGCCGGGCGGCGACGGCGGCGCGCGCGTGTGGCCCAAGGGATTCCCCACACAACAACTTAATAGAGCAAAGAAGAGAAAGTAATATATGTACACAAGAGGGCTTTGTCCCATCCGATGTGGGACTAAAGATAGGAAGAGTAATTTGAGTTTTTGAAGAAAAGCAAAACCAACAACTTTTGCTCATGTTAGCATGAGTGGTGCCTCTAACAAGACTCATGTTAGCAAATGATCATCAACAAAATGGATGGCCACAATTATTCTTACAAGAAATCATTATTAATGTGCAATAGGACAATGACAAGTGGCTCAAACTTCTTCACAGGTCCTTTCCTAATAAATTTAGCACGACCATAAAATAATATATATATATATATATATATATATATATATATATATATATTAAACTTGTTAATTAGCTGAAGAAACAATGATGAATATGAGGAGGATGGCCATGGGAATGATTGCATCCTTCTTCATTTTTCCTCTAATGGGAGAATATATAAAGAAAGTAAATTGTAGTGATTAGTCTACACGTATAGTTAATGAAGGGTTTAACAATGGTCTTATATACTCTCATTTGAGCATACACTAGTGAGTACCAAGTAACGTACGTAAGTGTAGAATCTTATATTCTGCATGCATGCATGCACTCACTCGTGAACTTTCCAAATTCCAAGAACCAGCAACTTCGTCTAGACATGCGCGCCTTTAACCCAGAAATTTATGAGAATTAATGTGTTTTTAGATTGAATAAAATAATTTCGATCAAAACCGAAACTTTAGACCAAGACACGAGTACCACAACCCGACTGAACCTAAATCATATCCCACCCATGTGGTCCTGAAATCGAAGTTAGTCATTAGCTTGACCGTTAGATTTAGTCAATTAACCTTAAATTTAGTCATATCTATGATACTATATAATAAAAAAAATGTTATTGTGAGCTTTTATTCCAAAAATATTTTTAATTATGTTTACTTATTAAAACTATTCATTATATTTAACATGGCTAGTTAAGTAATTATGTATGGAAAAAAAAAAAATTAAGAAGGTGGTCGTTTGTTATTTTTTAAGTAGTAAAAAATTAAGTTATTTGTATTTATCCTCCATTGCTAATGTCTAATTTGATTTTTCTACATTATTAATTTTATTGTACTACCCACCATTTTTCAAGAATTAGACTCCAATCCATTAAGCTATCCTGAAATGAACAAAGGTCTGGTATGCTTAATGAGCCCTGGTTGCAAGTAATCGTTCCTTAAACGTGATCAAAGCCAAACACTCGGCATAAGTTGTTCATTGTTCATTTGGTGTGGGTGGGTGGGTGGGTGTGGGTGGAGTTTAAATACGAGAAAAGTATAAAATGGAAGTTAGTAGTAATGTCAAAAATTATAAATTTTACAAAGACTTGCAAAGATAGAAAAGAAGATTACAAACTGGCTTTAAATTTGATAATTAATAATGCAACAAATTTGCTACAACAAGAAGATGACATAATGGAAAAACTTTGAACTAGAAAGCTCGTTGGAAAATCAAAATTATTCGGACCTTTGAAAAAAAAATTTGGTTCTGTTTTGAAAATGCTAAAATTACTTATTTGGTTTTGACTTTGATTTTTGGTTTCGGTCCAAAACCGAAAATCGAATAAAATTTATGCAATTATGTAAGTATCCTAATTCTATGCATATTGTGTGTGTGTGTGTGTGTGTGTGTGTGTGTGTGTGTGTGTTTTAAAGTCCAACTTTGAACACAACTTTAAAATACAACAAATGTCTGTATGAAGTTATAATTTAATATAATATAATTTAACCACGATTTTAACTTTGGGTCCGATCCATTAAATAATAGAAATAGTCCAACCAAATAAACTGAATAAACTGAGTAGCTTATTCGGTTCGGTTCGTTTTCAATTTTGGCATATTTCGGTTCGGTTTTGATTTTTTAGAATTTTTGTTTATTCGATTTTTACTATTTTGGTTCGGTTGAAACCGAATAAACTGAATGCTCACCCCTAATCATTCTTAATTATGTCGCAACTGACGTGGCGGTTAATGTGAGAGCTGACATGGCAAATTTTTAAATTACATTTAGTATTAAAATTAAAGTTAATATTAATATTAATATAAACATTAACTTTAACAATAATATTAACTGAATTTTTTTTTTTGGTAATTCATTTTTATTTGTTAAAATTTGGCAAGGAATCATGGAGGGACACACATCCTCTTATGCACTTGCACTTGCTGGGGATAACAAAATGTAAACACTATACATTTTGAATTAATCTGCTGGGAAGTACTAGCTTAAACGTAGTACTTGTTGAAGAACTAGCCATTGATCGGCATCATTGGTGTCACGTCCTAGTCCCAAAATACCGAGGGACTAGCCACGTGGCAATGGTCAGCAGCACACACCAATGGACATACCCAATTTAATGGACCCATTAGAGTGTACTTAAGTTGTAAAACAACAATAAAGGTCTATGATACAAGTCACATTCTAAATCTAATCTCATCCACATAAGATAAACATAACTCAAATATCAACTAATCAAAGAGATATATAATTCAAAATCAAGTATCAATAAAATGTCTCGGGGAACAACCCGATAATGAGTTTAATACATAAATCCACGAGACATGAATAGAGTATCAAGAACAGAAATGACTGAGTATATAAATAAAATACTCAGAAGAAATCTTCTGGCATCACCTCGTCCTCTGGTGCTGGTACTGCTCCAATGTCTGCTCATGTCCCGTATACCTCGGGGTAGATCTCCTCTGCTATACCTGGGGACATAATCTGGATTCCAGGTCCACAGAGGACATAGCAAGGTACAAGAATAACTCAAGCCAAATAAATACAGTATATAAAAATGTATCATAGGGCAAACTATGTAACCAGCTAAGTGATATACAAAATTAGAGCATCACTAGAACTCAGGCTAAGACTACTGCAAGCTCTGTGTCGGGGAGCCGGTAGCAGTTATACTATGTAGTTATACTATGCAGTTATACTATGTAGTGGGCCTAGCACTGTAGTGGCTACGGCACCGTAATAAATATATATATAAAATCATGCTGTAGCATGTGTGTCTCTCCCCTACCCAATGTAATCACATGTCTCATGTCCATGACACGCAAGATCATGACCTCTAACTAATGCAGCGAGTCATAATGATAGATATGCATATGTAAAGTCTATGTCACGAATCCTGTAAGCCTATACAGAATCACCATGAATAACTCAGGAAAATTCTGTCTCATGAACAGTGTCAGGTATCCTATGGTATGTCGTACTTGATAATGCAAGGACGAAAATACATAGGATCGCAATATCAATTCTCTAAGTGACGTTACACAACCCCGCGTACAGCGTTGACACCCGAATCTTATTCTAACGTTAAGTAATGTCACACGGTCCTAGGTTGAACATATATATCATATAATTAAAATAAAAGAATAATATGAATCAAGTACTGCAAGATTGGCAAGGTACACTTGCCTGGGGTTTGAATTTCGCCAATTGCTCCGGTAACAGCAGGATCTTCAGGTACTCCTCCGGATGCTAAAATAAACACTACCATAATGCTCATAAGATATGAAATAGCTAGGATTATCTATCTATAAGTCCAATTTGAACACGGGAACAAAATTGACAGTTTTTGGTCAAAGCACGGTCCACATGTGGCCAACTTCGCACCAAAAAATATGCCAGAGACAAAGTTCTCCAAATTCGTCAAACTTAGTGTCTACAAGTCCAGAACGACGATACGAACCCAACAAAATATCCTGAACTGGATTCCGATGAGCCGATCACAAAATCGTCCGTCAAGTGGAGCCGTGGGGACCACGATACGGGATTTTGTCAACGTTCTCAGAATCGAACCAAACTTGGGTCACAGGACCAACGTATCGCTAAAAGTCCGATGGTGCAAGATTCGTTTCGAAACGACGAGCACACACGAAGTTGCAACGAGTTCCAGAACAGGCCCGATACGGGGTAATTTCGACGGATACGCGTTGATTCCGGTGTGCACGCACATCCAAATCAACTTCTGCAAAATCCCACACGTCTGCATTGACTGTCATACTGTCCTGCCGCAGCTGCACGAAATCGTTTTCCCTCTGACGTTGCACTGGAGGGGGTATAAACTCCTCTTCGAACGCGACACGAAAGGTCGTCCACGAGATCGCCTCCTCTCCGTGATCAAATTGGAGAGATCGTCGATGTACGTTCCACCAATCGTGTGCGTTGAGGCGGAACTGTAGTTGGGCGCAGGCGACGCGCTTATCTTCGGGGACCTCTAGCAGAGCGAAGTGATCTTCAAGCTCGGCTAGCCAATCTAGAGCTACCACTGGATCCTCAGTCCCGTTGAATGGAGTGTTGCAGACTTTCTTGAAATGGCCCAAGTTGAAGGCAGTCACGTCCCTCGGCCTTGGGATTTGAGGCGTCTCCACTTCAAGCACGGGCTGTTCCACCGGAGTCGTTGCTGTCGCGGCGGAATGGTTGGCAGCCAAAGTCTGAACGATTTGTTGCAGGGTATCTACCTGCTTCTGTTGGACTGAGAATCGGTTCTCTAGATTGCTCTCGAACCTGGCTTGGCGAGCATCGTCTCTTTGTCGTTGCGATTCTAACATTTGCATCACTCGCTCTAGCGGGTCGACTTGAGACATGCCTCGCTGGCTCCGAGAGCTTCCCGAAGTACCCGAACTACTTTCCTGTGTTTCGTTCGGTGGTTGCGCTGTAGATTACGCTGGTACCATTCCTTCAAAAGAAGGTAAATTACATTAGGATCATAATGTATTATGGACTTATTGCATGAACGTATCTCATTTTGGCCTAGCGAGTTCAAGAGTTCGCACAGGAATTTGATCGTTAAAGGAACTTTTTCAGCACGAAGTCTAAGGAACTTGAATCTGTGCTCTGATACCACTATGTCACGCCCCGAGGCGTCCCCCGAGTCGTGACCGCCGTGCGGGCCTGGGGTTGCGCCCGCACAAGGCTTTAATGATTTGCATAGCAAGCACATATTCAGAGTACGCAGATAAATTGAAACACAGATTTGAAACATGAAAAAGTTCTCTTTATTGATAATGAACATCTATTACAAACTCCTGAACGAGTCAGCTAATATGCCGAACGGCTTACAAAAGTGTTGACTCAAAATGAGATAGCAGTCCTGTACATTACATCCTTTTATAAACTCAAAATGATAAAGACCTCCGGGCTGGAGGACGGCTTTGCCACGGAGCTGCATTGTGTATGTAGAGTACAAGCTCCTGGTTCAAAATGCTTCAAAAGGGCGCGGTGAAGATGCGCCGACAGCTGGACTGGATCGGGAAGACGACTTCGGCTCCTCGCTCGGTTCGCCTTGGTGCGGAGAACATGTTTCAACGAGGGTCAGCATATCGAAACATGCTGGTGAAGGCGAGCTAACCGAACTATACCAATCAACATGTTGTTTTAGTGAAGCATGTATATTTGTGGGTTTCTATCTTGCCTTAGTTCATTTACAAGTAAGCAGCATATAGAATTTACTGAAATAAACTTGCCACCGTTCGGTGGATTTTACCTGCCCGTCTGAACTACCTGCACAATACTTACCTTGCCTTCCCTGTCACGAAGACACAAGTTAGTATGCAACAGGTTTAAATATACACAGGGATCAATGGCATGATGCCACAAAGGGACGGTTTATAGTCTCGGGACAAGAATGTTATGCAACGCAGGTGGCGAGTCTCGCTACATAGCATCCCGTCCATGACAAACGACTATATGAACTCTTCCGCCCGGATCGGATCGGCCCCAGTGCCCTGGCGGCCGTCCGCGGAAGCCAAAATACCTTGTGCACAAGTTGTCCGTGATCGAGCACATTTAGTTCGAATTATTTCACACGAATTACAAACAAATTTCGAACGAATAGGAGCAAGCTCCATAGCCAAACAGTTTTGCATAGTCTTACTGATCAATCTATGCCGATTTAAAGTGTGTTCCATATGCATAGCACAATTTATAGAAGAAACATGTATTCTAACTAAAATTGAAACATATGTTGAACATTCCAAACGAATAAGCATGCAGTGTAAGTAATCGTTCCCACGTTGAATGACAAGCAATACAAACCAAGTCTATTCCCATTTTATCTTGGTATATTTTATTATTACTTGGTATCGTTTGATCGGGGTAAAGGAGAGTACATGATTTTAGGGTGTGAAGCTTGGAAGCAGGGCTAGCTAATCGGGATGGTAGCCACTCACTTAGAAGTTGGAAAGAAGAAGGAAAGAGGCGCTTCACGACTCCGCTCGCTAGCCGCCTACTGCTCGTTCACCTGCACACGAACAGCTTGATTAATACTTCTTCCTCTCTTTCCAATCTCGGAATTGAAGTGCAAGTCAATGAATGAAAACAATGAAAACCATCGAAACCGTTCAAAGAAAACAAGCAAATCCCAAAACCAACTCAAAGCACGAAAGCAACAAGCGACATCGAAAACCGAGGCAATAAAAGATAGCAGCGGAGAGGTCCCTCCTGACTCTGCCGCTAAGCCGATACCGGGGGCGCAGTCCACTGAATATGGGAATCGATTCCGAAGAAACAAATCCATAACGAGGACGAGTTCTTAATTCAATCTATCCCGATCGAACGATACCGTCTTGTGTTTCTTAGCCGCGCTCCTCGAATAGGAGGAACGGGGCGCTACATAAGAGAAGAGATCCGACGGTTTGCAGGAAGGTGAAGGGGTAGGGGCAGCGTCAGGGTCACGGTGGAGGGGAGCTCGGGGTTGGCCGGAGGTCGCCGGAGTGGTGGAAGCAGGGGAGGCAGGTGGTTGGCAGCGGTGAGGGTGGCTCGGGGGTTTGTGATGGCCGGGTCGAGGGTTTTATAGGAGGCGATGGCCGGTACGGGGTGGTGAAGCGTCGGGGAGACAAAGGGGTAGGGGCGCCGGTGGGGGAGACGAGACGAGGGGTCACACCCGGTGGCGGTTAGGGAAGGCGGAGAGACGCGGCTGCGGCGGAGGCGAGAAGTCGGGAGAGAAACGGTGACTGTAGCAGTGAGATAGCGGGTCGGATTTGGGTTGGCGGGTACTGGTCGGGTCGGGTTTAGATCCGAATCCAATAGGGGTTGGTTTGGTTTAATTTGGTTTGGTTTATTTAGGCTTGGTTCGGTTTGGTTCAGGATGGTTTAATCTGGTTCAGTCTGGTTTATTTAAAACTTATGTTTTTAGGTGTTTAAAAAAAATTTGGGTCCAATAAATTCCAGAAAAATTACACTATGTATAATTATTTATTTTACACTCAAAAATATTATTTTCATAATATTTTAATAATTAATTAAATACTCAAAAATATTTATCCTTTAAGAACATTTATTCTAATTATTTAAAAATTACAGAAAAATCCTAAAAATTTATATTTTAATTTTAGAATAATTCGGGTGTTTACAATCTACCCTCCTAAAAAGAATTGCGTCCTTGCAATTAAGAAAATAAAACATAACCGGTCAGAAGAGATTACGCGGTTGTAAGACATGTTTGTAGCACGGCAAAAGAGATAAAGAATCATGAACAAGGAGAAATAGAGAGGAAGGGTGAGAAATTTTTTCAAGCAGAACATGTAGGGAAGGTATAAAAATATTTTCCTAGGCAATGAGAGAGAAGTAATTCAAGAGTAAAAAAATCTGGTTATAGCAAGGAACAACTACAACTTAGGAAAACTTGGGTATCAAGTACTAACAAGTTCACAATACTAGGCTCAGGCTAGAGAATGGAATTAAAAGGCACGTGCTAAGGCATTACTAGGAATAGATAGCTATGATAAAACTTAAATCTTACGCGTATTGCTACTCCACGAGTCTGTGCATCCTCCATTGTCATTGCAAAAGCCTGTCCACGTCCCGGTGGTGGTGTCCTCTGTTGTTGCTGGGCTTCTTGATTAACCAGTTGTTGGGTTTGCATTATTGCGTAGAACATTAAAAATATTTGCTGCCTGTTCATAGCCTGCCCTTGTGGAAATACGGGCATTGGTGGTGTGAACTGCGACGGAGGTGGAATATCGTCTCGCTGTAATTTTGAGACTAGCTGATCTGCTTGATTGCTTTGTTAGTTGATTGCCCTCCACCCACTGGCGTTACTTCATCGTCATAGGTGACAACTGTAACTTGTGGTGTTCCTGCGGGAGTCTCGTTTCTTACTTGTGGTTCCATTACTCTGCATCCAAAATAAACTATAAAAGGCGCACAGAGGAATCAGGGCAGGATGCAAGTCAAAAATTTATTTTAAAGTCGATATGGAGGTCAAGAACGAATCAATCAAGTGGATGAGATCCTATAACTTATCCTATCTTAATCGCAGGCTTGCTCGATTCCTTAGTTAAAACCGAAATAATTTAGTCGTAGACCTGCACGGGCCACCAAAAAAACTATGTCACGCCCCAGTCCCAAAATACCGATGGACTAGCCACGTGGCAATGGCCAGCAGCACACACCAAAGGGCATACCCAATTTAATAGACCCATTAGAGTGTACTTAAGCTGTAAAACAACAATAAAGATCTATGATAAAAGTCACAGTCTAAATCTAATCTCATCCACAGAAGATAAATATAACTCAAATATCAACTAATCAAAGAGATATATAATTCAATAACAAGTATCAATAAAATATCTCGGGGAACAATCCGATAATGAGTTTAATACAGAAATCCACGAGACATGAATAGAGTATCCAGAACAGAAATGACTGAGTATATAAAGCAAATACTCAGGAGAAATCTTCTGGCATTACCTCGTCCTCTGGTGCTGGTACTGCTCGAATGTCTACTCATGTCCCGTATACCTCGGGGTAGATCTCCTCTGCTATACCTGGAGACATAATTCGGATTCCAGGTCCTCAGGGGACATAGCAAGGTACAAGAATAACTCAAGCCAAATAAATGCAGTATATAAAAATGTATCAATAGCGTAAACTATGTAACCAGCTAAGTGATATGCAAAATGAGAGCATCACTAGAACTCAGGCTGAGACTACTACAAGCTCTGTGTCGGAGAGCCGGTAGCAGTTATACTATGTAGTTATACTATGTAGTGGGCCTAGTACTGTAGTGGCTACGGCACCGTAATAAATATATATATATAATTAGCATGTAGCCTGTGTGTCTCTCCCCACCCAATGTAATCACACGTTTCATGTCCATGACACGCAAGATTATGACCTCTAACTAATGCAGCGAGTCATAATGATAGATATGCATATGTAAAGTCTATGTCACGAATCATGTAAGCCTATACAGAATCACCATGAATAACTCAGGAAGATCCACATGAGAGACGCTCTCATCTGAAAAATTATTGATGGTCCACATGAGAGACACTCTCATTTGAAAGTTCTACTCCTTCGATATATCATATGTCCGAACGCCGAATTGCCACAATTATTTTAACTCATCCACCAACGGTTGCAAGTAGATATCGATGTTCTTCTTTGAATTTTTTGGACCTGGTATGATAAGTGTCAAGAACATGTAAGAAGGCTTTAAGCACATCCACGGTGGTAGATTGTAAGGAATCAAAATCATCAGCCAACAAGAGTTCTGAGATCCCGACTGTCCGAAAGGAGTGAATCCATCAGAACATAAACCTAACCGAACATTCATGGGCTCCGCAGCAAATTCAGGATGTCACAGATCAAAATATTTTCATGCCTCTCCATCGGAAGGATGAGATAATTCTCCTTCATCCATCTTTCTTTCCTTACTATGCCATGTCATATGTTGTGTTGTATTTGCGGACATATACATCCTATGCAGCCTCTTTGTGATCGACAAAAACTGTATGTACTTGTAAGGATGCAACCTTGCTCTGACAGTTGACTTTCCTTTGACCCGAATTGCCTTGTACCGGTCCACGTGACAGAAAATACATTTATCTTTATCATTGTTCTCCTTATAGTACAATACGCAACCGTTTCGACAACAATCTATCTTTTCGTAGCCTAATTCGAGTTTTTGTATCATTATCTTCGACTTGTAGAAGTTCCAGGAAACTCCTTTGATTCTTTTGGCAACAACTCTCTAACAAACTGAATTATCTGGTCGTAGCATTCCTGCGGCAAGTTAAAATCAGACTTTAGGTTCAACAGCCGCATCACTACCGACAGGACAGAATGAGAATCACAACCCGGGTATAACGGAGTATCGGCATTCTTGAACATATCATAGAATTCCTTCGCATCAGGATTAGGATCCTCCGGATTAAAACTTGGACCGGGCGCATCAAATACCAACTCACGCGCCAGGTTTCGCGGTCGATATTCAATGTTATCTCCGAGAGTGGACTCTTCTACCTCCGTATTGAAGAAAAAATGATGATATTACAAAAACAAAGGTTCTCCTTGAGCCATCCACTCCTTGTAGTTCGGTACGAAATCCTTCTGGTAGAGATGCTCCCTCACGAAATCCACATCTTTGAATGGTATATTATGACACTTGACATAAGGACACTTGATGAACCTCCCATCCATAAAATAAGGTTGACTACTGGCGTATTTGAAAATTTTCTCAACGCCGGCCATGAAATCATCTCTCAAACCAATCCTACTCTCATGTCGCCAATTGTACATCCATGACCGGTCAACTAAGTATCGACTCATTGCTTTCTTATAGGCATGAATGATTATGCACGTACCATGTCAAAAAAAATATAAAGAACTATGAGTACCTAGTTAGGATACTTTCTAAAAGCAAATGCAAGAGAAAAACTTATCTATCGCATATAAAACAACAATAGAAATAATTAAAATTATGCATAAAGTATAAATATATATATATATATATATATATATATATATATATATATATATATATATTATAAAATGTTACCAAGTATTGCATATAAATCAATCGACAAGGGTAACTCATAGTAATGGTCCGATACTGATACTTTTGCCACGCCCCGATCTCCTGCAGGCTAATCGGTCGTCCCCCTAGGCGGGAATCACCGTGTCAGCGCTCCCGCGGGACGATCGCTTGACCCATCTGGGTGTGATGCCGCACGAGCATAAGCCGCGTCCGTGCAAGGCCGTGGTCCATGATGGCGGTAAGAGGTCTAAGCAAACATAGTTGCAAAGATTGTTCGAGTGCAGCAGAATTTTAAACGCATAGACGATTGGTAACAAGTTCACTGAGTCGTCAATAGCAGAAGCATTGAATAACACAAGTATAGAAGTAAAGTAAACTCTTTATTGATATTGAACAAGTGTTACAGGCGGCGCTTGGCCGAGGTCACAAATCACTCAAGTCTCTCTCTCTCTCTCTCTCCTCTCTCTCTCTCTCTAAAACAGTAAAAGCGTGCCAAGTGGCTACATTTGTGGGATGATACATAGGCGATGTTCCAACATTATGTCTTGTATATGTGCTTCAGTTTCGGACACAACGCTCCAAGGCTCCAGAGTGAACTACATGCCTTAGCACGCACGAAGGAGTCATCCGCACCGAACGAGATTCTTCCGCACCCTGCAAACAATCTAGTGGATTATCAGTACATGAATGCACTGTTGGGGAGTCTTCTCGCCCGCTCGACAAATTCCAATACGTAATATAGGTTTCGTGCACCATCTATTTAGTTATCTTTCTAATCTTGCCTTAGGATCAGTTTTATGGCAATGATGAATAGCCTAACCCATGTGGCAGTGCGCCGTGCGATATAAGAGAAAATATGAGGAGACTTACCAACTTACCATTTGTCCTTCCTTGTCGAAGACAAACTAAGTTAATTCAAGCACGAGCATATATAATAAAATACAGGGGCTATAGCATATGCAAACACAAGTGTTTCAGTGCGAGATTCCAATTCGGGTGCACGAGCATACAGGATATCCAGAAGTGTTGCAAAGGATGTTCAAGTGTTCCATATGTACAAGTGTTATACTCAATATCGTTCCGGTGTTTCAGATATTCTCCATGCGATGCAATGACTCGTATGCAGATTACCACTAAGCGATGATGACTTATCTATATGAACATGAGTCGCTGGCATAGCCATAAAGGACATAGTCATTGACGGGGAGCGTATGCAATGAAAGTACGTGGTGTGCTGCAAGCCATCACGCCAATCACGTGAGACTAAACATGAAGTTCCATTTGGATCGGATCGGCCCCGACGCCCCGGTGCCCCGGTGGCCGTCCGTGGAACTGTACCATGATAAAACAAGTTGTCCGCGACATGCTATTATTGGTCTTCCAAATTCACGAGATACATGAGATACACGAGATAGTTGAATCTTGATTCTTGCTCTGAACGAGTATTGTTCCACGAGCTGTGTTACTTGATTTGCTTGACATAATTCTCGTTCAGTGAACAACTTGCCTTGATGCATTTCCCTGGTTCGGGGACTGCCTTGGCGACCTAACGGTCCCGGATACTTTCAGGTTTATACTTGCACGGAACGACTATTAGATAGTCTTCCGAGGAGAACTAGATGAATGTATGACATGCACAGTGTTACACGGTCTTGGCATAGTTTATGTGACAAGCATTGAAACAAGGCAATGTATACAAGTTAACATATAAGCAGGCAAGCATTGCATTCATAAAGAACATAAGCATTTACTTTGGCTCGGGCCTAAGGGTGAACCGAGGAGTGAAACCGTAAAGGAACATATCGAGCGACATAATCTAGGTTGTGCAGTGTGATAAGCAAAGCGTTGCGCTCCGAAG
This sequence comes from Iris macrosiphon, assembly GCA_036927795.1. NCBI lineage: Eukaryota > Viridiplantae > Streptophyta > Magnoliopsida > Asparagales > Iridaceae > Iris > Iris macrosiphon. Next base: position 170,539,352 of record JAYESA010000015.1, read on the forward strand.
AGTACATACATATCGTTCTACCCGAGGCATAGCGGGGCCTAGTTGCACAAGGCAAATATAGCATGCAAGGGTCCACATATGAGCAAAGTTTTATTTCCATATTCTAACACAAGCAATACAAGTTGGGATTATTTTCTTAGCTAGGTACATTGTATTATTATTAGCATACAGGGGGTGATTCACCTAGCGACTAGCATAAAACGTCCATATTTTAAATGTGGTGGCTAAGCAAAGACAAGTTTATCGTAGCCACCCACCTTAGAGATAATTTGCCTCAGTCGAGAGATATTCCGAGCGAGCCTCTAAAAGCCTAAGCCAGAACTCCTGAAGGGTCAGTCTGAAAATCATTTTGCCTCAAACGAGTATTCTCGCTGAGCAAAGGGGGTCGGGACGTTGTATTTTTGCCGTTTGAATCGGCTGTCCGCTTGAGCGGAACGGATCGTTACAACTTTGAACCTTGGACTAGTGTATACTATGAGTACCTATGTAACATATCACTATAGAAGAAAATTTATCTATAGTAATGTTGTAAAAGCATAGTAAGATTATATATATAGGTACCTAGGTAAAATATCAAATTGGTCGCTAATTTGAATAAAAAATACCAAATAATGCTTCGGTTCGGTTCGCTTCGGTTCAATTTTTGGTCCAAATTAAATCGAATAATGCTCACCCCTAACTGTGACTGTGTCCGTGTCAAAACTATGTTTGTATCATATGTCTGTGTTTGTGTCACATGTTGGTAATCCTAAATCAATTTTAAAACTACTAAAAAATTTAACCTAAATCAATACTAACCAATGTGTTGTATGTCTGTGTTTGTGTCATGTGTCCGTGTCCAAATCATAAGTCAAAATAACCTAGTTAAGGTAATTACCTGTTGTCTGATCGGAGAGGGGGGTTGAGGATGTCGCCGGAGAGGGGGGTTAACGAGGAGGGGGCTGTAAACACCCTAAATTTTGAGAATAATTTTAAAATAGGTTATTACGTTTTTGGAATTTTCGGGAAATTTAAAACCAAGATGAGTGTGATTTAAGGAATTTTTAAGTTTGGCCAAAGGGTGTTAAAATATTCTGGAAGTAAAAATTTATTGTGTATGATGGAGAACCGGACGCATGGCATTTTTCGGTGAATTTATTGGACACCGGAGCAACGAATCGAGAACCAAAAGCTATAGAATTGTGAACCGAACCCAAACGAACCAAGCCCAAACCAACCCGACCCGAAAACCCGATTGAGAAGCCCTAGACCCGCCGGATTGCACTGTAGCAGCTATTAAAGCAGCCGCAGCCGCCATCCTCGATATACCTGCCCGAGCAGCGCCACTTTCTCCAGAATAAGTTCGCCCATCGGAACCCTAGATTCCGTCGTCGCCACTTCTGAACATCCCCCAGCCGTGCCGACCCGAGCACCGCCGCTCGACTTTCTCCCTTCGAGCACAGCCCCGACCCGCGCGGCCGCAGTCCACCTCTGATCGACTCCGCCGCCGTCCCCTTTGCTCGACGGCTGTTCCCCTTCGCTCGACGGCTGTTTCCCTTTGCTCGACGTCTTCCTCATTCCCACAGCCCCGCCGACCTCACCGCTCCGCCCCGCTTCACCCGAGTCGACCCTTCCCCGAACCCGACGACAGCCCAGACCCCGGCGCCGCTGCCGCCAGGCCGTCGACGACCCCGAGCCGACTCCCTCCGGCGAAGCCCCGCTGTCCCCAGACCAGAACCCTAGCTCGGACTCACGGCAGGCACGAGGACACGGGAACTCTGCACCAGGACACAAACAGTACCCTCGGACACGTGGAATTTAGACTTCTCGGAGCCCTGTTCAGATACCGTTTTCTTCCTCCTCGTAACTCCGTTTCCGATTCTGTCAGTTGCAACGCGTAGACAATATAACCCTCTCGGTGCCCGTGTAACTTGCTCGGCGCATCGCGTCATGTGATGATCGTACACCGCGATCCAAAAACAGGAAAAACAACATCCTGTTTTACCCCGGAACTGAGTACGCCCCGCCAATCGGGATGACTTGGTCGCACGCGGTCTTTACCGAACTGTGCGCGACGTTGATACGGTCGTGTAGGATTTCGCAGAAGTCGATTCGGAGGTGCGTGCACCCCGAAATCAACGCGTATCCGTCGACGACACCCCGTATCCGTCCTTTCTGGAACACGCTGTAACTTCGTGTACACACGTCGGATCGAGACGAGACTTGCGCCATCGGACTCGTAGCGATACGCTGGTCCTGTGACCCAAGTTTGGTCCGATTCCGAGAACGTTGACAAAATCACGTATCGTGGGCCCCACAGGCTCCACTGGACGGGTGATTTTGAGATCGGCTCATCGGAATCCAATTCTGGAAGTTCCGTTGGGTTCGTATCATCGTTCCTGACTTGTAGACACTGAGTTTGCAGAATTTGGAGACCTTTGACCCTGACACGCTTTTCGATGCAAAGTGGCCCACATATGGACCACGCTTTAATCCGAAAATGACCTTTTTGCCCCTGTATCCAAATTGGACGTAAGGACAGGCATTTCTAGCTGTTTGATATCTTCTAAGACAATTGGTGATGTTTATGACAGCTTTTGGAGTAGTCCCTACCGGTTCCGCTGATCCAGGGACGATTGTTGATATTCCAACATCAGGCAAGTGTACCTTGCCAAACTCTACAGTATTGTTATATATTTTCCTTACTTTATTATAGTGCTGTGCATGCTCAACCTAGGACCGTGTGACGTACTTAGCGTCCGATTATCAGTCGGGTGCCGACACTGTGCGCAGTGTTGGGTACGGTCATCTAGAGATGGACATTCGTGACACTTTATTCTCGTACTTGTCTTATCAAGTACCATATGACCCAGGACACTTGACACTATTCATGAGACAGGATTTTTCCGAGATATTCGTGGTGATTCTGTGTAGGATACAGGACTTGGACATTATACTCTTAGATACTTTATGACTTGTTGCATTAGCTATGATCGCGCTTGACATGGACATGAGACGTTATGGTCATGATATGCGTGGTTACATTGGGTGGGGAGAGACACACAGGCTACAGGCTGTTTCATATATCTATCTACTACTATTGTGAGGCCTCAGACTCTCGTAGCAGAGCTAGGCACATTACGTGTTTATTACCGCTACCGGCTCCCCGACACAGAGCTTGTAGTGGCTTCAGCCTGAGTTTTAGTGCTGCTCTCATCTTGTATTTTCACATAGATGGTTACTTACTTGCCCTATTTATTCATTATTTGCTGCACTGTATTTATTTTGGCATGAGCTTTCTTGTACCTTGCTATGTCCCCTGAGGACCTGGATTCGGATTTTGTCCCCAGATTTTGCAGACGAGGTTTATTCCGAGATATACGGGACCGGAGCAGGAGCTGTACCACCATCCGAGGACGAGGTCTTAGCTGAAGATTTCTCTTGAGCATCCATGTTCATGCTCAGTTTTTATTATTTATTTCAGTCATTTACTTTCTGGTCTGTTGAACCATTGTACTAGATATTTATCGGGTTGTTCCCCGAAGTACTTTGTGAGACTTGCTGATGATTTACATTCCTTATTTATTCTGTGGATCATATTTTATATCTTATGTGGATGAGATTAGTTGTGCCGTGATTGTCGTAGACTTGTTTTATAGCTTAAGTATGCCCTGATGGATCCATTATATTGAGTTGGTCCATCGGTGCGTACTGCTGGCCATTGCCACGTGTCTAGTCCCACGGTATTTTGGGACTGGGGCGTGACAGGGGCCGCCGGAGAGGGGGTCAAGGAGGAGGGGGGCGGAGAAGGGGGTCGACGAGAAGGGGATCGGAGAAGGGGGTCGACGAGGAGGGGACCGGAGAAGGGGGTCGACAAAGAGGGGGGGCGGAGATGGAGGTTAAGGAGGGGGGCGTCAGAGATGACGCTGGAGGAGGGGGTGGAGAAGGGGGGTCGGGCGTAGAGGGGGTCGGGCGGAGAGAGAGAGAGAGAGAGAGAGAGAGAGAGATGAAGTTTGGGGGAAAGAAAAAGTTGGCGCCGGAATTAAAACGTTTCGTAGCGACGGAAGTAGTCCGTCGCTAAGGCGTCGCTACAATATTAGCGACTAATCAGCGACGAAAATAGTGAAAAAAATAGATATAATTTTTTGTCGAACTTTTTGTCACAAATTCGTCGCTAGTCAGTCACTACTTACAGACGAAAATAATTCCGTTGCTATATTTCGTCGCTATTTAACCGTATTTTTGTAGTGGAAGACTCGAGCGAATGCTACGTCATTGTCGAAGTGTAGTAGGCACATCCATTTGCAGCGGGGTGCCAATGATGCTAGCTAACTTTATGATAACAGCATCATTCCATCGAGATAGGGACAACTACGGTAGGCACATCCAAACCGGGACTTTGGATAATTGTCTTGCTCGAAGCTCATGGAAGGATCCCGGCTCGAAATAATGGCAATTTTGCCATTGAACGTTCATGCCCCTTACCCCTCGCTCCACGTCAACCGCCAGCGTAAATTTGAACAGCAATGCTATGCCTACAACCAAATGTTTATACCCTTCTTACAACCACCACGTGGCGTCCACGTGGCGTCCATGTGGCAGTCGCACATTGGGTGAGAGAGGATATGTGGGATCCGATGTAGGCCACGTGACCGAAATACCACGTAACAGCTATTCATTGAAGGAGAGATGGAACCGAATGTGACTCACATAAGCAGGAGAGAGAGAGAAAAAGAGGATTGTAAGAAGATCGTAAGCATTCGGTAGTAAAAACATTTTTCAAATTTGAATAGCTAGAACCCATGATCTCCCGCGAGTATGTCGTCATCTCCGGCCCCTTGGGCATTCTGACTCATCGTGGGGGGAGATTCTCCTTGCAAATCGACGCCCAAGAAATTGGTCGGATGCTTGCAGACACGAGTGGAGTGTTATCGACCCATTCTCTCCTTAGATATTAGGCTGAGGAACTCTACACTCATCAAGTCCAAGGGAGTAGCACGCGAGTCGAGGATGCCATGTGGACTCATCTTTGACCACGGTTCACGATCCGTCCCATCTCGTACCGATCAAAGGACCCCTTCCCTAGGCGTGAGACTAGTCACGTTTACCCAACTTGGGGGTGTCTTCTTGGTGTTCGGAGCCAAGTACCACCCTTCCTGCCATTTGTGGTTCATTTGTTGTTGTTGTCTCCCTTACAGGATGGGTAGTTCCACCCTCAGAGATCTCCTCTTCCTTCGTTTAACCGTCGTCCATCCCCCAGCCGATACATCCAGCCAGTCCTCTTCATCTTGTTCATTAGGGTTTTCAGAAGAAACCATAACTTCGTCGTATTAAGAATGTGACTTCTAGTCTAGCGGTTAAGATCGATTCATACTACCCAGGAGATTACTGCAGCCTCCTAGCACCATTTAATTTTTCTTTGAAAAAATTAAGTAATGGATTGATTGTGGGTGCGATACAGTGCGATGCGGCTGCGGTTGCTTAAGGCCGTCGGACTTGTGGTACCTTTGTGCCGAATGTCTTCGGATTGGAATGGTGCCTTCGGACCGGAATATAGTCTTAGGGCTGGAATGGCCTTCGGGCTCGGAATTATATATACCAGTCTCCGGACTTATTTGATTAAAAACTTTCGGACTGAGTTGTAGTCTCTCGAAAAAATTTAAATAAAATTTACCTCTTTGCAATAATATATATTAATATCATTTAGATATATGATTTGAAATGAAATAAAATTATTTGATTTTATTAAAATTTTGCAACATTGCAATAGCAATACAGTCCAAATGACTTTATTAACCCAACCATCTTGTTCGCTAGTTTTCTCCTCTACCTGCATGTATGAAGTCTCGGAAAGGGTGCTTGTGGAAAGGAGTAGGAGGATGAAGACCTGCACCAGGCTCATCATCATCATCATCATCACCACCACCACCACCGCCGCCGCCGCCACCGCCACCGCCGGGAGGGCCAGGAGGAAGATCGCCGCCGCCACCACCGGGACTACAAGGCTTGTAACACTTGCACTTGCGTCTGATGTACCCATGGCAGTGACCGTCAGGAAAATTCTCCGTCTCGCACGCAAGCTTGCAATTGTGGCTGTTGCCGCACCATCCTTGAAACGTGTTGCTATTAGCGGAACACATTCGTACTCCTCCGTCACCGTCATCACTAGCCCCGGCAAGCATCATTATGGCTGCAATATAATACATATATTATATATATATATAATTCGAAAAAGCTGGATATTTCTTACGTACCTAGTTCCGTGCTGAAATTGAACATCACTACTATTATAACAGGAATTAGGAACGGTTCAAAAAATGACTCATGTAAGTGGTAACTATATCATCGATTATTAAGTTAAAAGTTAAAAAAAAATTAACTATCGCATATATTTTCTCGCGTGTAACTGAGAAAAAAAATTAAAAATTACATAAACATACAATAAATCCACAAAATATAAATAATACTTAAATTATATTTAAATTAACTATACCAAAATTTTTATCCAGAGTATCAAAATTTTACTAAATTTCAAAAAAAAACATCGAAGTTTTAAAATTTACGAAAAAAAATATCATAACGTCTATCGGAAGAAAATTTTATATTAAAAAAATTTAAAAAAAATATAAAACGTCCTTCGGATCGAGGTTTTTAAACTTTACATTTAACTTCGTTACCCTCTCTCACATTCTCCGTCAATTTTTTATATTTTAATATATATTTTTTTACTCTCATCTTTCTTACTTCACTCTCTTTCCTCTCTCTCTCTCCCTCATCTCTCTCTCTCTCTCTCACTCTCCTATCTTTCCTCTCTATCTTTCACTCTCCTTTCGTTCCTCCCTCTCTTTCAATGGGTTTAGTTTTATTTTGTTTTAGTTACTTTTACAAAAATTTGTTGTAGTAATAAATTTTTTAAATAAATTAGAAAAAATAAAATTTAACATCCCAAAATTTAAACAATAGGTAAGAAATTTCGTAAGAAAATAATTTTTTTTGTCGTTAGAAATGTCACCTACCGTCTACCATCGAAACAAGGTACAGCTTGTGCCAAAACGATCGTATCGAAAAGTATTATGGGATAAACGGTTTCACCGTTTGACGGATATCTCAAAATTTTATAATCGTAAAAAAATGATGTTTTGATCGCCGAATTTTACTCTCATTCATTTGAATTTCGGATTTTCTTTCGGTATTTCGATGTTAACGAATAAAAAAAAACTAATACTTTTGTTTGGTTTAGTTAATTTTGCCAAACTTTAAAGGGCTAGTTCTTTTTAAATAATGATTATTTTGAAAAAATAATAAAAAATAGAATGAGAGACCAATGAGAGAGAGAGAGAGAGAGAGAGAGGTGGTAGAGGAGAGGAGAGAGTGACAGAGAGAGAGGGAGGAGAGTAAGAGGAGGGCGAGTGAGAGAGAGGGGGAGGAGAGTGAGAGGAGGGTGAGTGTGTGTGTGTGCGTGGGAGAGAGAGAGGAAGGAAAGAGAGTGAAGTAAGAGAGAGAGAGAGAAAGTAAAAAAAATTAAAATATAGAAAACGTCCATTGGAAGGACGTTTCGAATAAGCGTTTTCTATATTAAATTTTTTTTTTACTCTCTCTCACGTCACTCTCTTTCCTCTCTCTCTCTCTCTCTCTCTCTCTCTCTCTACCCTCTCTTTCTCTCCCCCCTTCTCTCTCTCTCTCTCCCTGATCTCTCATTCTATTTATTATTATTTTTTTAAACTAATTATTATTTAAAAAAAATTAGCCCCTTAAAGTATGACAAAATTAACTAAAACAAACCAAACTATTAGTTTTTTTTTTAACTCGTTAACATAGAAATACCGAAAAAAAATTCGAAAATAAATAAAATTAATTAAGTCAAATTCGGAGGTCAAAATATCAATTTTTTTTTTTTTTACCATTCTAAAATTTTGAGACGTCCGTTAAACAGTGAAACCGTTTATCCATAATACTTTTCGATACGATCGTTTTGCACAAGTTGTACCTCGTTTCGATGGTAGACGATAGACGACATTTTTTTACGATAAAGAATTATATTTTTTCTAATTTTATTACGAATTTTCTTACCTATTGTTTAAATTATTGGATGTTAAATTTTATTTTTTCTAATTTATTAATACAACAAATTGTTGTAAAAAAAACTAAACCAAAATAAAACTAAACCCATTGAAAGAGAGAGAGGAACGAAAGGAGAGTGAGAGAGAGGAAAGATAGGAGAGTGAGAGAGAGAGGAGGGGGAGGAGAGTGAGAGGAGGGTGAGAGAGAGAGAGGAAAGAGAGTGAAGTGTGAGAGAGAGGAGAGTAAAAAAATATATATTAAAATATAGAAAACATCCAGCGGAAGGATGTTTTATCCATGAAAAATGTTGGACGTTTTTTTTTATTTTAATAATTTTTTCGTTGTTTTGGTGCTCTAATGAGAGAGAGGATAACAAAGTTAAATGTAAGTTTAAAAACGTCGATCCGAAGGCCGTTTTATATATTTTTTTAATTTTATAATATAAAACGTTCTTTGGATAGGCGTTCTGATGTTTTCTTCGTAAATTTTAAAACGTCGATGCTTTCGTTGTAATTTAGTAAATTTTTTATGCTCTGGATGAAAATTTAACTATATGTTATTATCTAATTAAACACATATCCAATATATAAAAAGATAATTATAATAAATTATAGACTTAATTATAACTTAATATCCTCAATTATTCGAATTGTTCAACTTGATACCATCAACTTTGATATGTTTTAACTTAATATTTTCAACTGTTCGAATTGTTTCAACTTGATACCCAAAATTTTAAAAATTTCTAAACTACACCTCCTCCCTACCTTCTCCGACCACCCAACCGGTGCCCCTCCCACCCCTTCTCCCTCTCCCCCCGACACATCCCCCCCCCCCCCCCCCCCCCAGCCACCCCCTTCTCCACCCCCGCCACAATCACCCCCCCCCCCCCCCGACTCCAACCTCCCCCCATTCCCGCGTGCGCGCCTCCGCCACGCCAAGTCTCCGCTGCGCACCGTCCCCGCGCGGACGCCTACCCCGCGCGCCCGACCGCAGCCGGCTCGTGCATGCCAGCCCGCGCGCCCGCCGCCCGCTCGCTCACGCGTCGTCCGCTCCCACGCACCAGCCAGCCGCCCGCGCCCACCGTAGGAGAGAGAGGTGGAGGAGGGGAGAAGTGGAGGGCAATTTAGTCTAAAAAAATTTCAGGATATAAAGTTTGTATCTATCAAAGTTGAGAATATCAAGTTGAACAATTCGAATAGTTGAGAATATCAAGTTGCAATTAAACCTAAATTATACTTAAAATATATATAATTGTATTTAAAATATTTTAATATAATTTAAATTTTTATCTAATTTCTTAATATTATTATAGATTTTTTTGATATATACAACGTATGTGAATGCGTCTAGTATTATATGTATACATCAAATAGAAAATGGGAGCCATATTCATGCATGTACGTATTTGATACAAATTTGTTACCTGAAGCCAAAATGACAAACAACAGAAAAGGTAGGCAAATGGGAGCACCCATCTTCACCACGTACACTCTAAACCTCAAAAAACTCGAAAATGGTTTGATCCTGATACGGAATGTAAATGTTTGGTATAATATTTATATATAGAGTTTGCGAGGAATAATTGAAAGATTCACACTTATATCCCATGCTTAAATTCAGACATTCTGCAACTGTTAGAAAATTTTAGATTCTTATGATCTCATGTGTGAAGTGATCAGTCAATTAGCTTTTTGCAATTGAGGTACCACCAGCCACTCGCATCGCATGTCCAATAGTCAATTCGCCAAGTTTTTGTTTTGGGTTCTTTTGATATAAACCCTCAAATCTTTTTCATTTCAAAATAGTCATCTCAATATTTATTTGTAACGAGCTTCCCTAGAATGTTTGTCCGTCTAAACATAAGTCCCAAGTTAGCTTAAATCCAAAGTTCAAGTAACATAACCCTTTAAACATAACCCTAACAAATATTTTCCTTCAGAAAGACGTTTTAATACAAATATTATAAAAGATATCCTATAAAAAATATTTTTTTGCAAAAATTATAATTAATACTCTTAATTTTTTTCGTCCCCTCTTAATCACCCAAATTAATGGTAGATGTGAAAACGGCCATTCAATAGACATTTTCTGGTAAAAAAAAAGCACCATTTCAAGGAAGTATTTATTTTTGAAAGAAAACGTACATTTTTATTTTTGAGTTTGAAAATTACCCTTTGCATGAACATTTTCTTGATGCTATATATATATACATTTTCTTGATGTTATATATATATATATATTTGAGGGAGGGAGGGAGGGATCAACATCCTTCTATTTTTGCATCTTCCAAGCATTCCCATAATAACAACGATTGGATCTTGTTTAAGTTATATAATCTTAACTATTGAAAAATAAACGGTTAAAATTAGATAACTTAAACAAGATCCAACAACTTTGAAAGATGGGATACTTGGGATAAAAAATGGGAGGATATATATATATATATATATATATATATATATATATATATATATATATATATATATATATATAAGGGATTGGTATTCCCACTCTTATGCATTCCTAAAAAATTTCACGATAACAGGCGATGTAGCTTGTTTAAGTTATATAATCTTAATTGTTGATTTGAATCATTCAAATCACTGGTTAAGATTAGATGACTTAAACAAGATACAACGAATGTGATCATGAAAATATTTTGGAAATTCAAAAATATGGAGATTTCGATCCCTTCTTATATATACTAGTCACGTTCACGTTTGTTGCATGTATCAAAAAAAAAATCTATGACATTATTAAAAAATTAAATTAAATTAAATTAGAATATTATAAATATAATTTGAATATATTTTATTTATGTTTTTTTATAAATATATTTTTTGAGTTTTGGATATATGTCTAATTAGATAATACCATGTAGTTAGTTTAAATATAATTTAAATTTTGAATATATTTTATGATTTGTTATATGTTTAGTTGGTTTTTAAGTTTTTACCTCACGTCCTCAGGAACGTGAGAGGGAAAAAAAAACATATGCGATAGTTAAAACAAATTTAAATTTTTATATATTAACAATTGGTTGATGAAATATATACGACTTAGACGCTTATTTCTCAGTCGTTTCTAAGTCGTGTTATATAAACTAGTAAATTCACATGCATTGCACGTAAAATAAAATTTTTCTTCTGAAATTAATATAAAATTATTTAAATATATTTAACTTAAAATTTATTATATATATTTTTATATTTTAATTAGAATTTGTTATATATTTTAATTATAATTAGTTATGGATGTATTTATACTTTTCATAAAGAGTCTTGAAAACAGTTTGTTACGTAATATTATCTAATTATAAACAAAAATCTCTTGTAACTCATGTGGTTAAGGTTATATTCTACCTTGTTAGTTGAGTTTGAATCATTCTAGTGTTACTTAAAATATATTTATTTTTTGATATTTTTATGTAATATTAATTTTTTTAAATAATTAATTGATGATATATATACATAAGACGGATCACTTTGAGACGTTTTGAAACCTCATTTTATATATATATATATATATATATATATATATATATACACACAGAAAATTTACTTTGCGAAATAAATTTATATTAAATTCATGCAAACGAAACAAGTTTGGATAATTTTGAAAATAGAGACAGTCCGCCAACAGTGTTGGCGGAAAAAAAAAAAATACGTAGGCAAAAAAGCCAAAAAGTGGACCCACAAGTCCAAATTTCACCAACATTGTTGGCCGAATTTGGCCTTGGTGGGGCCCACGGGTTGGTTTGGGTGGTTGGATTTTGTTTGGTTAGTTTGGTTTGGTTTGTTTGGTTTATTTTATTAGTTTGTTTTAATTATTATTATTTTATTTAGTTTAGTTTTGAAATTTGATTTAAGAAAATATATTTTAACGAAATAAAATTAAAATAAAATAATTGTAAAGAAAAATTTAGAAATATTTTTTCAGAAATTTGCATCAAGAGCATCAAAATTTGTATAAATTTCATCTAAAGCATCAAAGTTTAAAAAATTACGAAAAAAACATCAAAACGTCTGTTGGACGTTTATATTTTTTAATATTATAATCTTATCGTTAATTTTTTCGTCGTTAATAGACGTTAAAAAAAATAATTATAAAAATCCGCCGTAAGAATATTACGTCTGCTGTCGAGCAGATTTCGAGTGGCCATAACTATTTGTTTTGAAATCGTTTTTCGTTAAACAATAAGTCGATTTGTATGTTTTCGACGAGAGTAACACAAATCGTGTAGTATTTTTTTTTATCCGAAGCAAGACGCTCATGTTACAGACAAAAATATAAAATTTAAAACTTTAACGTATCATTATTTTTGACTGAGAGATCGAAACAAGGTCCAGTTTGTGCCATAATTTTTTGGCACCGAGTGCACGGTCCAGTCCGTGCACCCGCGGGTGCGGAAGAGGCCGCGGAGGCCGCATGGTACCCAAAATGCAGAGGGAGAGGGCCGGGAAGGGGAGTACCGTACCTCCTTTTTCTCCGTCGTCGTCTCCTCCTCCTCTCCCACTCCTGCTCCGCTGTCAGAGCCTTCCTTTCCTCTCCTCTCCTGCTCCGGCGGTGTGCCGACACTTTCCACTACAACCCTACGCCACCGCATCTGTCTCTCTTTCTCTCTTGCCCCCATTTTCAGTCTCTCTGGCCTCCTCCACAGTTGCGGATGCACGAAACTGACCGTGTATCCGGATGCCAAATAGCACGGTTGTACATAGTATTCCTATAAAGACTCCACCCATCCATTGAATGTTGAATCCACACCAATGTCTTTCTACTCTGTCTCCATACGTTGTAGAGCTCGAGCTCCTGGCTAGTCGATTTGATTTGCTTCTATGGACATAGGCTATTTTTTGCTCTACTGAATAGTGCAATACTTACGGTTTCGATCATAGTTGCTTATATAGCAGAAAGATATTCTCATAAATCAACTAGAAATAAAGCTCCAATTACTATAATATTTAGCATTGAGCCAGCCCAGGGCGGACTGGGCGACTGCCAGCGCCCTAAAAGTACATCAAAATAGTTTTACCTAAAATATAACTAGTATGTAATCTGATCCGCATTTAAGTTTTAACATAAAGTAGTTGTTACGTCGTAGTTATCATGTTTGACTTTTACTCAAGAGGTTCTTAGTTCAATCATTGGTCGTTACAATATTTTTCTAAATTTACTTCTTCTTTATTAGGTTTTATTTATTTATTTTTTATTATATATGAAGTCATTCTTGAAGGCTTCCTCAGAACCCCATGAGCTAAGAGCCCGTCCTGTATTGATCTTATTTGCACGTGGCAGACCGCTTCTTTCCTCTTAGGTTTCGTTTGGTTCGCGGAATCAGACATTAGAAAAGGTAAGTCATTTTTCTATGTTTAGAAGCCAAAGGAAGGAAGGAGCAAAGTAAAATAAATTTTAAAAAAAAATAGAAAAAAAAATGGTTCCCTTATCCACCCAATAATTCATTTTTTTTCCACCTTAAGGGTCTACTTGGTATCAGTGTTTTAATCAATTTTGAAATATTTTTGAACCGACTATTTATGAGAACTAATTGCATTAAACATTTGATAAGTCATGAGAGTTTGTACAATTCACCTTCCGAAAATTAGCATTAGGCCGAGCTAAGACAACAAAGACTGCGACGTCTATGTGACATATATAAGACTTTTACGAGTCTCCTCAAAGATTAGTTCAGATAGTGCAACATCAACTGCAAGAAGTGATGTCCGGTGAAGAATGGTTGCTCTACTAGTTTCATCACGAAGAACCATCAAGAACTGAACTAATTTTGATTCTTTGTGAAATTTCAATCAAATTGCAGCATAATATGCCAATTGATATCCCAAATAATAGGCATTTAAAAAACAATGAGATTGATGGTTGCTTTTGTTGTTTTAAAGAACTTATATTCTATTACCGCTTATATTGTGTGCAAAATTAGCGGTAGATCAGGTCCGGCCCTGAGCTCATAGGGGACTCGAACAAACTTTCAAAATTAGTCCCATACATAATATAAAAAAAATGAATTAAAAATAAAATAAATAAAAATCTTCCCCATCAAAATTTAAACTAAAACTTTTTTGCATACAAGTCTAACATAATAACCACTATATCATAATTTATTTATAATAAAAAAGGTCCATGGTTCATACTAGTTTTATTTGTGGTACAAAATTAGTTATATATTTAAATTAAAATCTTTTTTGGGTCCTCCTAAGAGACTCTGGACCATGGCGTAGCGTAGGTATACCTATATGTTGAAAAATCTCAAATATCCTTTCTGGTTTCAAATCTAACATGTTGCATAGTACTTGAAGATAGATGTAACACTATTTACAATCAATATAAAAATTAATTTATTGTTAATATTTTAATCAAGGAAATTAATATTTATTTTTTACAGGAGAGAATATTTAATCGCCATTAATATATATTTTATAGACATTTAAAAAAAAATTAGCTATAATTGTTGCCCACGAGTTTGAAAGGAATAGATTAAGTCGGTACATATATTCAGATAACATTTCCTGCTTTATCTGAACAAAATATGTGCAGAATTTAAGAAATAAATTTACAAGTAAAAAAAAACAAAAAAACATAAATTGACATAGTAAATAAACAAAAAAAAAATTAGTAACAGTATCTCATATATAGATAAAAATTAGAATTTCATAAATATTCAGCATTATATTTTATTATATTTTGTATTCGAAATTACTGTTTACGTAAGATAGTGAACAATGATTTGGAGTTCAAAATCTACGTAAAATATTTTAAAAATCCAAATTTTAATTTTAATTACAGAAAATTTACTGTAGCGAAATAAATTTATATTAAATTTATCTAAACGAAATAAGTTTGAAAAATTTGGAAAAAAAGTCAGGCTCCGCCAACAGTGTTGGCGGAAAACACAACCGCTGTACACGTAAGCAGCAAAAAAAAAATTTTAAAAAAAAAAGTGGGCCCACGGCCAATTTCCGCCAACAGAGTTGGCTGAAATTGGGGGGGCCAATTTCAGCCAACTCTGTTGGCGGAATTGGCCCTGGGGCCCACTTAATTTTTATTTTGTTTTGTTTGGTTTGGTTTGGTTTTTTTTCTTTCTTTGGTTTGGTTTTTTTATTGGTTTATTGTAATTAGTTATATTTTTGTTTTATTTATTTAGTTTTGTAATTAGATTTAAGTAAATTTATTTTAACGAAATAAAATTAAAATAAATTAATTGGAAAGAAATATTTAGAAATATTATTTTCGGAAAATAAAAAAAAAGTAAATAAAGAAGAAGAAAATATTTTGTGTCCTCTAATTTATTTGTATCCTCTAATTTTTTATTTGTGTCCTCTAATTTATTTGTGTCCTCTAATTTTTGTGTCCTCTAAAGAAGAAAATAAATTATTTTAACTAGTATTTATTTGTGTCCTCTAATTTTTTTGTTTATTTTAATGGTTTAGTTTTTTTTTTTTTATGAAAAAAAAGACAAAGTAAAGAAGAAAGACAAATATCGAGGAATGATTTGGTTTTGATTTTGGTTTGAAATTGGGTTGGGTCTATGGGTTGGTTTAGTAGTTGGTTTATGTACAACGGCTATTTTACAACGGCTCTTTCAACGGCTCTTATTTTTTTAACGTTCATATCCAACGTTCGTCTACCGATCGGTTCGAAGTTACCTATATAAACGTAGTATTTATTTGATATCAGCATATCAAACATTGCAATCAAAATTTTTATTTCTTTTCATACGAAATTTCTTTCTTTCGACACAGGAGAAGCTCAGTTCAATATACAATCTTTGAAGCCCATTTTCTTGTTGCCATGGATCGAAGTATAACAATACTATGCTCACTTGGTGGTGTACTAAATGGGTTAGCTTATGAAGGAGGTTTAGTTGAAGTTCTTTTAATTGATCGAAATATTTCGTTTGATAATTTACGTAATCTAATATTTGAAAAATTTGCTATTGACTGTGAATTTTTATTGGTACATATTTATCTATCTAATTGCATAAATTTAGTTAGTGAGGAGGCATGGAAATTTATTCTTGAAGTTAATATACAATCAACATATATTAATATTTTTGTGACTCCTCCACCACCACCACAAAGAATTAGTAGTGGTCCAAGTTCTTCTCACCAAGTTATTTTATTTACTGAAGAAGAACATAGAGTAGATGATGGTAATACCGACGATTAAAATAGTGATGATTTAATCGAAAATATAGATGATGTACTTGATGATAATGTTGATAGTTTAAATAATTTATTCATTGGAAGAGAATTTATAAATCGTCATGCATTTAGAAGTTTTATTAGTGATATAGCAATTGCAAAAAAAATTTGTTGCAGGGCTACTAGAAATAATGCCAGTGGAATTGTATATAAATGTAACGTTTCTAGTTGTAATTGGAGAGTGTACGCTAAAGCCATTGGCAACGGCGAAACATTCGTCATTAGTACGCTAGAAAATGTACATTCTTGTTTAGGTGGACTTATAACGAAAAATCATCCATTAGCGACAACTATATGGGTTAAGAATAAGATTATTGATAAAATTCGTGATAATCAGTCGTATAGTCCATCGCATGTTATAAATGATATCTATAGGGAACACCGAATACATATTAAATATTGTAAAGCTTGGAAAGCTAGAGAAATTGCTCTATCAGAAATAAATGGTAGTTATATTGATGCATATAGTAGTCTTGAAGAGTATGCTTTTACAATCATTGAGACAAATCCAGGTAGCAGATGTTATATAAAGACTACAGAAAATAATAAGTTTCAAAGAATTTTTATTTGTTTCGAGGCATGCATTGATGGTTTTTTAAGGGGATGTTTACCTGTGATTAGTACTGATGCTACATTTCTTTTCTCTAAATTTCAAGGTATTTTATTTATTGCGTGTGCTCATGATCCTAACTATCATTTATATCCAATTGCTTATGCTGTTGCTGAGAGCGAAAACACGGATTCTTGGACTTGGTTTTTAAACGGTTTGAAAACATCTTTTGAAGGTAGTTTTAATACGTGGGATACAATTTCTTTTATATCAGATAAACAGAAAGGATTAATAAATGCCATGCGTGCTACTTTTCCGGAATCACCTCATTTTTATTGTATTCAATATTTTAAACAAAATTTAAAACTAGTATGTAGACTGCCTTATTTTCAACGTAAATTAGACTACCTTGCAAGATGTTATAATGAGACAGATGCGAATATTTGCTTTGAAACAATTAAGGCTAAAAATATCGATGTTTACAAATGGCTTGTTGGAGTAAATGATGAAACTCGTATTTTATCACACTGGATAACAGCTTATTCTCCTTGTCCTAGATTAGATATTAACACGTTGAACCTTGCTGAATGCTTCAATAACTGGGTTAAAAACTTACGCGATAAACCAATAACAACACTACTTGATGGTATTCGAGCCAAAATCATAACACTTCAGGACAAAAATCGACAAAAAGCTGATAATCTTGCAACTGATTATTGTCCGAAGATGTTAAATACTATGGCCAGTATCACAAGAAAAAGACACCAGCTGCAAATATTGAGTATAGTTGGTTATTTGTTTGAAATACTAGATCGTGAAACAAACAGAACATATGTTGTGAACTTAGATGAAAAATATTGTACATATTTTAAATGGTATCATACTTGTCTGCCATGTGTACATGTATGTTATGCTTGTAATTCTAAAAATATTAGCATCGAGAGTTTTTATCCAGGTATTTTTTCCAAAGAAGCATTAAGAAGCGTATATGAGCCGCACCTGGAGCCAATTCCAGTCCCTTACAACATTCAAAGTACATTAGTTATAGGTGACATTGGAGTACCAGATGTACGACGGAAAGCGGGAAGACCAAAGAAGAACCGCATCATGGCGAAGGATCAACCATCAAGAGATCTCCGATGTAGCAACTGTAATGGTTTAGGACACAATCGAAGAAGATGTACTAACCAACCAAGAGAATAAATGCATTGGCATAGATTTTCTTAGAAAAGTTATGTTCATTGATGTAATTTAATTTCTAATACATAAATTTCTCATATAACCTAGCAGTACAAGAATTTCATTCTCTGCCTCTTGCCATCCTGTCATAATTCCTACGAGGCCTTGGCCTAAGACCGAGTCTATTTCTTCTTGCTACTTGTAAACCCCCTCGACCAGATTTCAGTATTTTTAGGATTATTTTAACAATTTAGGATTTATGGCAATATTTTAATTTATTTTTCCTACATATCCTGTTGACTTGTGCACCTGTCCGTCACCTAATTATTTGGAGCTTTACCTTGACTGTTATCCCCGAACAAAGTTCACATACCTGTCCTAAACATACCAGACTATTTTCCTGAACTTTGTGCAACTCACAGATGTGCTAAAATGAGCCTCGTTTGAGACGCACAAATATCGTTACAAAAGCCGTATTTATTTCCTATTTTATTTCCTGCTCTTTACCCATCTCTGTACCCCTAGAAATTTGAGGCCCAACATGCACCTGTTTTGCCCAAACAAAAATATGTTAATATTCTACACTGAGTATACTACATTTAGTATATTGACACCGTAGAAAAATTATGGCCCTACCTGCCTCTAAATAATTAGAGAACACCGTGCGCAGTATTTATTAATTAAATAAATACGATGGCCCGTATCACCCAAGAAAATCAGGCCCTGCCCCTGCCCAGACTCACCCCCATTCCCCCAGAGCCCTCACATAACAATTTCCCTCAGTTCTGTGCATTTTAGAATTTTCAGGAATCGGGTGTTTTTCCAGACAATTTCGTAATTGTGCAATTTCCCAAAACTAGGACTTTACGCAATTTATGAAATTACAGGGACTTTCCTACAAATTGCAGTGCAAGGTGTCACCCTCTCATTGGCCGGTGAACCTGCGCCGTCCATTTGGAGACGGGACCCACCCGAAAAGATCCCGAAAAGATCCCGGAAATATCCCAAAATATCTTGTAAATATCTTTAGATATTTTACATATTATATTAATATATTTTTTCTATAAAAGAAAAATAATAAAATGAAAATAAAAATAAAACAAACCCTAACTCTACCCCCCCAGCCCGCAGCCGACCCCCCCCCCCCCGGCCGGAGCGGCGAGCCCCCGCCGGAGCCGCTCCGCCGACCCCTCCCCCGCGGCGAGCATCCCCCCCCCCCCCGCTGGCCTCTCTTCCCCGCTCCCCGAGCTCTCTCTCCCTCTTCCTTCTCCTCCACCCTTTTCCCCCTGGTCGGAGCCGACCTCGCCGGCGGCCGACCCCCGACCCCTCGGTCTCCTCCTTCCCTGCTCCTCCTCCGCTACCCTGCCCTCGCCGCCCGCCGTCCCGACCCTCCCTCTCTCCTCAGTCTCTCCTCTCCTCCCTCCTTTCCCACTCGCCGGACCCCCACGACCCCGCCGACCACCTCCTCACCAACTCCAGCTCCTCCTCCCCCACTCCCCGTCCGGCCAGCCCGCAGCCCTCCGGCCTCGACGAACTCCCCGAGCCCCTCTTCTCTCTCGACTGGACCCCCTGGCCGGCCCCGTCAGCCCCCGTCAACCACCTTCTCCTTCTCCTCCGCCCTAGCCACCCTCTTTCCCCCCCTGCCACTGAGCCCTCCGCCACCCGACCCTCTCCCAGCTCCTCCTCCTCCTCCACTCCGGCTGCCACCACCACCCACCATCATCATCAACCACCTCCTCCTTCTCCTCCCCGCCTGGACACACCCTCGACTCCGGCCAGCGCCACTCAGCCCCTCGTCGAGCTGCCCCGGCCAGCAGCAACTCTCCAGCAAGCCCTAACCCTAGCCTACCCCGGACACAGCAGTGGCTGACCCGGACACGACGGAGATGAATCAGGACATAGTAGCGTCGTGTCGCCTCGGTCACGAAGAAATTCAATCCTCGGAGCCCTGTTCAGGTATATTTATCTCTCTCCTCGTATTTCCGATTTCAATTCCGTCAGTTGCGTCGTGTAGACTATGTAACCATCTCGGTGCTCGTGCAACCCGCTCGGAGCATCGCGTCCTGTGGCGATCGCGAACCGCGATCCAAATACACGAAAAATAACGACCCGATTCACCCCGGAACTGGGTACGCCCCGCCAAACGGGACGACTTGGTCGCACGCGGTCTTTACCAAAACGTGCGCGACGTTGATACGGACGTGTAGGAATTCGGAGAAGTTGATTTGGATGTGCGTGCACACCGGAATCAACGCGTATCCTCCGACACCGCCCCGTATCCGTCAGTTCTGGAACACGCTGCAACTTTGTGTACACACGTCGGATCGAAGCGAAACTTACGCCATCGGACTCGTAGCGATACGCTGGTCCTGTGATCCAAGTTTGGTTCGATTCTGAGAACGTTGACAAAATCGCGTATCGTGGGCCCCACAGGCTCCACTTGACGGGCGATTTTGTGACCGGCTCATCGGAATCTAATTCTGGAAGTTCCATTGGGTTCGTATCATCGTTCCTGACTTGTTGACACTAAGTTTGGCGAATTTGGAGACCTTTGACCCTGGCACATTTTCGGTGCAAAGCGGCCCACAAGTGGACCCCGCTTTGACCAGAAACTGTCATTTTTGCCTCTGCGTCCAAATTGGACAAAAGGACAGACGTTTCTAGCTATTTGATATTTTCTGAGACTGTTAGTGATGTTTATTTCAGCATCCGGAGACTTTTCTTCTGAGGCCATAGTTTCTGACTTCTTGGCATTTGACATCTGGACATTGTATTTTGCAGCTCTTGCCAGGCAAGTATACCTTGCCTTGTTGTACTGTTTAAATTCAGTTATTGTTAGTTACATATTTATTTATTATATAAATGTGCGCGTCCGAGCAGACTCGGGTGCAGTCAACGAAGGCGTTGACGTTAGGACTTGTGTCTGACCTAGTGTCTAGTAGACCCACCTAAAGTTGTAAAGTTATTGATATAACTTTGCAGGCCTTGACACGTATCATTACACGTCACAGAGTGAGTACATGTAGGAACGCGTGCCTCATGCGCGACTGGCCATCAGTGTGAGCAACACGTGTAGCGGTATTTTAGCTCAGTTGTTTATTGTATTGAGACTTGCATCATAATAGGAGGTGTCCACGTCGTTTTCACGATTTATACATCTATATTGGGCGGAAAAGATACTAGTAGACGTATGGGACACCCCCTCCTTGTATGTTTTATACCTTCGCACCATGCTCCTTGGAGATGGTCGATTGCAGAGTTCCCTTGAACGGGGGCATATATGGCATATACTAGTCAGTCACTACGGATTGGTGAATTACGTCAGCATATGTCTAGCCACACATTCCCATGCGTACTACAAGGTCTTTAAATTGCATTCACTTAGATGGTTAGCACACCCCATTTATTTATTCAGTATTTACATTATGGCATGTCATTTTTCTGTATCTTGCTATGTCCCTCTGAGGACCTGGTCCCCTGCCAGGTGTATTTGTTCTTGAGTACTCGCAAGAGCACAGATCCGGACATGCTACTTATTTTCCGAGGAGGTCTTCTCTTCGAGCCTCGTGATTGTCAGATGTTGTTCTTTATGGTGTGTATTCTGGTTCCTTTTATATTCTTTTTCGGCAGTAGATTTGATTTCATCTGACTGTCATTCTTAGATATCTGTATTGAGATCTAGTTACATGGTTATTGTTTATTCATATTTGACTTCTGTGGATGAGATTTAGATATTACCCTGTGACTTGTGATTAGTTATACCACTGGTGAACTATTGTTCATTATACAGCGTACGCACGTATATATGGTTTCCATATATTGGAGTTGCCATATATACGGGCGGCTGGCTTGGTTACGTATCCTAGTCCTACGTATTTT
Organism: Iris macrosiphon; assembly: GCA_036927795.1. NCBI lineage: Eukaryota > Viridiplantae > Streptophyta > Magnoliopsida > Asparagales > Iridaceae > Iris > Iris macrosiphon. The sequence continues at coordinate 170,561,219 of JAYESA010000015.1, forward strand.
GGGACTGGGGCGTGACATGTTTTTAGTGGTGGCCCATGCAGGTCAGAGCATATTGTCTCGGTTACGTTACTGTACCGAGCAAGCCTGCACCTAGGATTAGAGCATAGGATCTCATCCAATTGACTATGACTTATCTTCCTTCCAGTCTGTTCTACTTATAAAATTGTATCCTGCTTGATTCGTGTGCTTCCCTGGTAATTCCTCGAGTATAGCCACTGCTAGAATATAGGAATCCCTGTTGATAGGATGATAATTAAGGTAGTATTCCTATTAAGAACACAACTAGGGCTTTGACATATCATTAAGTTCAGACTACTAAATGAACCCTAGTCTTCCATACTACCTAATAAACCCTAGCATCACTACCTATAGATTAACTTACCATTGATCCTTGACGTATGACTTGAGAGTAGTATAAATATTACTAGGATTAGTTAGAGAATTGACCATAGTGTTGACCCTAGTCTTGAGGAACCCATAGAAATCTAAGGATTAAATACTAGGACCGAAAACCTCATCCTATAGTTAGATAACCAGAGTTTTACGCCAGAGATCATTTACCCTTGTTGGCGTAAAACCCATTTGACCGTTGTTGGCATAAGAATCCAAACAACTGCCTAGTTGGCGTAAAAGCCAAATGACTTTATTATTTGCATAAAAATCAATTATGCAGAAGATTATCTCCTTTATGCTGCAGTTAAAATAACTGCTATCCACTTTCATTTAGTATTCCTTATCCTGCGTAGGACACGTCATGAGAACCACGTAGGTAACTGCCCTATGTAAACCTGATGATTCTTGAATATTAGATAACCAGCGTAGAGTAACCTGATTAGGCGTAACCTAAGGATAGAATGTGAGCGTATTTTGTTACAGCCTTAGCTTTTCCCCAGCCATGACCCAATCTCGTGTATTAAAGGCAGAGATACGCCTCGAGCCCTGTGCAAAAAGAAACAGCTTTCTGACAGGACATCTGATTTTGTCTCATCTCAAGCGTAAGTGACTTGTATCCAATCAGTCACTAGACGACAACCTGGGACTCCGTGCAAATTCATCGTCACAACCGACCACTCGATCGTCGTGCAAGTACTTTTGTCAGAGGACAGGATTCATTAACTTAATTGACAAACTCATGAGTTCTCGTACAACTTTACGCTGCAACGAATGCTAGACTTTACGCAGGAGATTTTACGCGCATACTTATTACGCTGGCAGATTTTACGCAAACCTTTTAGGCGAACTTTACGCAGGCAGACTTTTATACAGACTTTACGGTCCGCTAAGCTTAGGTGCAGATTTTTAGCGCAAAACTTTTACGCTCAGACTTTTACCCAGACTTTTACGCAGACTGTTACGCACAGACTTTTACGCGGACGGCTCTGATATCCCTACTTTACGCAGACTACCTTAATCTTTATTTTATACGGACAACCTATAGTGTATATTAAGATTATAGAACTTAGAAGGCCATACCTCTTTTAGGTCAACTAGCGTCTTAGAGTAGGAGTTAGAATAATAATTGTAGAGATTGTAGGGTCTTGTCTGTTTGAGATTTTGAATTGTTTTGAGATTTCTCACATCATAATCTAGCGTACTTATATTTACCGTACTACTTTGACTTATGCCGCTATTATAGCCTAGTTTTGCAAGCTTATTCTTTATCAAGCTTGTTCTTAAGATATGTATTATTGGAGTACTACACTAATACATTTCAGAATCATTGTATTACGGTCTGATCAACCAGAGTGCACTTGGTTCGCCCTTCGCATAACTACTTTACGTGGATTGAGATAATTAGTAGACAGATGTACTTGCCCTCTAGATATGTCTAAGCATATCGTATCAGTTACGTAACTGTACTGATACGAGCATGTGAATAGGAATTACCAAGATAGGATTTCAATCCACAACTGTTTTGACAATTCCCATTTGAATTCTTTAAACGCCTTGATCCCCACACTTCTAATCTATTACCTTTCCCTTGAACTCTTGATTACTGTTTTTCGTCTTCCTTTATTTCGGAAAGACGAAACCTCGTACTTAGTATAAATACGAAAGTGTATTGTTTCTATAGCCATTTCTGTTTGTTTCTTGGGTAATTACCAAACCCTATTATTAGATTAGATTGCAGTTTAAAACTGTACTATCTTTAGAATGACCTTCTCTACCTACCTACTTTCCTGGTACGTGCATCACTATGGCAGCATGAAATTTTTGCCTCGTAACTTGGGTCAAGTTCAGAACCCAAGTATTACGATAAAGGGTGTACCATTTTGCTATCAGGAGTCTAAATGGTTTTTACCCGGATGAACAATTAATTAACTCCTGAAAGAATAGCAGCACCTATGAATAGGTTGACTTTTTAGGATTAAGAATTCCTATGGACCAACGAGTGTCAAGCCGCTTTCGAGGAGTTGAAGAAGCGACTGACGGCATACCAGTCAGCATTTTACCAGACAAGGATTCGCGTGACCAGAGTTGGTGGTCAACACCGTAGAGACAGTTAAGTAAATACAAGGACACTCGCGAGCAGTGCATGACAGACAGAAGCAATGGGCAGACCATCATCATCGTCCCTTGGAATTCAAATATCATGTCTTCTTGAAAATACCACCTACTAGAGGCACCATTCGATTCGGAGAACGTAGCAAGATTAAGGCCAAGGTATATTGGACCATTGACGTGCTAGAAAGAGTGGGAGTAGTGGCAAATCAACTTGCGCTACCACCTTCACTTGAAGGAGTACTTGCTGTATTCCATGTGTCGCAACTCAGGCGTATGTGACAGACAGCAGTCATGTTCTCAACCATTCGGAGATCACCATTAGGCCGAGCTTGTCGTATCAGGAGCAGCCCGTAGAAATCCTTGATCATCGAGAAATGGTATTAAGAAATCAGTCTATTTCCCTTGGTCCGCGTGACATAGAAGCACGGCGCGCCAGGAAAATCTACTTGGAGCGTGTGGACGACATGCGTAAACGTTTTCCGAACCTATTCGTAAACCAAGATATAAATTACTTTGTTAAATTATATCTATTGCCGTCTTTGACTTCTACCGTGGCTTAGTTTTAATTTCGAGGATAAAATTTTTATAAGTTGGGTAGATTGTAAACCCCCTCGACCAGATTTCAGTATTTTTAGGATTATTTTAACAATTTAGGATTTATGGCAATATTTTAATTTATTTTCCCTACATATCCTGTTGACTTGTGCACTTGTCCGTCACCTAATTATTTGGAGCTTTACCTTGACTGTTATCCCCGAACAAAGTTCACATACCTGTCCTAGACATACCAGACTATTTTTCTGAACTTTGTGCAACTCACAGATGTGCTAAAATGAGCCTCGTTTGAGACGCACAAATATCGTTACAAAAGCCGTATTTATTTCCTATTTTATTTCCTACTCTTTACCCATCTCTGTACCCCTAGGAATTTGAGGCCCAACATGTACCTGTTTTGCCCAAACAAAAATATGTTAATATCCTACACTGAGTATACTACATTTAGTATATTGATACCGTAGAAAAATTATGGCCCTACCTGCCTCTAAATAATTAGAGAACACCGTGCGCAGTATTTATTAATTAAATAAATACGATGGCCCGTATCACCCAAGAAAATTAGCCCCTGCCCCTGCCCAGACTCACCCCTATTCCCCCAGGGCCCTCACATAACAATTTCCCTCAGTTCTGTGCATTTTAGAATTTTCAGGAATCGGGTGTTTTTCCAGACAATTTCGTAATTGCGCAATTTCCCAAAACTAGGACTTTACGCAATTTATGAAATTACAGGGACTTTCCTGCAAATTGCAGTGCAAGGTGTCACCCCCTCATTGGCCGGTGAACCTGCGCCGTCCATTTGGAGACGGGACCCACCCGAAAAGATCCCGAAAAGATCCCGGAAATATCCCAAAATATCTTGTAAATATCTTTAGATATTTTACATATTATATTAATATATTTTTTCTATAAAAGAAAAATAATAAAATGAAAATAAAAATAAAACAAACCCTAACTCTACCCCCCCAGCCCGCAACCGACCCCCCCCCCCCCCGGCCGGAGCGGCGAGCCCCCGCCGGAGCCGCTCCGCCGACCCCTCCCCCGCGGCGAGCATCCCCCCCCCGCTGGCCTCTCTTCCCCGCTCCCCGAGCTCTCTCTCCCTCTTCCTTCTCCTCCACCCTTTTCCCCCTGGCCGGAGCCGACCTCGCCGGCGGCCGACCCCCGACCCCTCGGTCTCCTCTTTCCCTGCTCCTCCTCCGCTATCCTGCCCTCGCCGCCCGCGGTCCCGACCCTCCTTCTCTCCTCAGTCTCTCCTCTCCTCCCTCCTTTCCCACTCGCCGGACCCCCACGACCCCGCCGACCACCTCCTCACCAACTCCAGCTCCTCCTCCCCCACTCCCCGTCCGGCCAGCCCGCAGCCCTCCGGCCTCGACGAACTCCCTGAGCCCCTCTTCTCTCTCGACTGGACCCCCTGGACGGCCCCGTCAGCCCCCACCAACCACCTTCTCCTTCTCCTCCGCCCTAGCCACCCTCTTTTCCCCCCCTGCCACTGAGCCCTCCGCCACCCGACCCTCTCCCAGCTCCTCCTCCTCCTCCACTCCGGCTGCCACCACCACCCACCATCATCATCAACCACCTCCTCCTTCTCCTCCCCGCCTGGACACACCCTCGACTCCGGCCAGCGCCACTCAGCCCCTCGTCGAGCTGCCCCATCCAGCAGCAACTCTCCGGCAAGCCCTAACCCTAGCCTACCCCGGACACAGCAGTGGCTGACCCGGACACGGTGGAGATGAATCAGGACATAGTAGCGTCGTGTCGCCTCGGTCACGAAAAAATTCAATCCTCGGAGCCCTGTTCAGGTATATTTATCTCTCTCCTCGTATTTTCGATTTCAATTCCGACAGTTGCGTCGTGTAGACTATGTAACCATCTCGGTGCTCGTGCAACCCGCTCGGAGCTTCGCGTCCTGTGGCGATCGCGAACCGCGATCCAAATACAGGAAAAACAACGACCCGATTCACCCCGGAACTGGGTACGCCCCGCCAAACGGGACGACTTGGTCGCACGCGGTCTTTACCAAAACATGCGCGACGTTGATACGGACGTGTAGGAATTGGAGAAGTTGATTTGGATGTGCGTGCACACCGGAATCAACGCGTATCCGCCGACACCGCCCCGTATCCGTCAGTTCTGGAACACGCTGCAACTTTGTGTACACACGTCGGATTGAAACAAAACTTACGCCATCGGACTCGTAGCGATACGCTGGTCCTGTGATCCAAGTTTGGTTCGATTCTGAGAATGTTGACAAAATCGCGTATCGTGGGCCCCACAGGCTCCACTTGACGGACGATTTTGTGACCGGCTCATCGGAATCCAATTCTGGAAGTTCCGTTGGGTTCGTATCATCGTTCCTGACTTGTTGACACTAAGTTTGGCGAATTTGGAGACCTTTGACCCTGGCACATTTTTCGGTGCAAAACGGCCCACAAGTGGACCCCGCTTTGACCAGAAACTGTCATTTTTGCCTCTGCGTCCAAATTGGACGAAAGGACAGACGTTTCTAGCTATTTGATATTTTCTAAGACTGTTAGTGATATTTATTTCAGCATCCGGAGACTTTTCTTCTGAGGCCATAGTTTCTGACTTCTTGGCATTTGACATCTGGACATTGTATTTTGCAGCTCTTGCCAGGCAAGTATACCTTGCCTTGTTGTACTGTTTAAATTCAGTTATTGTTAGTTACATATTTATTTATTATATAAATGTGCGCGTCCGAGCAGACTCGGGTGCAGTCAACGAAGGCGTTGACGTTAGGACTTGTGTCTGACCTAGTGTCTAGTAGACCCACCTAAAGTTGTGAAGTTATTGATATAACTTCCCAGGCCTTGACACATATCATTACACGTCACAGAGTGAATACATGTAGGAACGCGTGCCTCATGCGCGACTGGCCATCAGTGTGAGCAACACGTGTAGCGGTATTTTAGCTCAGTTGTTTATTGTATTGAGACTTGCATCATAATAGGAGGTGTCCACGTCGTTTTCACGATTTGTACATCTATATTGGGCGGGAAAGATACTAGTAGACGTATGGGACACCCCCTCCTTGTATGTTTTATACCTTCGCACCATGCTCCTTGGAGATGGTCGATTGCAGAGTTCCCTTGAACGGGGGCATATGTGGCATATACTAGTCAGTCACTACGGATTGGTGAATTACGTCAGCATATGTCTAGCCACACATTCCCATGCGTACTACAAGGTCTTTAAATTGCATTCACTTAGATGGTTAGCACACCCCATTTATTTATTCAGTATTTACATTATGGCATGTCATTTTTCTGTATCTTGCTATGTCCCTCTGAGGACCTGGTCCCCTGCCAGGTGTATTTGTTCTTGAGTACTCGCAGGAGCACAGATCCGGACAGGCTACTTATTTTCCGAGGAGGTCTTCTCTTCGAGCCTCGTGATTGTCAGATGTTGTTCTTTATGGTGTGTATTCTGGTTCCTTTTATATTCTTTTTCGGCAGTAGATTTGATTTCATCTGACTGTCATTCTTAGATATCTGTATTGAGATCTAGTTACATGGTTATTGTTTATTCATATTTGACTTCTGTGGATGAGATTTAGATATTACCCTGTGACTTGTGATTAGTTATACCACTGGTGAACTATTGTTCATTATACAGCGTACGCACGTATATATGGTTTCCATATATTGGAGTTGCCATATATACGGGCGGCTGGCATGGTTACGTATCCTAGTTCTACGTATTTTGGGACTGGGGCGTGACACTACTGTATCCTCAAGTCTCTCCCCTGACAATGGTGCCCATGGGTCAAATTCATCAGCCTCTTGTGTCTGCACCGGCGCTGTTGGAGTCACAGATAACTGAGTAACTGTATCAAACCGGGGTGCATCAAATATAGAATTGGACATCTGCATGTAATAATCCCAATAGTCAACACCAGGCTGTGAAGTCCCCTCGTCCGCCTCTCGGTCCATCTGTGGGGTACGTGCTTGTGACGTTCCCTCGCCCACCCACTGATAAGTGCCTTGGCCCGCCCACTGAGAAGTGCCATGGCCAGACCACTGGGAAGTGCCCTGGTCAGCCTGTTGGGAAGTGCCCTGGTCAGCCTGTTGGAAAATGTCCTGCTCAGGGACCTCGTCATCTTGTTGAGGCGGGCTATCCATATGCCAAACATGGGGATAGTTTCTACGCGGACGTGGTTGCCGTCGGCTAACTAAGCCTTGAGGATAGTCTGGTGGAATATTTAATAGAGGGTTGGGTGGAGTCGGAAATGCTTGCACATCATCCAAAAATGATCTTACTGCTGTGCTTAACGAGTCTCTCACTGGATGATTTTCACATGCTACAATCAAATTTGGAAGCTGAAATATTAAGTAGAATCCAATTAATTCATAATAAAAAACTATGGAAACAAAATTTTTTATCAATAAAATACGTACCTTCTCCATTATATTTTGATACCATTCACGATAACTAGCATCATCAACGGCCCGATGTTGGAATCGCAACTCCTCATATTGGTAGGATCGGTTACTGATAAGAGGAGCTCCCCACCAAGATCTATAGGCTATATCACCTAATGCTACACCATTTAAACAAATATGAGCGTTTAATTTCATATAATTTTAAAAAAATAATTTTGTTCAACTTTTTAAATAACTTACCCTCATCTATATAGTCCATTAGTTGAGACATCTGTACCACGGGCTGTGTCTCCATCCTAGAATTTCACTGTGGAATCATTTTGCTTGCCCTTTTAGTTGCACTCCCTTTACTACGATTTAAACATGGTGGCTCATCGGGAATCTTTTGTTTCACCCAGAATTGTCGCATAACGCGATCAGCTGGATGATACATGATTTCACCGTCGAATATCAGGAAACAACTATAGACACTAAGGTCATAGGCTGTTGTTTGGATTTCAGTAGGATTTTGCTCAAGCCGGTACGGACAGTATGTCACCTATTTTATGACAAAAAATTATAAGATAATGGTTATAATGACTTTATAAAATAATAATACAGATATTTTACCTCGTTATACTTCAGTGTGTCAAATTCGACCCGGTATAAAGAGATAGCCGCATGTTCACAGTGTACTGGATCTGCTGCATCCGTAGTCCACCGTAAAGCTGACGGAAAGACACCAACGTCGGTATTAATGCGGGGGACTGGCCTACCAATATGAAAGTGGTCGTAGGACCAAACCTAGACAATATGACCATATGATATAAGTGCATCTATTTTCAATGTAAATGGAATTAAGTAAAACTTTTCATATGATATAAGTGCACATATTTTCATACCTGTATTAATGTCGCACAACCACTTAGATTTACCTTCGTTGCATTCATGTCTTCAAACTGTACAAAATCTGTCATGGAACTATATAAATATGCCAACACTGACGCTCCCCAAGCGTGGCGCGTAGGTGCGGCCAGGTCTACCAAAAAATGTAAAAAACGTAAATCAACTAAATTGGATGAGTCTGGAAACAACATTCCGCTTAATAAACCTAGCAAGTAGGCTCTGGTGCAAGCAGTGACCTGAACAAATGATAAAAATATTATATGCGTTAAATTCAATTAAAAATATACTACGTAAATAATAACATAAGTTGCAAAAAAAACTATACTTACCCGATCCTCATCAACTGAGATAACTTGATCACCAATACGATCTAGGTGCAAAAAGTTATGACGGAGCCACGTAAACGTCACAAGATTTTTACCACGTTTATTACACGGCACCTCCACACCTAGGTACTTTGTAATCATAATGTCGGCGAAAATTGATTTATCAAATATTATAGGTTCACCCGTAATAGGTAAACCTAAAATATTGGCCACATCAGATAGAATAATGGTCATCTCTCCGAATGGTAGCTGAAAGGTATTTCGTCCGGGTCACCAACGCTCAACTAAACTGAATATTAGGTCTCTATCGTGTTGCAAAAAATGTATCTTGTCAACATAATAAAAGCCAAATATTTTTAACAGTGCTACCTGGTGGTCGATCAACCTCCAATACCCAAGTCTGTTATCGTGACGCCACGAGGCATGCTCCCGGCACCGTTCATTATTAGTATAATCGTATTGCTATATATGAAAAACATAGACGATGTTATTAGTAGACATGTACAAAATATCATTCATATTTGTTTACACAATTATATTTTATTGTACCTTCCCATAAAATACCAAAGTAGATATATGTTTCGCACGTTGCTGGATTATTAAATCCGTAGTAGGGCCTCCAGGAATACGTCCGTCATTTTGGCTGTCCATCTGTACAATTATGGTTGTCAAAAAACGAATTTTGGCTGCCCGTAATTTTGCACATTACATAACTTATATTTAAAAAATAAAAACTAACATCAAATATTGCATATACAAATAAAAGTATAAATAAAGAATAATAGAATAAAGACCTTCAACAATAAGGATTGTTGTGCTCACAAAGACTGCTGTGTCCCCTTACAAATGAGAGAAAATTAAGGCTGCTCAAATTGCTGCTACGTGCTCACAAGGAATGCTGTAAATGATCGTAGTGCACTCTCTTCTTCTTCCTCCTTGCATTCTGTTCTGTTTCCTCCTTCTCTTCTTATAGCTCCCAGCTCGCACCAATTCTTCTCTGTTGTACTCCTCTCTCTCCTCCCCCACGAGACATGTCCCTTCTTTCTTTCTTTTTTCCCTCACGTCCCTTCTTCTTTTCTCCACTCACGTCCCTTCTTCTTTTTTCCTCACGTCCCTTCTTCTTTTTTCCCACTCACGTCTCTTCTTCTTTTTTTCCACTCAAGTTTTTTCTTCTTTTTTTCCTGTTAACTCTTGTCTCTCAGTATTGTCTCCTTGTTAAACCAAACCGAGATCCCCTTCCACGTGAACCAATTCCTGAACCAACATCAATCCATAAATAAAAAAACCAAAGCAAAACATAATTCAAAACAAAACTAAATAAATTAAAATCCAAAACAAAAGTAAATAAAAAAAATAAATAAAAAAATGTTGGCTGTTGGCTAAAAAAACAAAATAAAAAAACAAAATAAAAAACTAAACCAAATAATAAAACAAAACCAACTAAAAAAAACTAACTAAAAAAAACCAACCAAAACAATCCAAAACAAACCAACCCAAACAACCACAAAAAACCGTGGGCCCCACACCCCAAAATCCGCCAACTATGTTGGCTGAATTTTGGTGTGGGGCCCACGGATTTTTTGGATGGTTTGGGTTGGTTTGTTTTGGTTGGTTTAGGGTTTGGTTTGATTATTTATTTTATTTTATTACTTTATTTTTCATAATAGACATAACATAATTAATTTAAATGTTTCTAAATTTTTTTTGGAGATCGAAACATCATTTTAAATCTGTGGGCCCCCACATCCAATATAAATTTATTTCACTACCGGAAATATTTAAATATTCAAAAATAATATTACCGAAAGTCAAATTTGGAGGTCGAAACATCGTTTTTTGACGATTCTAAAATTTTTCGAAGTCCGTCAAACGGTAAAACCGTTTATCCTATAGTACTTTTCCATACGATCATTTTGGCACAAACTGGACCTTGTTTCGATCTCCCAGTCAAAAGTTATGATACTTTAAAGTTTTAAAATTTATATTTTTGCCTGTAACAATGCGTCTTGTTTCGGATAAATTTTTTTTCTACATGATTTGTGTTACACTCGTCGAAAACATACAAATCGACTTATTATTTAACAAAAAATAATTTATAAACAAGTAGTTATGGCCGTTCGAAATCTGCTCGACGGCAGACGTAATAGTCTTACGGCAAATTTTTAATATTATTATTTTTTAACGTCTGTTAACGACGAAAAAATTTACGATATAAATATAATATTTTTAAATATAAACGTCCAATTCATATTGATATTTTTTTCGTAATTTTTTAAACTTTTATGTTTTAGATGTAATTTATACAAATTTTGATGCTTTGGAAGCAAATTTTCGAAAATAATATTTCTAAATATTTCTTTCCAATTAATTTATTTTAATTTTATTTCGTTAAAATAAATTTACTTAACTCTAATTACAAAATTAAACTAAACTAAATAAATAAAACAGAAATATAACTAATTACAATAAACCAACAAAAAAACCAAACCAAAGAAAGTAAAAAAACCAAACCAAACAAAACTAAAAAAAAAAAAGTGGGCCCCATAGGCCAATTTCCGCCAACTGAGTTGGCTGAAATTGGCCCAATTTCAGCCAACTCTGTTGGAGGAAATTGACCGTGGGGCCCACGTTTTTTTTTTTTTTTTGCTGTTTTTCGCCAACAGTGTTGACGGAACCTGACTTTTTTTTCAATTTTTTTAAACTTGTTTCGATTAGATAAATTAAATATAAATTTATTTCGCTACAGTAAATTTTCTGTTTTAATTATTATATAGAATTTTATTACTAAATAAAAGAATAAAAATAAAAAAACCACATGTTCATAGTATAACGTGTTCTCTGACCGGCTTTAAACACTTGAAAACAAATTTCTTTGAACACTTTCAGTGAAGGGACAGTACTGAAATCTGGACTGGACTGGACGTGTGTGTTGGGATACTCGAATGCATGTGATGTCTCTTTCAGGTCCACGTAATGGTTACTTTGAAAAAAATAAAAACAAAAACAAAAAATAAAATAAAATAATTTTACAGATCTTTTGTTTATTTACTGTTCTCCTCCATCTTCTGCTGACAATAATAACGTCCATCAAAATAATATTTTATTTTTTAAATATAAATATACTAAATTATATGAAATATCAGCAAATATTATTTGTTGTTGTATACAAATTTCTGAAAAATCTATAGTCCGAGCAACATTTTGAATGAAGGCCAATAAAAAAAAAACCCTCTTACCGAAAGCGTTGACAGAGAACCTAGACAGAAATATCATATTTGCAATATATATATAGTTGGCTTGACAGTGATGTCGTGTATAGTGGCTTGATCAACACTAAACTTTACTACTCCAAAGCTTTTAAGAGGGAAAAAAAACTTAGGGATGCCTACTGCTTGTTTATACATTAGCTCAGGTCAGGTTTCATTCTTTACAACCGTCGGCTGCATTAATGTTCACCACAAAGTATAAATTGATCACCACAACAACAAAAAAACCACTTCCACATAAAATAACCAAGTCACAACACAAGGTCGTTTTATTTATTTATTTATTTATTATATTTAAGAAGACGAGAGATGCAGTCGATTACAAGCAAAAAAGCATAAACATGAAACTAAACTTCAGCAGCAGTAGTGAAGAGTTAAAAGAGTGCTGCAAGCATGGCGGCGGCCTAGTAGCATTGTTTACAGATGCAGCGGCGGCGCAATCCGTGGCAGTTGCCTCCGTTCCTGTAACCCTCGCCGAGGCAGACCTGGTTGCAGTTGTTGTCGCTGAAGCACAGCCGATGGAACGTCCCGCTCGGCACGTCCTTGCACCGCCCTCCTCTACCTTCTGCCACCGGCACCGCCTCCTCTGCATAAGCCAACAACACTCGCAACATCACAACATGCATTTATTAATTAATCTGTGAATTAATTATTAGTACATGCATGCATGCATGCATGAGAACACGTACGTACGTACCACATGCATGAACATAGTATATAATAGCAAGCTAATTAATTAATTAAAAAAAAGTGTTTTAATTGGCCATGAATATTATTCAAGCTTCTTACTAGACGCAAGGAGTAGCACAAGCATGAGCAGGAAGCACAGTGTTGCCTTCTTCAACCCCATACTGCTAGCTCTCTACTCTGCTGATGTGCGGATGAGGATAACTATGGGTAAAGAAAGTTGGTATTTATAGAGAAAGAATGAGGATACATGTCATGAACAAGTCAAGCCACGTAACGCACCTAATCCACGCACGCGTGCACATGTGCAACCCTCTTTCTTTTTTATGACACATGCGTACTTAAAGCCTCCCATACTCCCCCACCACCACTACGCGACTTCATGTCGGCACGGGCACATCCAATCCAATATTGAGTTACTGAGTATATATAAAAGTCGTGCAAGAAATTATTGCTGGCATGCTACAAACTATCTAGCCCGACCATTATCACCTAGCTTTTGAATATTGTTACGAATGTCGGTGCGCCAAAAACCAAATATCAATTACTTTTTTCTTTACAGCAAGCACTAAAATATCTTTTTACCAGAGATTTCCTCCTCTTTCTAGAGGTCGGCATGGTGAATGTCGACACCGACAGAAGATACAAAAGTATACTGACAGAAATCTTGTAGATATGGACATGATATCTTTCAAAAAGATTTGTTCCTTATCTTCAACTAGTTTCAATTCTACTTTAATTATAACAAACTTAAACTAGATCTAGCTAGTTTATCTAAACAAAATTTGTGGCTTACTAATTCAATAATTTCACTAATCATACACCTCATAGCCGTTACTTCAAAGATTGCCAAATAGCTTTTTAGGACTCAACTTAAACAAGGTATAGATTTTGTAGGAATCCTTAAATTTGTGCATCTTAAATTGAAATTGAGAAATGTGAAAAATAGATTCCCACAAAAATAGTTTTCTAAAACATAGGTGATTATGTTTCTCAAAACTGGATTATTTGAATGCTTCATCGTCCAGAGTTTCATAAAAGAAATGATAAAAAATTTACTAATTGTAGTCGTACACTATTAAAAAAGAGAAAATTTCCATAAAATTGTATGACTAGTTGGTAGAAAGCTAAACCTATTTTTTTTAAGTCATGAGCTCGTGTAACCTGCATGGAGTGATTATCTAAAAACTTTGTTAAAAATAATATGACATTTGTTATTATATGTTGTTTTAGAATTGTAAATGTGTTTATTATATTATTTTCTAATAATAAACATTGTGCCTCCTACGCTAGTGGAAGCAATCTTAAGCTTACTAATCTTGAACGAACTTCTTGAATCACTCTCCTTCAGCAATTGATTGCAAAAGTCTTATTAAGAAATGGTTTGGAAAACCTATGAAGGAAATATTCAAAGGAAATTTAACTTGCAAACAAGATCGATCGAACAACAAAACAGAACCAAAACAACACGTACAACTAATTCTCTAATTATAAAAATTGGAACAAGTATAAAACCAATTTACAACACTGTGGAAAAAAAACCACTAAGTCACCTATTTATAGGTGAATACATGACTCAACTGATTCCACAATATACTCCAATACTATCTCTAAACAAGACACATGTTCCTGACCAATTCAAAGAAATAACATATGTTATTTTCGAGACGGATCAAATATGGTAGAACGCGGATCATAGCAGAGCTACTAGCGAGACTCGAAGGTCCGCTCTCTACTGAAATATAAGTTTTCGTCAAGATCAAAGATTCACACAAGAGTTCCTCATCTAATATAACTCGATTCCAACAAACCACGAACCAATAACAGGTTACAACCAAACTCAGAAGATAATGAAGATTACAACAAACAACAAGAAAACGTTCTTCTCTTTACGTTCGCAGACTGCGAACGAAGCAAAGAGAAATGTTGAAAAAAAAACTACTTGCTGGGGTGGTCAAAACAACCGTTGCTCAAAACAAAATTCGCCGTACAGACGATATTCCCCCAAGAACTAGCAAGTTCACAAATGAACTTCTGGAATGCTCAATGCCACCTTCGAAAACACTCGGAAAGCACCATGTGGGAGGGGGACACTCTGGGCCGCATATGATCCGGTGTTTTCGGTTTTTTTATATGTTTTCTCTCTCTCCTCAAAAGAAAGAGGAGGTCCTCTATATATAGAGAAAAATAGTACATATCCAGCATGAGGAAACTCCAGGCCGCATAAGCGCTGACCGACCAGACCCCCCAAAATCTATGTGTCAAATCCGCAAGCGCCACCAGCGTCGCATGTGCCGTCTGCGCGCTGTACTGCAAAGACCAGACAGCGCCGCCAGGCGCCGAAAGCTGCAACCGCGTGGCACAGAGAGCCACGCGCCGCCTGCGTGCTGTACTGCACAGAGTAGACAGCGCCGCATGCACCGTCCAAAGAAGACCATGTCCCCTCCACATGCGACTCGCTCATCCAAACCTGGCCGCATAACGTCACGCCGCGTAGCGCCTGGCCACAAAGACCGTGACCGCATAGCACCTGACCGCATAGCCCCTGGCCGCATAACGCCAGGACGCATAGCCCATATGGTAGTTTCCGTGGAAGATCGAGCCAAGAGATTTGAGCAAGAGTTACATCTAGAACTTCATCAGTTTACGGTGGGTCATAATTTTCGTCGCTAAAGACGACGAACATAGCGACTATGTCTGATACCAAAAATTTCACATTTTTTGGTACCAGACATATTTAGCGACAGATTTTTCGTCGTTAATCCGTCGCTAAAGCGTCGCAAATCCGTCGCTGACCTGAAATTTCTCAATTTTTTGTCGCTAATTCGTCGTTATTCCGTCGCTAAACATAGATATTTTTTTTACAGAATAGAATCACTTAGATTCTGCTCATGTAACATTACAGAAAATCCATTGCTCCTTTCTTCAGTGGAGATAGTGTTAAACTTGGTGACCTTGTTGTGAAGGAATATGATTACATTGAAGCCACTAGTGAGCCTGGTATTACTTTGATGGTGGCTAAATTCGATGGTATACTTGGATTAGGATCCAAAGAAATCTCTGTAGGCAGTGTTGTTCCTGTGTGGTACATAGTTAAACCACGGGTTCATCAAAGACCCTATTTTGTCTGCAGTGGTATGGGATCCAGGTATTGGCATTGAGAGTGTGGTGAATGGGAAAATGGTTTGGGATCCAGGTATTGGCATTGAGAGTGTGGTGAATGGGAAAATGGTATGGGATCCAGTTATATTTTTGACCTACAACAGTGCTTATTTTTCTGGTCCTTGCTCTTGCAATCCGAAAGCTAGAACCATTGGCATATCCTGTTTTTACCTTTACTTTGAGACAAGGTCAATTTAAAGGGGGTGGGTATTGATACGAACCCAAATCAGTTCAATATCAAAGTTAGATTACAGTCAGCATCCGAGAGACCAGTATTAGCTCAGGACTGAAGTAGCCATTCCTACTAATCCAGGTTCCCTTCTCAATAGCAGATAGTTCAGTTACTGAAGAGAAAGTATGGAAGAATTGAGTATGTCATTTTATTTCTAGTTTACAATTTATTTTACAACAATTTCCCTTATACATTGTCAATTGTATTTTCTTCTAGATCTATCAATAAAGTAGAACCCTAGTTTACATCTTGATCTTGATCTTGATCTCTTTCTTTCTTTCTCTTCTTCTGCGGATTAATTCTGTGAACCGATGTTGAATTTTCCTCAAACCTCTGCGCCGTTGCTTCTTGGATGACCAAGAAATTGTTCCCGAGACCATGTAAAACACAACGCCGGATTTTTTTTTTCTCCTCCACATTATCCGCCCAATCGCGATCTGTATAGCCAACAAGATCACAAGTATCAGTAGATGAGCAGAAAATGCCATGGTTTTGAGTACCGTTTATATTTCTCAAAATTTTCTTTGCAGCCAACTGATAAGTCCAACTCCAAATGTGATGTCTGGTCGAGTAGACGTCAAGTATCGTACACTGCCTACTAAGTTCCAAAAATATGTAGTAGGACTAACCAGCTTACCATTATCAAGCTTATCCAAATGCAACCTTGTTTCAACATAGGGGTTTTGATAGGATTACAAGTT
The DNA here is from genome assembly GCA_036927795.1 of Iris macrosiphon. Lineage (NCBI taxonomy): Eukaryota > Viridiplantae > Streptophyta > Magnoliopsida > Asparagales > Iridaceae > Iris > Iris macrosiphon. The sequence continues at coordinate 170,577,938 of JAYESA010000015.1, forward strand.
TCCATCTTGAAATGCTTCAAAATATCGGTAGCATATTTGTTTTGTGAGGATAGAGACTATCTCGTCGAAAGAGGTAATCCTTTAGGTTTATTGGTTATACATAAATACGAAGACTTACCTATAATAGAAGACACTCCTCCTAAACCCCGCATTAGTTCTCCTGGATCAAGTTCTAGTGAATTACACGACGGCTATTGCGAATTAAGAATTTAGTTCTTGAATATGATCTAGTAGGGCACGGGAAGATTTTTCTTCTTTATATTTAGTAATTTTATGCCCAAAATCCTTACGCATGGTGTAGGAAACGAACCAATGCTGTGCTCCAATTCTGTGAAGCGACAGTATAAGCTTGTGGTTGGAATACTAGCAGCTTATCGCTGGGCTAACAAAATTCGACTAGTATTATAGTACTGCAGGTACCTTGACCGGGCTTGTACGTACCTACTACTATTATTACTACTATCACTAGTTCCTTAGTATATGTATGAAATTCGGTGGTTTAGCGGACGAGTACGTTCTCACTTACATTCACTTAGCTGGTTATGATAGATACCCTTGAGCACGTTGCTTATTATTTTACTGTTTTACTTTGGCATTCTGTTTCTTGTACCTTGTTACGTCCCTCTGAGGACCTGGTCCCTTGCTAGTTTTGCATCATAGATTTGTTATGGAGCCTGCCTGGAGTTGTTAATGTATGTTGCTTTGTTATGTGGGCATTGGTAACAGGTACTTATATTATTTCTACCAGAGTTATGATATTCATTTATTCCTATTGTTGATTTATCTGCTGTTGTAGCCTATTTTTTATAGACTCATATTTCTTTCTCGAGTCTATTCGAGCTTATGTGTTACTCGACGGCCGACTTTAGCACATGCAGTTCATTCTTGATATTTTGTTCTTTTGTGTATTGTGACATAGATATTATCAGTATTTCTTAGATAGTTACCCTTATTATACAGCTTATACGTATTCAAGTCGGACTAGAGTCTGGTCGAATGCGTAGCTGGCATGTTACGTGTTCCTAGTCCTACGTATTTTGGGACTGGGGCGTTACATATTTTTGTAGTGGCTTATGCAGGTCAGATTAAATCGTTTCGGTTACTTTCCGGTACCGAGCGAGCCTGTAATCAGGATTAGCAGTATTAGTATCTCAATCCACAACTGATTTGAAAATTCTTTAGCATTTGATTATCGTCCTTGGACTTCATAATTGTACTATTTTATTCCTCTCAACATCCTTATTATTGTTTATCATCTTTTCTTATTTCAGAGAGATGGACGTTCGTGCGCGGTGTTTCCTCCAGAAGCATATCCTTGTCAAGGCGGAAGAAGACATGCTGGATATAAATTTTTGAGAAGATGGTTACCCTTAGTAGGGTAGGTAAATAGGTTATTCCTATATTTTAGAGCTAGTATAGATTGTTAGCATGAGAATTGAATATAGTATTAGAGGCCTAGAACTAATAAAACCTTACCCTTGCTTAAGGTAGCAGTAATTTGAAAGTATTAGAAGTTAGAAAAATGGTTTGATTCTAATGCACTGGAATACTTTATGGAATACATAGCTAGATGTTATGGATTAGATGTGGCCCATGATGGTGATACAAGGAATTGTATTATGACCTTAAGAAATTGGAACCTTACGTAACAGGCCATAGTGGTTAAATCTCTAGTTGTCTTGTGACTTTTAATATCAAAACTAGATCTTATGACCCCTTAAATTATTAATGACTATAGGTCTGGACTAAATAGATAGGTAGATTGCTAGACCAAATGTTTGAGTAATTAGATAACTGTCACGGCCCAGTCCCAAAATACCGAGGGACTAGACACGTGGCAATGGCCAACAGCACACACCAATGGGCAAACCCAATTTAATGGACCCATTATGGTGCACTTAAGCTGTAAACAACAATAAATAGGTCTACGATACAAGTCACAATCTAAATCTAATCTCATCCACAGAAGGTAATCACAGATCAATATCAGAATAATCGAAATATAATCTAACATCAAGTCTCAATAAAATATATCTCGGGGAACAACCCGAGAATAAGTTTGATACATCAATTCAATCGACATGAAATAAAGTAACTAGAAACAGAAATAACTGAGTATGTAAAGCCAATACTCAGGAGAAATTTTCTGGCAGAAAAACTCTATGCTCGAAAAGAAGATGACGGAGATCCATCTCCAGAGTTTTCTGGGATTGCTGAATTATGGTAGAAAATTTATTCCTAATTTATCAGCAAAAATAGAACACTTGCAGGAAAAGCTCACGGCTGAACAAGCCAAATACAAGGAAGTCACTGGTGAACAACCAAGAAAATGGAATACAGACAAAATCCCTATTTCCCTTGATCAAAAGGAAATTGATGAGATTGCTAGAGTAAAGGAGTCCATAAAAATAGAAAAAATTCTTTATTTTCCGCTGAACAATGATACTTTAGTTCTACAAACCGACGCCTCAGATAACTTCTGGGCAGGAGTATTAATTGCTAAGCAAAAAGAAATTGTTGCTTACACATCAGGAAGATTTACTAAAGTACAAATAAAATATGCTACTTATGATAAAGAATTATTAGCAGTTAAACTGGCTATAAAAAGTCTGAAAATCTATATTTTATATAGACATTTTTTGATTGAGACTGACAATAAATCAGTAGCACAATTTTTGAAGAAGAAGACTATTAATAATCCCGAAGAAAATCTTCGACGAATTAGAATAGCAATGTATTTAGAAATATTCAATTACGATGTTAAATATATTCCTGGATATACTAATTTCCTTGCAGATACTCTCACCAGGTTATGATACATGGAAGACGAGGATTTCTATAAGAAATTTCGTGACCTCTTTCAAGAAATGAAGAGGCAGGGCGAGTTTAAGGAAGTTGGCCCCAAAAAGGCCAAAGATAACAATACAGCAGAATCATCTGGGGTTGAACAAACCCGAGAGGCGAATAGCCATATCTCCCCAAGGGCGAACAGCCAAGCTCAGGCGAATAGCCAATCTCAGGCGAATAGCCAATCTCAGGCGAATAGCCAAAATTACCAGGCGAATAGCCAAAAGGGTAAAAACATACTTGGGGCTGTTCCTAGGCCCATGTTTGTCCCAATAAGGCCTGCAGTTCCTCCAGCACAGTTCTCGGGACCTCCCAGGCCCTCAATGATACCTGCACAATTTTCGGATTTAATGAAATGAAAGTTTTTATTAAATCTCTAAAACCAAAGATAGAAGTACCGACCGAATACTTTATTGCCTCTGGTAATACTATATCTACTAAAATCGAAGGAGGAAAACAACCTCAAAGTCAACAATTCTTAAGCTACCATGAAGGTTCCGGTGAAGAGATCTCGCTCCCTAGTGGCAAGTGCAATGGATCTGGAAGTAGAGGTGAAATTCTTGCCACTAGGGAGCGAGATCTCTTCACCGGAACCTCAGCAGAACAAAAGGAGCTCAGGGAAATTTTCTCCCAAATCAAAACCAATGATTTGGTTAATTTTCGCATGACCGATGTTCTTGAATTTCTTAGAACTCTCGGGGTAGCTTCTCCAAAGATCGACGAATTCAACGCCGAAGTAACCGTCCAGGAGATGCTCGCCATGCATCAACAGCAATTGCTGGACGATTCCAGACTTATTCTATTTTTCAAGAAGCTTGAAGACACTGAAATTATCAATCTCTTCCAGAATGAAGAACTTATTCTTAATATCAACAGGAGGCCTCGCTTTCTTGCCTGTTTTCGTGAAATCCAGAAGTACAAACCCCATATCAAAAAGGGGTTAGTCCATGAGATTATTATGAACACCATGTTCGAGGATGACTACAAGGATTGCCTTCCAGAGATTTGCATCAAGGCGGCGCTCTCTCACACGACCAAATTCCAGACTATATTTCGATTCAGAATATGGAGTATCTGGGAGGAACGACAATATATCAAAATGTTCCCATCCTACCAGCTCTGGGAATTAAGTAGACTTATTGAAGAACCCTTTTTTGAATACATTAAATTTTCAAAACAGGGCTTCGACGAAGATCATGAGAGACTCATGGCAGCCACTGAATTTTTCGAAGCTGCTCGAAGTGCCTCCAGGACAAACGCTCAAATCTCTACTACCCAGCATACTATTCTTTTAGACAGACTCAAGCCGTTACCTGGGAACGTCGAGGGTCCCTCCAAAATTACAGATTTTATAAACAATTTGACAATAGGCCGTATTGGTTTATTGGCAAGAAACGAAGATTTACTCATCAATAATGATCCTATGAGGATTCTTGTTGATTCAGAAGGAAATTCAGACTAAAACATACGGCAAGAAGCATGGTGGACCTCCCCAATCATTCTATGAAGAAAATTTGTTATAAAATCATCCTTAGTAGATATCTACGAAGATTGGAACCAAGATTGGTTCAGCGATACTCAAAGAAGACGATCATACAACGAAGAAAGCAATGGCAACAACTACAACGACGACAACTAACTCAACAGTTGGCACAGATTAGAGAAGTTATCATCACAAGAAGACAAGAGTTACAGGAACAAATCATTCAGTTAAGAAGATCCATAGAAGAAAGAGAATTGATGATTAGCTCTCTAATCGAAGATAGAGAACAAATTATGAACACTAGACATGATAGAGGAAATCCACTTTTGATCGAAGGAATCCCCATCTGGCTACGAGACAACGACAGTCACAGTACAAACAGTTACCGCCACGAAGAAAGCTTCAACAGTCACCCTGACAATACTAGCCACGAAGAAAGCTCCTCCAATAGTACTAGCCACGAAGAAAGCTCCTCCAACAGCCCTAATAATGATACGGACACATCATCACCATAAAAGGCATCCCATCATCACTCCACTATCAAAAGCTACCCAAAAAGAATTTCCATTATCACTCCACCAAATCAAAAGCCACCACTTTACCATATAATTCCCCACTATCCACTACCGAAAAGCTACCACTTTCCCACTACTCTGACAATCCACTACCTAAAAGCTAACAGGGGAGAGAATACAAGAAGAAGTTTACAAAGCATACAGGCTTCCAAACTTCTTCTTGTATTCTCTCCCCTGTTCTTGTGTGCTCTCTCTCTCTCCCTCCATTGTAAATCTGTGTGCTCTTGTGAATAAAATTCTGTGTTTGTGCTGCTGCAACGCATCTTTCTGTCTGGTAACGCATCGTTCTGTCTGGTATCAGAGCAGAATAAATTTTCTACCATAATTCAGCAATCCCAGAAAACTCTGGAGTTCTTTAAGAGTTTTAAAGTTCTCTGGAAATTCCCTAATCTTGGTATATATATGTTCTTGCAAAAGAATTTGTCCATTCTTTATGGTTTTTCCTAGAAAATCAATTTCAGTTTTGAATAACTCTATCTTTTTTGGGCTTAAAATAATTCCATTATCAAGTAGTAATTTACAAACATGCAATAGATGTTCCTTGTGTTCTTCAACGGTGTTTGAGAAGACAAGGATATCATCAATGTAGACTACTACATAAGGAAGATGTCCAAAGATTGAATTCATCCATTTCTGAAATATTTGTGGGGCATTTTTCAATCCAAATGGTAAAACCAACCATTCAAAATGTCCCTGTGGGCAACTGAAAGCTGTCAATTCAACAGAATTTTTATCTTCTAATTTTATTTGCCAAAATCCTGATTTAGCATCAAATTTACTATAATACTTTGCACCTTGAATTTGTTTAATAAGATGCTCCGCTGTGGGAATAAAATAGCCATCGAATTTAGTATAACTATTTAACTTTCTATAATTAATAACCATCCTTGCTTTTTCTCTTTTTATTTCAGCATGGTTTCTTACGAGGAAAGCTGGGGAAGAATGTCTGCTGAAACTTTTTTGGATAAGCTTAAGTTTTAAAAGTTCGCTAATTTGTTTGGAAAATTCTTCTTTGTCAGAAGGGGAAACCATAATACTATTTACTCTAATATTGGTTTCTCTGTATTGTTCCAATAGTTCTATTTTACAATATCTAGGGGCTTTATCAAAGGCTTTTAATGGGTTATCAGAAAAGAGAATTATTGGTTGGATTGTCTTTCCCATTCCTACTTCAAAAAGCCTTACTAAATTTTTTGGTGTGATTGATTTAAAGGTTGGCGTATCGTTTAATGCCATACAATGTTCCCATTGTATTCCAAGTACCTTGGAACCAGGCATTAATTCGATTCCTTGGAGACTCACAGATAGTGTACAAGGACAAAGCAGTTTGGGAAAGGTTCAATGGCTGCTTTCGGGCTTTTCAGGCTCGTGACATAAAGGGAGCCAGTTATTGGCTGACCCAAATTGAAAGGGCACTGACACCATTCCGGCTCCGGACGGAACTCACGTTTAGTCTCACGTACTTGGACAAGGTGGTATGCATCTTTCTGTCTGGTAACGCATCGTTCTGTCTGGTATCAGAGCCTTGTTCAAACCCCTGTAAGTAAATTTTTTCATGGTAGCTTAAGAATTTAGTTCTTGAATATGATCTAGTAGGGCACGGGAAGATTTTTCTTCTTTATATTTAGTAATTTTATGCCCAAAATCCTTACGCATGGTGTAGGAAACGAACCAATGCTGTGCTCCAATTCTGTGAAGCGACAGTATAAGCTTGTGGTTGGAATACTAGCAGCTTAACCCCGCCATAAATCCACGGTATGCTAGGTTAAATTAACGTAAGCAATGGGGGTACTGTGACAAGCCACAGAATTGTGGGTCAAAATGGATAAAAGGCACAGAATTATTAAAATATATTCTAGAAAAATCTTCCGGGGCAATATGAAGATTATATTCAAGAACATCTGTTATAAACACATGACCAACGAACAACCACCTTCAGAGCTTATTTATGCAGACACACACCAATGTTTTTTAAACCTTCCTAATAATTACGAACACATAGTTCACATGTCTAGTAGAGATCACCCAGAACATGGGATATATAATTTTATAGTAGATCTATTACACGATATTAGAAATGATATCAAACATATAATACAAAAATTGCAAAATATAAACCTACCAAACCCTGGAGGATTTGGTGATAGGCACAACCAGAACCCTAAAACTGCCCATTGGAACATCAATATGATGAAATATTCGTCAAAAGAAGATAATCAAATTAATATTAAAGATATTAATGAAGAACACTACCATAATTTCCTTAAATTACAAAGCCAAGAACTTCTTGGAGAAATTGACGAACAAGCTGTTTATGCTTTTTATGAAAAATATTCAGAAGCTATAGATTTCTTTAAATGGAAATATAGCACTGATAGTGAATCAGACGAAGACACCCTTCATGTCCTACACAACGAAGAAGTAGGAAGTACTAGTGGTGGCGGTATGACTCTAGAAGGAATACCCACCGAAGACGTAGGATCAATTGGACCTCCCCCTGAAAGCCTCATGCCAACCAGAGCTATAATTCCATACACCAAAAAATAACCTGAAAATAGGAAAGATTGGGTTAGATATCATAAAGCCAGTGAATATAGACATACTGATGGACTTATTTTTAACATAGATAATATTCCACATAAGAAGATAAAAGAATACGCTGGTGAATGGTCACAACAAATGGGTGGAATGATATATCATTTACCTGGAAACATTAACACTGCCCAATGGATACATTATGCAACAAGTTTTTGGAAGGGTAGCGCTAGAGCCTGGTTAGTTAGCCTTGAAACCACTAATAAAGAAAAGGGAGACGAAATTAGAGGAACCGAGGATCCTCAGGATGCTTTGGCAAAGTTATTAGGACTCATGTTAGCCGACTTCATAGGAGAAGATGGTAATGATGATAAAGATTATGAAGTACTTCTTCATAAAATGATTTTATGCGATATCTGTTTACTCGAAGAATTTATTACTAAATATATTGGCTTTATATTTAGACTAAAAAGCACTAGACAAAAGGACTTCTGGATTAGAGGATTTTTCACAAAAATTCCTTATCCTTGGAATAATATTATTCAAGAACAATATAATAAAATAAGAAATAATGTCCACACTACGGGAATGCTCAAGAAAGCATGTATGAAAACTATGGAAACAGCATGTGAACAAGTAAGAGCACAAAAACAAATGGATAGAACTATTAAGAAATCTAGATTAGGTTATTCTTGCTGTTCTAAATATAATACGGATATTAATGCCGAATTTGGATGTCTACCCGAAGCCAAAGGATGGAAGAAACAGAGAAAGAAATTCTTTAGAAGAAAAGGAAAAGGAAAAACCAAATATAAAATTACCAAGAGAAAGTGGAAACCAGCTTTTAAACAGCAACCCCATAAATATGAAAAAAGAAAGTTCATTAAACGAAAAAAATTTAGAAAAGGTTGTAAATGTTTTAAGTGTAATAAAGAAGGTCATTTCGCGAACGAATGTCCTAACAATATTCATACTATAATAGTAGATGACTTGGATACATATGGTATCAACATCGGAACTATTGATGATATAAATAGTGATACTTCTGCCTCTTCTATATACGAAATAGAGTCTATAAGTTCGGATGAACAATCCGATGATACAGATGAACAATCTGAGGACAACATATATGAACCCTTGAAACATTTAAAAATAAACATGGTTACTATCAATAAAACCCAAAATTCAATCAGGATAACCCTATTAAATGACAATACTATATTACCAAAAAAAGAAGGAATATCAGCAGGTTATATTATATATGCCAGTAAAAGTTGCAGAATTAGAAGATATCATACCCAGGAAATATTATTAGATATCAGAATATTTTTGCCATTAGGTTATTATGGCATTATTCATAATATACCATTACACGCTACAAAAAATATATTCATTACTTATGGTTTTATTGAACCTGTTTCTCGAAATAATGTTTCCATAATAATGAAAAATACTTCCTTTGAGGATAGAGACTATCTCGTCGAAAGAGGTAATCCTTTAGGTTTATTGGTTATACATAAATACGAAGACTTACCTATAATAGAAGACACTCCTCCTAAACCCCGCATTAGTTCTCCTGGATCAAGTTCTAGTGAATTACACGACGGCTATTGCGAATTTAGAATTTACATGAATACTCTAACTTCAGAAGAAACTAGTAATTCTAGTATTCCCCAAAGTGAGGGGGAGCAATTTGAAATAACCGATGATGACCTTGAAAAACTCAAAGAAGCAATACCACATTCTGATAAAAAAGAAGTTTATAAACCCATCTCTTTTCAGTCTAGATTCCTGAATAAACACACCTATATTTTTGAAAGGATGCAAGGAAATATAGAATTAAAGGGAGATGAAGATTTCTCCTCCATCAATTTATTGGACAAAAGAAAAATGGAGAAATTAAGGGCTAAATATCCCAAGATGAGATATTTACATATAGGCTTAATACAGCTTAAAATAACGGGACTATTCCGAACAGGAATAGATACTCCTATTCTAGTAGTTTGCATGGATGAGAGAATCATCAATAATCCATTAAATAGTATAATAGGAGGAGCTAAATCCAATCTTGTTAACAGGTTATTTGGCATCAATATACACCCGGACTTTTCTATAAGTTTAGATGATCATAATATAGAAAAGACTTGTACACTATCTGTGAGTCTCCAAGGAATCGAATTAATGTCTGGTTCCAAGGTACTTGGAATACAATGGGAACATTGTATGGCATTAAACGATACGCCAACCTTTAAATCAATCACACCAAAAAATTTAGTAAGGCTTTTTGAAGTAGGAATGGGAAAGACAATCCAACCTAGGCTCATTAGATTAGAACACCTTAAGAACGATAATGAAATGAAAGTTTTTATTAAATCTCTAAAACCAAAGATAGAAGTACCGACCGAATACTTTATTGCCTCTGGTAATACTATATCTACTAAAATCGAAGGAGGAAAACAACCTCAAAGTCAACATGATTCTGAGGCAACAAGTTCCCATGTTCCTCAAATCACTAGATCTAACTCAATGAACAATTTAGTTAGTATCGAATTAACACCCAACATTTTACAAGATATACAACATAGAATGAGCGTTAGTACACCAATAGAGGGTAGGACTAAGACTATGATAATCAGCGTGCCAATGAATCAGAAAAAATGTCAGTAAAAATTCCTTTATCACAAATAAAGGATAGGGGTAGAATTCTTTCACTTCAATAAATGTCAAAGACTACTAACTGGTATAAAGAGCATACTAGTTATAACGAAAGTCAAATAGATCAAGCTTATAAGATGAACCAACTTCTACGAAAATTTCGCAATATCATACGAGAAGTCAAAAGGTCTAACTATAGAACTATTGTTTTAAGACATATGGATAGAACTACTCAAGTAATTGAAAAACATATTAGAAAATTTGAGAAACTTAATCCCGACAAGAGAACCAATACTCAAGATGATAATACTATAAATCTTGCCATTGAAGATACCCTAGAATTAGAAATTGCAAGTACATCACTTGACAATATAGATCTCTCTATAGAAACTTGGAAAGAAGTGCTAGAACTTCCGGATACTCCGTCTGATATAAACATGGTCAGAACCATAGACTTAAAAGTAAAAGCACAACTACATATATACATACCACTTACCATTTGTATATCTGGTTATAATGAATTTACTATCCATGCTCTCGTAGACACAGGAGCCGAAGCTAGTTTATTACAGGAAATTTTTATTCCGCAAGATTTATGGCAACAACTTGATAAACCAGGCAAATTAAATGATTTTATGGGAAGACAAGTGTCCGTCAACCATAAAGTAAAAAATCTTAAAGTCTATTTTCCTGATTTACAAGGACACTCTAATACTTATATGTTTGACTTTGTATTACTACCCAAAGATTTTGACAGTGATTGTATTATTGGCATGGATAATTTAAGACACTATAAACCATACAACACACACACATTTGAACTTGATGGAATATCCATTCCTAGGGTACCTTTTCCTGTATCCTTAGCTTCAAACTTTACACACACAGCACAGCGTGGTGAAAAACCCGTTACACTCATTGACTATACAAAAGTTTGTACTTACAATCTTCCCAATGATAATAAGTTACAAAGGACTGTTTATGGAATGTTAGAACCACTCTTTTCTGATAACCCATTAAAAGCCTTTGATAAAGCCCCTAGATATTGTAAAATAGAACTATTGGAACAATACAGAGAAACCAATATTAGAGTAAATAGTATTATGGTTTCCCCTTCTGACAAAGAAGAATTTTCCAAACAAATTAGCGAACTTTTAAAACTTAAGCTTATCCAAAAAAGTTTCAGCAGACATTCTTCCCCAGCTTTCCTCGTAAGAAACCATGCTGAAATAAAAAGAGGAAAAGCAAGGATGGTTATTAATTATAGAAAGTTAAATAGTTATACTAAATTCGATGGCTATTTTATTCCCACAGCGGAGCATCTTATTAAACAAATTCAAGGTGCAAAGTATTATAGTAAATTTGATGCTAAATCAGGATTTTGGCAAATAAAATTAGAAGATAAAAATTCTGTTGAATTGACAGCTTTCAGTTGCCCACAGGGACATTTTGAATGGTTGGTTTTACCATTTGGATTGAAAAATGCCCCACAAATATTTCAGAAATGGATGAATTCAATCTTTGGACATCTTCCTTATGTAGTAGTCTACATTGATGATATCCTTGTCTTCTCAAACACCGTTGAAGAACACAAGGAACATCTATTGCATGTTTGTAAATTACTACTTGATAATGGAATTATTTTAAGCCCAAAAAAGATAGAGTTATTCAAAACTGAAATTGATTTTCTAGGAAAAACCATAAAGAATGGACAAATTCTTTTGCAAGAACATATATATACCAAGATTAGGGAATTTCCAGAGAACTTTAAAACTCTTAAAGAACTCCAGAGTTTTCTGGGATTGCTGAATTATGGTAGAAAATTTATTCCTAATTTATCAGCAAAAATAGAACACTTGCAGGAAAAGCTCACGGCTGAACAAGCCAAATACAAGGAAGTCACTGGTGAACAACCAAGAAAATGGAATACAGACAAAATCCCTATTTCCCTTGATCAAAAGGAAATTGATGAGATTGCTAGAGTAAAGGAGTCCATAAAAATAGAAAAAATTCTTTATTTTCCGCTGAACAATGATACTTTAGTTCTACAAACCGACGCCTCAGATAACTTCTGGGCAGGAGTATTAATTGCTAAGCAAAAAGAAATTGTTGCTTACACATCAGGAAGATTTACTAAAGTACAAATAAAATATGCTACTTATGATAAAGAATTATTAGCAGTTAAACTGGCTATAAAAAGTCTAAAAATCTATATTTTATATAGACATTTTTTGATTGAGACTGACAATAAATCAGTAGCACAATTTTTGAAGAAGAAGACTATTAATAATCCCGAAGAAAATCTTCGACGAATTAGAATAGCAATGTATTTAGAAATATTCAATTACGATGTTAAATATATTCCTGGATATACTAATTTCCTTGCAGATACTCTCACCAGGTTATGATACATGGAAGACGAGGATTTCTATAAGAAATTTCGTGACCTCTTTCAAGAAATGAAGAGGCAGGGCGAGTTTAAGGAAGTTGGCCCCAAAAAGGCCAAAGATAACAATACAGCAGAATCATCTGGGGTTGAACAAACCCGAGAGGCGAATAGCCATATCTCCCCAAGGGCGAACAGCCAAGCTCAGGCGAATAGCCAATCTCAGGCGAATAGCCAATCTCAGGCGAATAGCCAAAATTACCAGGCGAATAGCCAAAAGGGTAAAAACATACTTGGGGCTGTTCCTAGGCCCATGTTTGTCCCAATAAGGCCTGCAGTTCCTCCAGCACAGTTCTCGGGACCTCCCAGGCCCTCAATGATACCTGCACAATTTTCGGATGTCATAATTAAAAATTGGTATAATACTGAAATGGAAAACAAGGACAAAGCAGTTTGGGAAAGGTTCAATGGCTGCTTTCGGGCTTTTCAGGCTCGTGACATAAAGGGAGCCAGTTATTGGCTGACCCAAATTGAAAGGACACTCCTAGCCGAAAGGCAGAAAAACTCTATGCTCGAAAAGAAGATGACGGAGATTCATCAGCTGGTCTCCAAGATGATCAATTTCACCTCTACTTCCAGATCCATTGCACTTGCCACTAGGGAGCGAGATCTCTTCACCGGAACCTCAGCAGAACAAAAGGAGCTCAGGGAAATTTTCTCCCAAATCAAAACCAATGATTTGGTTAATTTTCGCATGACCGATGTTCTTGAATTTCTTAGAACTCTCGGGGTAGCTTCTCCAAAGATCGACGAATTCAACGCCGAAGTAACCGTCCAGGAGATGCTCGCCATGCATCAACAGCAATTGCTGGACGATTCCAGACTTATTCTATTTTTCAAGAAGCTTGAAGACACTGAAATTATCAATCTCTTCCAGAATGAAGAACTTATTCTTAATATCAACAGGAGGCCTCGCTTTCTTGCCTGTTTTCGTGAAATCCAGAAGTACAAACCCCATATCAAAAAGGGGTTAGTCCATGAGATTATTATGAACACCATGTTCGAGGATGACTACAAGGATTGCCTTCCAGAGATTTGCATCAAGGCGGCGCTCTCTCACACGACCAAATTCCAGACTATATTTCGATTCAGAATATGGAGTATCTGGGAGGAACGACAATATATCAAAATGTTCCCATCCTACCAGCTCTGGGAATTAAGTAGACTTATTGAAGAACCCTTTTTTGAATACATTAAATTTTCAAAACAGGGCTTCGACGAAGATCATGAGAGACTCATGGCAGCCACTGAATTTTTCGAAGCTGCTCGAAGTGCCTCCAGGACAAACGCTCAAATCTCTACTACCCAGCATACTATTCTTTTAGACAGACTCAAGCCGTTACCTGGGAACGTCGAGGGTCCCTCCAAAATTACAGATTTTATAAACAATTTGACAATAGGCCGTATTGGTTTATTGGCAAGAAACGAAGATTTACTCATCAATAATGATCCTATGAGGATTCTTGTTGATTCAGAAGGAAATTCAGACTAAAACATACGGCAAGAAGCATGGTGGACCTCCCCAATCATTCTATGAAGAAAATTTGTTATAAAATCATCCTTAGTAGATATCTACGAAGATTGGAACCAAGATTGGTTCAGCGATACTCAAAGAAGACGATCATACAACGAAGAAAGCAATGGCAACAACTACAACGACGACAACTAACTCAACAGTTGGCACAGATTAGAGAAGTTATCATCACAAGAAGACAAGAGTTACAGGAACAAATCATTCAGTTAAGAAGATCCATAGAAGAAAGAGAATTGATGATTAGCTCTCTAATCGAAGATAGAGAACAAATTATGAACACTAGACATGATAGAGGAAATCCACTTTTGATCGAAGGAATCCCCATCTGGCTACGAGACAACGACAGTCACAGTACAAACAGTTACCGCCACGAAGAAAGCTTCAACAGTCACCCTGACAATACTAGCCACGAAGAAAGCTCCTCCAATAGTACTAGCCACGAAGAAAGCTCCTCCAACAGCCCTAATAATGATACGGACACATCATCACCATAAAAGGCATCCCATCATCACTCCACTATCAAAAGCTACCCAAAAAGAATTTCCATTATCACTCCACCAAATCAAAAGCCACCACTTTACCATATAATTCCCCACTATCCACTACCGAAAAGCTACCACTTTCCCACTACTCTGACAATTCACTAACTAAAAGCTACCACTTGGTCATCCAAATATTCCCACTAACTCTAAAAGCATTTCCACTAAAGTTTTGCCATCATGACTTTTGACAGGCAGCTATCGGTTACTCTAACCGATGATTATGGGTCATTGTGCTATAAATAAGGACCTCGGAGTATCAGTTGAGGCATCGAAGTTTGGAAGCCTGTATGCTTTGTAAACTTCTTCTTGTATTCTCTCCCCTGTTCTTGTGTGCTCTCTCTCTCTCCCTCCATTGTAAATCTGTGTGCTCTTGTGAATAAAATTCTGTGTTTGTGCTGCTGCAACGCATCTTTCTGTCTGGTAACGCATCGTTCTGAATGAAGTTAGTGAAGGTTTCTCTTACTCTATATAAAGAATTTTGGGCATAAAATTACTAAATATAAAGAAGAACATCGGTCATGCTCTTGAATTTCTTAGAACTCTCGGGGTAGCTTCTCCAAAGATCGACGAATTCAACGCCGAAGTAACCGTCCAGGAGATGCTCGCCATGCATCAACAGCAATTGCTGGACGATTCCAGACTTATTCTATTTTTCAAGAAGCTTGAAGACACTGAAATTATCAATCTCTTCCAGAATGAAGAACTTATTCTTAATATCAACAGGAGGCCTCGCTTTCTTGCCTGTTTTCGTGAAATCCAGAAGTACAAACCCCATATCAAAAAGGGGTTAGTCCATGAGATTATTATGAACACCATGTTCGAGGATGACTACAAGGATTGCCTTCCAGAGATTTGCATCAAGGCGGCGCTCTTTATAAACCCATCTCTTTTCAGTCTAGATTCCTGAATAAACACACCTATATTTTTGAAAGGATGCAAGGAAATATAGAATTAAAGGGAGATGAAGATTTCTCCTCCATCAATTTATTGGACAAAAGAAAAATGGAGAAATTAAGGGCTAAATATCCCAAGATGAGATATTTACATATAGGCTTAATACAGCTTAAAATAACGGGACTATTCCGAACAGGAATAGATACTCCTATTCTAGTAGTTTGCATGGATGAGAGAATCATCAATAATCCATTAAATAGTATAATAGGAGGAGCTAAATCCAATCTTGTTAACAGGTTATTTGGCATCAATATACACCCGGACTTTTCTATAAGTTTAGATGATCATAATATAGAAAAGACTTGTACACTATCTGTGAGTCTCCAAGGAATCGAATTAATGCCTGGTTCCAAGGTACTTGGAATACAATGGGAACATTGTATGGCATTAAACGATACGCCAACCTTTAAATCAATCACACCAAAAAATTTAGTAAGGCTTTTTGAAGTAGGAATGGGAAAGACAATCCAACCTAGGCTCATTAGATTAGAACACCTTAAGAACGATAATGAAATGAAAGTTTTTATTAAATCTCTAAAACCAAAGATAGAAGTACCGACCGAATACTTTATTGCCTCTGGTAATACTATATCTACTAAAATCGAAGGAGGAAAACAACCTCAAAGTCAACATGATTCTGAGGCAACAAGTTCCCATGTTCCTCAAATCACTAGATCTAACTCAATGAACAATTTAGTTAGTATCGAATTAACACCCAACATTTTACAAGATATACAACATAGAATGAGCGTTAGTACACCAATAGAGGGTAGGACTAAGACTATGCTTGATAATCAGCGTGCCAATGAATCAGAAAAAATGTCAGTAAAAATTCCTTTATCACAAATAAAGGATAGGGGTAGAATTCTTTCACTTCAATAAATGTCAAAGACTACTAACTGGTATAAAGAGCATACTAGTTATAACGAAAGTCAAATAGATCAAGCTTATAAGATGAACCAACTTCTACGAAAATTTCGCAATATCATACGAGAAGTCAAAAGGTCTAACTATAGAACTATTGTTTTAAGACATATGGATAGAACTACTCAAGTAATTGAAAAACATATTAGAAAATTTGAGAAACTTAATCCCGACAAGAGAACCAATACTCAAGATGATAATACTATAAATCTTGCCATTGAAGATACCCTAGAATTAGAAATTGCAAGTACATCACTTGACAATATAGATCTCTCTATAGAAACTTGGAAAGAAGTGCTAGAACTTCCGGATACTCCGTCTGATATAAACATGGTCAGAACCATAGACTTAAAAGTAAAAGCACAACTACATATATACATACCACTTACCATTTGTATATCTGGTTATAATGAATTTACTATCCATGCTCTCGTAGACACAGGAGCCGAAGCTAGTTTATTACAGGAAATTTTTATTCCGCAAGATTTATGGCAACAACTTGATAAACCAGGCAAATTAAATGATTTTATGGGAAGACAAGTGTCCGTCAACCATAAAGTAAAAAATCTTAAAGTCTATTTTCCTGATTTACAAGGACACTCTAATACTTATATGTTTGACTTTGTATTACTACCCAAAGATTTTGACAGTGATTGTATTATTGGCATGGATAATTTAAGACACTATAAACCATACAACACACACACATTTGAACTTGATGGAATATCCATTCCTAGGGTACCTTTTCCTGTATCCTTAGCTTCAGACTTTACACACACAGCACAGCGTGGTGAAAAACCCGTTACACTCATTGACTATACAAAAGTTTGTACTTACAATCTTCCCAATGATAATAAGTTACAAAGGACTGTTTATGGAATGTTAGAACCACTCTTTTCTGATAACCCATTAAAAGCCTTTGATAAAGCCCCTAGATATTGTAAAATAGAACTATTGGAACAATACAGAGAAACCAATATTAGAGTAAATAGTATTATGGTTTCCCCTTCTGACAAAGAAGAATTTTCCAAACAAATTAGCGAACTTTTAAAACTTAAGCTTATCCAAAAAAGTTTCAGCAGACATTCTTCCCCAGCTTTCCTCGTAAGAAACCATGCTGAAATAAAAAGAGGAAAAGCAAGGATGGTTATTAATTATAGAAAGTTAAATAGTTATACTAAATTCGATGGCTATTTTATTCCCACAGCGGAGCATCTTATTAAACAAATTCAAGGTGCAAAGTATTATAGTAAATTTGATGCTAAATCAGGATTTTGGCAAATAAAATTAGAAGATAAAAATTCTGTTGAATTGACAGCTTTCAGTTGCCCACAGGGACATTTTGAATGGTTGGTTTTACCATTTGGATTGAAAAATGCCCCACAAATATTTCAGAAATGGATGAATTCAATCTTTGGACATCTTCCTTATGTAGTAGTCTACATTGATGATATCCTTGTCTTCTCAAACACCGTTGAAGAACACAAGGAACATCTATTGCATGTTTGTAAATTACTACTTGATAATGGAATTATTTTAAGCCCAAAAAAGATAGAGTTATTCAAAACTGAAATTGATTTTCTAGGAAAAACCATAAAGAATGGACAAATTCTTTTGCAAGAACATATATATACCAAGATTAGGGAATTTCCAGAGAACTTTAAAACTCTTAAAGAACTCCAGAGTTTTCTGGGATTGCTGAATTATGGTAGAAAATTTATTCCTAATTTATCAGCAAAAATAGAACACTTGCAGGAAAAGCTCACGGCTGAACAAGCCAAATACAAGGAAGTCACTGGTGAACAACCAAGAAAATGGAATACAGACAAAATCCCTATTTCCCTTGATCAAAAGGAAATTGATGAGATTGCTAGAGTAAAGGAGTCCATAAAAATAGAAAAAATTCTTTATTTTCCGCTGAACAATGATACTTTAGTTCTACAAACCGACGCCTCAGATAACTTCTGGGCAGGAGTATTAATTGCTAAGCAAAAAGAAATTGTTGCTTACACATCAGGAAGATTTACTAAAGTACAAATAAAATATGCTACTTATGATAAAGAATTATTAGCAGTTAAACTGGCTATAAAAAGTCTGAAGATCTATATTTTATATAGACATTTTTTGATTGAGACTGACAATAAATCAGTAGCACAATTTTTGAAGAAGAAGACTATTAATAATCCCGAAGAAAATCTTCGACGAATTAGAATAGCAATGTATTTAGAAATATTCAATTACGATGTTAAATATATTCCTGGATATACTAATTTCCTTGCAGATACTCTCACCAGGTTATGATACATGGAAGACGAGGATTTCTATAAGAAATTTCGTGACCTCTTTCAAGAAATGAAGAGGCAGGGCGAGTTTAAGGAAGTTGGCCCCAAAAAGGCCAAAGATAACAATACAGCAGAATCATCTGGGGTTGAACAAACCCGAGAGGCGAATAGCCATATCTCCCCAAGGGCGAACAGCCAAGCTCAGGCGAATAGCCAATCTCAGGCGAATAGCCAATCTCAGGCGAATAGCCAAAATTACCAGGCGAATAGCCAAAAGGGTAAAAACATACTTGGGGCTGTTCCTAGGCCCATGTTTGTCCCAATAAGGCCTGCAGTTCCTCCAGCACAGTTCTCGGGACCTCCCAGGCCCTCAATGATACCTGCACAATTTTCGGATGTCATAATTAAAAATTGGTATAATACTGAAATGGAAAACAAGGACAAAGCAGTTTGGGAAAGGTTCAATGGCTGCTTTCGGGCTTTTCAGGCTCGTGACATAAAGGGAGCCAGTTATTGGCTGACCCAAATTGAAAGGACACTCCTAGCCGAAAGGCAGAAAAACTCTATGCTCGAAAAGAAGATGACGGAGATTCATCAGCTGGTCTCCAAGATGATCAATTTCACCTCTACTTCCAGATCCATTGCACTTGCCACTAGGGAGCGAGATCTCTTCACCGGAACCTCAGCAGAACAAAAGGAGCTCAGGGAAATTTTCTCCCAAATCAAAACCAATGATTTGGTTAATTTTCGCATGACCGATGTTCTTGAATTTCTTAGAACTCTCGGGGTAGCTTCTCCAAAGATCGACGAATTCAACGCCGAAGTAACCGTCCAGGAGATGCTCGCCATGCATCAACAGCAATTGCTGGACGATTCCAGACTTATGCTCGAAAAGAAGATGTCGAAAACCTTCTCTTTAGCAAGTAGTCTGGAAGAGATTGATAATCCTTTAGGTTTATTGGTTATACATAAATACGAAGACTTACCTATAATAGAAGACACTCCTCCTAAACCCCGCATTAGTTCTCCTGGATCAAGTTCTAGTGAATTACACGACGGCTATTGCGAATTTAGAATTTACATGAATACTCTAACTTCAGAAGAAACTAGTAATTCTATTATTCCCCAAAGTGAGGGGGAGCAATCAGCTGGTCTCCAAGATGATCAATTTCACCTCTACTTCCAGATCCATTGCACTTGCCACTAGGGAGCGAGATCTCTTCACCGGAACCTCAGCAGAACAAAAGGAGCTCAGGGAAATTTTCTCCTCTATTCCTGTTCGGAATAGTCCCGTTATTTTAAGCTGTATTAAGCCTATATGTAAATATCTCATCTTGGGATATTTAGCCCTTAATTTCTCCATTTTTCTTTTGTCCAATAAATTGATGGAGGAGAAATCTTCATCTCCCTTTAATTCTATATTTCCTTGCATCCTTTCAAAAATATAGGTGTGTTTATTCAGGAATCTAGACTGAAAAGAGATGGGTTTATAAACTTCTTTTTTATCAGAATGTGGTATTGCTTCTTTGAGTTTTTCAAGGTCATCATCGGTTATTTCAAATTGCTCCCCCTCACTTTGGGGAATACTAGAATTACTAGTTTCTTCTGAAGTTAGAGTATTCATGTAAATTCTAAATTCGCAATAGCCGTCGTGTAATTCACTAGAACTTGATCCAGGAGAACTAATGCGGGGTTTAGGAGGAGTGTCTTCTATTATAGGTAAGTCTTCGTATTTATGTATAACCAATAAACCTAAAGGATTACCTCTTTCGACGAGATAGTCTCTATCCTCAAAGGAAGTATTTTTCATTATTATGGAAACATTATTTCGAGAAACAGGTTCAATAAAACCATAAGTAATGAATATATTTTTTGTAGCGTGTAATGGTATATTATGAATAATGCCATAATAACCTAATGGCAAAAATATTCTGATATCTAATAATATTTCCTGGGTATGATATCTTCTAATTCTGCAACTTTTACTGGCATATATAATATAACCTGCTGATATTCCTTCTTTTTTTGGTAATATAGTATTGTCATTTAATAGGGTTATCCTGATTGAATTTTGGGTTTTATTGATAGTAACCATGTTTATTTTTAAATGTTTCAAGGGTTCATATATGTTGTCCTCAGATTGTTCATCTGTATCATCGGATTGTTCATCCGAACTTATAGACTCTATTTCGTATATAGAAGAGGCAGAAGTATCACTATTTATATCATCAATAGTTCCGATGTTGATACCATATGTATCCAAGTCATCTACTATTATAGTATGAATATTGTTAGGACATTCGTTCGCGAAATGACCTTCTTTATTACACTTAAAACATTTACAACCTTTTCTAAATTTTTTTCGTTTAATGAACTTTCTTTTTTCATATTTATGGGGTTGCTGTTTAAAAGCTGGTTTCCACTTTCTCTTGGTAATTTTATATTTGGTTTTTCCTTTTCCTTTTCTTCTAAAGAATTTCTTTCTCTGTTTCTTCCATCCTTTGGCTTCGGGTAGACATCCAAATTCGGCATTAATATCCGTATTATATTTAGAACAGCAAGAATAACCTAATCTAGATTTCTTAATAGTTCTATCCATTTGTTTTTGTGCTCTTACTTGTTCACATGCTGTTTCCATAGTTTTCATACATGCTTTCTTGAGCATTCCCGTAGTGTGGACATTATTTCTTATTTTATTATATTGTTCTTGAATAATATTATTCCAAGGATAAGGAATTTTTGTGAAAAATCCTCTAATCCAGAAGTCCTTTTGTCTAGTGCTTTTTAGTCTAAATATAAAGCCAATATATTTAGTAATAAATTCTTCGAGTAAACAGATATCGCATAAAATCATTTTATGAAGAAGTACTTCATAATCTTTATCATCATTACCATCTTCTCCTATGAAGTCGGCTAACATGAGTCCTAATAACTTTGCCAAAGCATCCTGAGGATCCTCGGTTCCTCTAATTTCGTCTCCCTTTTCTTTATTAGTGGTTTCAAGGCTAACTAACCAGGCTCTAGCGCTACCCTTCCAAAAACTTGTTGCATAATGTATCCATTGGGCAGTGTTAATGTTTCCAGGTAAATGATATATCATTCCACCCATTTGTTGTGACCATTCACCAGCGTATTCTTTTATCTTCTTATGTGGAATATTATCTATGTTAAAAATAAGTCCATCAGTATGTCTATATTCACTGGCTTTATGATATCTAACCCAATCTTTCCTATTTTCAGGTTGTTTTTTGGTGTATGGAATTATAGCTCTGGTTGGCATGAGGCTTTCAGGGGGAGGTCCAATTGATCCTACGTCTTCGGTGGGTATTCCTTCTAGAGTCATACCGCCACCACTAGTACTTCCTACTTCTTCGTTGTGTAGGACATGAAGGGTGTCTTCGTCTGATTCACTATCAGTGCTATATTTCCATTTAAAGAAATCTATAGCTTCTGAATATTTTTCATAAAAAGCATAAACGGCTTGTTCGTCAATTTCTCCAAGAAGTTCTTGGCTTTGTAATTTAAGGAAATTATGGTAGTGTTCTTCATTAATATCTTTAATATTAATTTGATTATCTATAAAATAGAACTATTGGAACAATACAGAGAAACCAATATTAGAGTAAATAGTATTATGGTTTCCCCTTCTGACAAAGAAGAATTTTCCAAACAAATTAGCGAACTTTTAAAACTTAAGCTTATCCAAAAAAGTTTCAGCAGACATTCTTCCCCAGCTTTCCTCGTAAGAAACCATGCTGAAATAAAAAGAGAAAAAGCAAGGATGGTTATTAATTATAGAAAGTTAAATAGTTATACTAAATTCGATGGCTATTTTATTCCCACAGCGGAGCATCTTATTAAACAAATTCAAGGTGCAAAGTATTATAGTAAATTTGATGCTAAATCAGGATTTTGGCAAATAAAATTAGAAGATAAAAATTCTGTTGAATTGACAGCTTTCAGTTGCCCACAGGGACATTTTGAATGGTTGGTTTTACCATTTGGATTGAAAAATGCCCCACAAATATTTCAGAAATGGATGAATTCAATCTTTGGACATCTTCCTTATGTAGTAGTCTACATTGATGATATCCTTGTCTTCTCAAACACCGTTGAAGAACACAAGGAACATCTATTGCATGTTTGTAAATTACTACTTGATAATGGAATTATTTTAAGCCCAAAAAAGATAGAGTTATTCAAAACTGAAATTGATTTTCTAGGAAAAACCATAAAGAATGGACAAATTCTTTTGCAAGAACATATATATACCAAGATTAGGGAATTTCCAGAGAACTTTAAAACTCTTAAAGAACTCCAGAGTTTTCTGGGATTGCTGAATTATGGTAGAAAATTTATTCCTAATTTATCAGCAAAAATAGAACACTTGCAGGAAAAGCTCACGGCTGAACAAGCTTAGTTCTTGGCTTTGTAATTTAAGGAAATTATGGTAGTGTTCTTCATTAATATCTTTAATATTAATTTGATTATCTTCTTTTGACGAATATTTCATCATATTGATGTTCCAATGGGCAGTTTTAGGGTTCTGGTTGTGCCTATCACCAAATCCTCCAGGGTTTGGTAGGTTTATATTTTGCAATTTTTGTATTATATGTTTGATATCATTTCTAATATCGTGTAATAGATCTACTATAAAATTATATATCCCATGTTCTGGGTGATCTCTACTAGACATGTGAACTATGTGTTCGTAATTATTAGGAAGGTTTAAAAAACATTGGTGTGTGTCTGCATAAATAAGCTCTGAAGGTGGTTGTTCGTTGGTCATGTGTTTATAACAGATGTTCTTGAATATAATCTTCATATTGCCCCGGAAGATTTTTCTAGAATATATTTTAATAATTCTGTGCCTTTTATCCATTTTGACCCACAATTCTGCGGCTTGTCACAGTACCCCCATTGCTTAGGTTAATTTAACCTAGCATACCGTGGATTTATGGCGGGGTTAAGCTGCTAGTATTCCAACCACAAGCTTATACTGTCGCTTCACAGAATTGGAGCACAGCATTGGTTCGTTTCCTACACCATGCGTAAGGATTTTGGGCATAAAATTACTAAATATAAAGAAGAAAAATCTTCCCGTGCCCTACTAGATCATATTCAAGAACTAAATTCTTAAGCTACCATGAAAAAATTTACTTACAGGGGTTTGAACAAGGCTCTGATACCAGACAGAACGATGCGTTACCAGACAGAAAGATGCGTTGCAGCAGCACAAACACAGAATTTTATTCACAAGAGCACACAGATTTACAATGGAGGGAGAGAGAGAGAGCACACAAGAACAGGGGAGAGAATACAAGAAGAAGTTTACAAAGCATACAGGCTTCCAAACTTCGATGCCTCAACTGATACTCCGAGGTCCTTATTTATAGCACAATGACCCATAATCATCGGTTAGAGTAACCGATAGCTGCCTGTCAAAAGTCATGATGGCAAAGCTTTAGTGGAAATGCTTTTAGAGTTAGTGGGAATATTTGGATGACCAAGTGGTAGCTTTTAGGTAGTGGATTGTCAGAGTAGTGGGAAAGTGGTAGCTTTTCGGTAGTGGATAGTGGGGAATTATATGGTAAAGTGGTGGCTTTTGATTTGGTGGAGTGATAATGGAAATTCTTTTTGGGTAGCTTTTGATAGTGGAGTGATGATGGGATGCCTTTTATGGTGATGATGTGTCCGTATCATTATTAGGGCTGTTGGAGGAGCTTTCTTCGTGGCTAGTACTATTGGAGGAGCTTTCTTCGTGGCTAGTATTGTCAGGGTGACTGTTGAAGCTTTCTTCGTGGCGGTAACTGTTTGTACTGTGACTGTCGTTGTCTCGTAGCCAGATGGGGATTCCTTCGATCAAAAGTGGATTTCCTCTATCATGTCTAGTGTTCATAATTTGTTCTCTATCTTCGATTAGAGAGCTAATCATCAATTCTCTTTCTTCTATGGATCTTCTTAACTGAATGATTTGTTCCTGTAACTCTTGTCTTCTTGTGATGATAACTTCTCTAATCTGTGCCAACTGTTGAGTTAGTTGTCGTCGTTGTAGTTGTTGCCATTGCTTTCTTCGTTGTATGATCGTCTTCTTTGAGTATCGCTGAACCAATCTTGGTTCCAATCTTCGTAGATATCTACTAAGGATGATTTTATAACAAATTTTCTTCATAGAATGATTGGGGAGGTCCACCATGCTTCTTGCCGTATGTTTTAGTCTGAATTTCCTTCTGAATCAACAAGAATCCTCATAGGATCATTATTGATGAGTAAATCTTCGTTTCTTGCCAATAAACCAATACGGCCTATTGTCAAATTGTTTATAAAATCTGTAATTTTGGAGGGACCCTCGACGTTCCCAGGTAACGGCTTGAGTCTGTCTAAAAGAATAGTATGCTGGGTAGTAGAGATTTGAGCGTTTGTCCTGGAGGCACTTCGAGCAGCTTCGAAAAATTCAGTGGCTGCCATGAGTCTCTCATGATCTTCGTCGAAGCCCTGTTTTGAAAATTTAATGTATTCAAAAAAGGGTTCTTCAATAAGTCTACTTAATTCCCAGAGCTGGTAGGATGGGAACATTTTGATATATTGTCGTTCCTCCCAGATACTCCATATTCTGAATCGAAATATAGTCTGGAATTTGGTCGTGTGAGAGAGCGCCGCCTTGATGCAAATCTCTGGAAGGCAATCCTTGTAGTCATCCTCGAACATGGTGTTCATAATAATCTCATGGACTAACCCCTTTTTGATATGGGGTTTGTACTTCTGGATTTCACGAAAACAGGCAAGAAAGCGAGGCCTCCTGTTGATATTAAGAATAAGTTCTTCATTCTGGAAGAGATTGATAATTTCAGTGTCTTCAAGCTTCTTGAAAAATAGAATAAGTCTGGAATCGTCCAGCAATTGCTGTTGATGCATGGCGAGCATCTCCTGGACGGTTACTTCGGCGTTGAATTCGTCGATCTTTGGAGAAGCTACCCCGAGAGTTCTAAGAAATTCAAGAACATCGGTCATGCGAAAATTAACCAAATCATTGGTTTTGATTTGGGAGAAAATTTCCCTGAGCTCCTTTTGTTCTGCTGAGGTTCCGGTGAAGAGATCTCGCTCCCTAGTGGCAAGTGCAATGGATCTGGAAGTAGAGGTGAAATTGATCATCTTGGAGACCAGCTGATGAATCTCCGTCATCTTCTTTTCGAGCATAGAGTTTTTCTGCCTTTCGGCTAGGAGTGTCCTTTCAATTTGGGTCAGCCAATAACTGGCTCCCTTTATGTCACGAGCCTGAAAAGCCCGAAAGCAGCCATTGAACCTTTCCCAAACTGCTTTGTCCTTGTTTTCCATTTCAGTATTATACCAATTTTTAATTATGACATCCGAAAATTGTGCAGGTATCATTGAGGGCCTGGGAGGTCCCGAGAACTGTGCTGGAATGTGCGTCCTTCAAACTCTAACTCCTCCATCCTTGCAAACCTTCACTAACGTAAACAGGATTTAGTGAAGGGCCTGGATAAAAGGCATATCTCCATGCAGTCGTACAATTTTTCTCATGTACATGTCTGCTAAATCCTCTGTGGATTGCCCAACTCTGAAGGGTAAAAAGTGGGCAGCCTTAGTGAGTCGGTCTACGATCACCCATACCGCATTACGACCGCTAGGACTCCTTGGAAAACCTGTAACGAAGTCCATAGTGATGTGCTCCCATTTCCACTCAGGTATTGGGAGTGGTTGAAGCAAACCTGCGGATCTCTGATGCTCAGCCTTAACTTGCTGACACACCAGGCATTTTGCCACAAAGCGGGCTATCTCCCTCTTCATTCCATGCCACCAATAGTACCGCCTCAGGTCTCTGTACATCTTCGTGCCTCCAGGATGAATAGAGTATGTTGAGCTGTGCGCCTCTGTCATCAACTCTTGACGAAGTTCTCCATTTGGGACATAAAGACGATCTCCACATCTTAAAGTCCCGTCCTCGTGGATGCGCAATCCTGTCTGTAGTCCGGCCTCTGTCTTTTGTCGAAGTCTCTGGAATCTGGCATCTGTTGGCAGAGCAGCTTTAATTCTCTCTACCAATGTTGATTGCAACTGGTAACTTGATAACTGGTCATCTGCTCCTGGCATAATGACCTTTATACCCAATTGTTCTAGATCTCTCAATAGATGTTGTTGGGTAGTCAAGAAGAAGGCAATGGGTCTTCTGCTCAATGCGTCAGCTACTACGTTGGCTTTTCCTGGATGATACTGCAGTTCGATTTTGAAGTATGTCATTACTTCGAGCCAACGTCTTTGTCTCTGGTTTAGGTCCTTTTGGGTGTAGACGTACTTTAGGCTTTTGTGATCCGTGAATATCTCCACTCGTTCCCCGTATAGATAGTGCCTCCAAAGTTTCAAGGCAAAAATGACTGCGGCAAGCTCTAGGTCGTGAGTGGGGTAGTTCTTCTCATGGGTCCTTAGTTGTCTAGAGGCATAGGCCACAACCTTCCCATGTTGTATCAAGACGCCTCCTAATCCTTTCCCGGATGCATCGCTATAGATCACGAATCCTCCGGGTCCAGAAGGTATGGTCAAGATAGGTGTCGTAGTCAAACGCTTCTTCAGCTCATCGAACGCCGTCTGACATTCCTCTGTCCAGGTGAACTCCTGCTCCTTGCGAGTCAAGCGGGTCATCGGTTCTACAATCCTTGCAAAATTTTCTATGAATCTCCGGTAATATCTGGCAAGTCCTAGAAAATTTCTCACCTCTGAGACGTTGGTAGGGGTCTCCTTACACTTAGGGTCCCCGCAGCTCGCCCGATCTGAGGAGTAATCATAATCCAACCACAGACGCTCCAACTCCGTGGCATACTCCTGCACCGTCTTCTCTCCCTGTACGGTGTCATCAATCTCCCCCTTTATCTGGAAGACCCGTAAGTTGTTCCCCACACCATCATAGGTCCTTCTCAACTTCTCCCACACATCTTGTGTAGACACAGGAGCCAACTCACACAACAGCAACAGAATTACTGCTGCTGTGTTTGTGCAGCAGCAGTAATTCTTAATCCCTAAGTTTTCCCACCGCCTCATTAATCCTATATATAGTACAACAACTCCTAAACCCTAACTACTATTCTACTTTCACTAACCTAAACATTGTGAACGTGCATTACACAGAAGCTTGCTCAGGCAAGTATACCTTGCCAAAATTATACTGTTTTAATTATAACTTGTATATATATTCCTGTTGCAAATTTTCATATAAACTGTCTGCGCTCGGGATTGCCCTGGGTACAGTCGACATATGTTAATATGTATCTGCCTTAGATGATAGTAGACTTACCAATAATTGCGAGGGTATTCTGATATCTTCCTAGACCCTGACACTGGTACAAGCATCAAGAAAGCAACTCATGTTGGGATGCGGGTTCGCGCACTCGATTAGCTACCGGTGCGTGGAGCCCACATCACGGTTTAGCACGTAGTCAGAAATATCTAGAAGGTTGTGACTTGGCATATAGCTACGTGGTATACACGTTGTGGATTTGGCTGGTATATCCGCATTGGGCGGGGAAGACAACTAGTAGGCGTACGGGACAACCAACTCCTTTATTGCAGATACCGCACTCTTCGGAGTGATACAGACGTATATATACTTGCAGATACCACATCTATTTGGAGTGTTGGCCGTTATATATATATATATATATATATATATATATATATATATATATATATATATACCTCATTCTTCGGAATGATGGCCGTTACAGATACCACACTCCAAAGGATGCTGGCCGTTATACCTACACCTTCCCATACGTACCAAGGTTGTCTTTACCATTGCATACACATAGATGGTTAGCTCACCCTTTATTTATTTTATTTTATTTCAGTATTTATATATGGCATGTATCTATTGTATCTTGTTATGTCCCACTGAGGACCTGGTTCCCTGCCAGAATTAGATGAGGCTTACTACCCCACGGTGTATGGACCCGGACAGGAGACGAGATATGCGTCCGAGGAGGAGCTAGAGGAGCTGCCTTCCGAGTGCTTCTGATTTTGGGTAGCCACGTCCATAGATGGAGTCTCTCTCAGTTTATATTCCAGTACTATTATTTTGTAGTGGATTTGTTCCCACCAAATATGTCGGGTTGTATATTAAACTCTTTCCAGACTTAGCAGTTATATTCCAGTACTAGTTTCAGTATTCCTGATATATTGTGGATGAGATTAGATGTTACCTGTTACATGTTATGTTAGACTTGTTAGTATTTTAGGACAGCGTAGCACGTCTCTTTGGACCCAGCAAATTGGGTTTTCTTCAGTGACGTGTCAGCTGGCCAATGCCACGTGGCCTAGTTCCACATTATTTTGGGACTGGGGCGTGACAGAAACCGCTGATATTGCCGATCCGATACTCACAGGAATGATCCGATACCGATTCTGATACCGATATGTGAACCTTACTTCATAGTATGAGAGTAATTCTAGAGAAGATCCTACTGATTCACTGAAAGCAGGGAAAATAGGTAGCAGCAGTACCTGTATGATTCCAGCATGATCACCCCGAGAATGATCAGGCCCAGAGTTTATCCAAGTTCCTGGCCAATGAGTACCATCAGCCATCCATGTTGCCTTGGGGATCTTCGCCGGCTCTTCAGGATCCTCCCCAACATTCTCTCGCTGCAGACGTGCATGATATGCATCTGAACGACGTCGAATAGATTCTGGCAACCCATTTATCCGAACCTTGAACTCATCGTACTCCCGCTTCACCCATCTCCTGTCCCTAACAAAATCCGTCTTCACCTTGTTCTTGTAAGGATCCCTCTTGGAACTGAAATAACTCTCGGGGTTTCTTGGCTCAATGTTGTGCTTGCGGCAGAAGGGAATCCACAAGTAAGCAAAGCTGGCAGCTTCAGCCATTGCTTCAAAAGTCAGAAGTGCACCACCATCGTCTGAAACATAACAAGCAAGCTTCTCGACAGGATAATCGACGGCAAGGATGGACAAGATGGTGTTTGCTGTGACCAGAGGAGGCTCCTCTTCTGGTCGGCCGTGGAAACAAATATGTCGATGCCTGGGAGATCGGATTTCCCAGTGGGGTTGCTGGGACTCGCCATTTCAAACTTCTCTTTCAAGACTGCTACGTCGGTGGCACGATTTACCGGGCAAAGCTTCGGAAGCTGGTCCAGGATCCGAGAGAAGGCGAACCAGATTTCACATACAATGGACATCCCCCACAGCCAAACAGCGTCCCGGTTCTTGTTCTGGACCCTCCAGGTAAGAAAGAGAGCAAGAACAACCAAACGAATGACAACTCCCAGGCCATCCGGGAGGGCATGTGCTTCATGATGGACCGCGGTGGAGATCGCCTCTGCTATGTTCAGTTCCCTCAACGATTCGAGGGCATCGACCCCTCGGATCGGTATGCCAATCACAACACCGTCTTCTTTGATGTGAACATGCGTGCTCTCGATGGTCTCAAGGGCCCTGTTTACGTGGGAACTGGTGTCTCTTTCGCCGCATTGCTCTCTATGGGTTTGATCCCCCGCGTGACATCAAGGAACATCCCTCTGGCTGTTGTGGCTGCTGCTATCCCAGAAGAAGGCGTAAGATTGCTGCAGCTTCAGAGGAGTCCCGGGCGCTTCGGATGGGAGACACCGAAGAAGATGAGATGAATCTGCCTACATTTCCTAAGAAGTTTGGAAATTCAAGTTTCCTTGTCGACTCGATTCCCGTGGCGGAGTATCAGGGCCGACCACTCGCTGACCACCCATCTGTCAAGCACGGCCGCCCGCCAGGTGCCTTGACCATTCCCAGGGACCTCCTTGACGCCTCTGTTGCAGAGGCCATCAAGTGTGATTTCGTGCTGGTACGAGGACAAGACTGAATGGGGCCTCCGAGTGGGCTGGATCTACGGTTCAGTCACTGAGGATGTTGTCACAGGTTATCGTATGCACAACAGAGGATGGAAGTCTGTATATTGTGTGACGAAACGTGACGCCTTCCGTGGTATTGCCCCCATCAACCTGACAGATCGGCTCCACCAGGTCCTCAGGTGGGCGACAGGGTCCGTGGAGATCTTCTTCTCGAGAAACAACGCATTTCTTGCCAGCCCAAAGATGAAGATCCTTCGAACTCTAACTCCTCCATCCTTGCAAACCTTCACTAACGCATCGTCCAAGAATGCAGGCACAACAAAGAACAATGCCATATCAGCACAAGGAACTTCCGACTTGTAACTATTGTGGCAAAAATGGACATTTCGTCAGAGACTACCGGAAGAAGAATGGACTGTGCATGATATGTGGAGCAAGTCAACACCTGGCCAGAGACTGCCCACAACGCAGAGAAGCAGCACCCCAGACCAGACAAGGGCCAAACCAGAGGATACTACCCCCGACAGGAGGTCAGCATCCACCAGCGACCGGAGGATTTCCGAGGGGACCACCCTTGGCCCCACAAGAGGCACAGTTCAATCACGCCAGACCACAGACCAGAGGGCAGAGGCATGGACAGGCCTTTGCTTTAGCAGCAGTTGCGGAAGAACCTGAGTTTTCCCACCGCCTCATTAATCCTATATATAGTACAACAACTCCTAAACCCTAACTACTATTCTACTTTCACTAACCTAAACATTGTGAACGTGCATTACACAGAAGCTTGCTCAGGCAAGTATACCTTGCCAAAATTATACTGTTTTAATTATAACTTGTATATATATTCCTGTTGCAAATTTTCACATAAACTGTCTGCTATGGTTGAAGAATATGTACATGTCTGCTAAATAAAGTATTAAAATGGGTCAAAATGGCTGTGCCAAAGAAAAGGTTTTCATCCAAAGGTCTGGATGTAGTTGTGAGCCCTCTAGTACAATCTCCGTATTGGAGATCCAATCTGATATCTCCTCTGGAGTTTCGTTGCCTGCGAAGGTTCCTGGGCCCATCTGGCGAAAGCCTCGGACAGTACCAGCTGGTTGGACAGGGGTAGGTGCTGGAGTAGAGGTCCTTTTTATAACTGCCATCAGGCTCTGCCTCATGGTCTCAGTCTGATGCCATTGTGTCTGCATCATATCTTGGAGGAATTGGAATATTTGTGGTTGTCCCTCTAGCTGAGGCATCAGGACTGGAAAGGGTGGTGGTGGAGGTAAAGGCATATATGCCTGCTGTGTTGGTGCCCGGGAGGTCTGTCCTTCTTGTTGAGCTAGTGTAGCTTCTTGGGTAGGACCATTGTGGAAGTATGGTGGATAACCCGGTGTCTTTCTTGGAGACTGGTCTCTCGGGGTAGTCGAAGTTCTATGGATATTAGGTGAGGTGGTTGTTGCTTTGCCAACCCCCTCATTGGTGTGTTCACTGGGCATGTCCATGTTATGGGAAAAGAAATAAACAGGATGCTAGTATTTAATAGGATGTTAGCGTAAAACAGGGTTCAAGGTTTGCTGGCGTAAAACAAAGATTGGGCGTAAAATAAGATTTCAAGGTCATCTGCGTAAAATCTAGGTTCTTGATATTCTGCGTAAAGCAGGGAGTCGAGTTTGTCTGCATAAGAGCAGAGAGTCGAGTCTATCTGCGTAAAAGCAGAGAGTCGAGTTAAATCTGTCTGCGTAAAAGCAGAGAGATTTTGAAATCATCTGCGTAACACAGAGTTTCAAGATGTCCGGCGTAAAATCCTGCTATGCTTTCCTGCGTAAAGTTTGCCAAAAGAATGCGCCTACAAATCTGTGCGCGCAAGGATTACCTGCGTAAAATCTATCATATAGCAGCGTAAGGTTTGTATGAGGAACCCTATGTTTTCCTTGGACAATTTGTCAGATAAACCAGTGATTCTAACATCTGACAAAGTACCGCTCGATAATCGAGAGGGTGGCTATGATGATGTTTCTGCACGGAGACTTAGGTTGTCGTTTAGTAATCGATCTAACACACCACTCAAAGAAACACTGTCTATTGAAATGAACTCTACGCTCAAGTCCTAAATGAGTTCTCAGGATAAGTCAAAACCCTGATGTTACGTAAAACTGTTTCATACTCAGGGCTCGAGGTGTATCTCTGCATTTAATGCATGAGATTTTCCTTTGTCAGGATTGGGAAGTTTAAAACTATGACTAATATGCTCACATCACCAACCTTGTGGTTTTACGCCTAAATGGGGTTACTCTACACTATCTAGCAGGTTTATGCTAAGGTAGTTTCCTCCATGTTTTGCATACGTGCTATACGCAGGATTGGGAAACTTATGAAAACGTGGGTTGTAGCGTAAAGTTTGAAAATTTCTCCATATTTTGGCTCTTTACGCCATCAAGACAGTCAGTTGGTTCTTGGCGTAAAACTGGTGTTATCCAACCTAGGATAGTTAAAAAGGCAGAATGAGGTTTTAATCAAGTGTGGATGAGATCCTTATTCTCTATTCCTATACGCAGGCTTGTTTGGTACAGTTATGTAACCAAAACAATTTATACCAGACCTGCATGGGACACCACTAAAACCATGTCACGCCCCTGTCCCAAAATAATGTGGAACTAGGCCACGTGGCATTGGCCAGCTGACACGTCATGCCTGCATTCTTGGACGATGGATTGGCCCTCCTGCTCTGAGCTGGATTTTGGCTGGTATGGTCGTGCTGGAGCATCTTACTTCTCTTTGAATGACCTCCTGGGTTCTTGCTTCTGAAAGAACCTCCTCATAGGAGATCTTAGACTGGGTGGTAGTATATTTCCGCAGCTTGGGAGTAAGGCTGTGATGGAATCTCTGAGCCTTCTCTAGGTCATTGGGTATCAAGATGGCACCAAATCGACTAAGTCGACTAAATTCTGCGTCATAGGCATCTACGGTCATATTTCCCTGCACCAGATGCAGGAACTGGGAGTATAGTGCATTTCTGACCGTAGCCGGGAAATACTTAGCATTGAAGTATACTAAGAATTGTTCCCAGGTCTGGTTTTTGCCGATGCTGCGTTCTATGGAATCCCACCAGTGATGGGCATTGCCTTTGAGTTGTGCCCTCACCGCAATCATCCAAAGGTCTGGATGTAGTTGTGAGCCCTCTAGTACAATCTCCGTATTGGAGATCCAATCTGATATCTCCTCTGGAGTTTCGTTGCCTGCGAAGGTTCCTGGGCCCATCTGGCGAAAGCCTCGGACAGTACCAGCTGGTTGGACAGGGGTAGGTGCTGGAGTAGAGGTCCTTTTTATAACTGCCATCAGGCTCTGCCTCATGGTCTCAGTCTGATGCCATTGTGTCTGCATCATATCTTGGAGGAATTGGAATATTTGTGGTTGTCCCTCTAGCTGAGGCATCAGGACTGGAAAGGGTGGTGGTGGAGGTAAAGGCATATATGCCTGCTGTGTTGGTGCCCGGGAGGTCTGTCCTTCTTGTTGAGCTAGTGTAGCTTCTTGGGTAGGACCATTGTGGAAGTATGGTGGATAACCCGGTGTCTTTCTTGGAGACTGGTCTCTCGGGGTAGTCGAAGTTCTATGGATATCAGGTGAGGTGGTTGTTGCTTTGCCAACCCCCTCATTGGTGTGTTCACTGGGCATGTCCATGTTATGGGAAAAGAAATAAACAGGATGCTAGTATTTAATAGGATGTTAGCGTAAAACAGGGTTCAAGGTTTGCTGGCGTAAAACAAAGATTGGGCGTAAAATAAGATTTCAAGGTCATCTGCGTAAAATCTAGGTTCTTGATATTCTGCGTAAAGCAGGGAGTCGAGTTTGTCTGCATAAGAGCAGAGAGTCGAGTCTATCTGCGTAAAAGCAGAGAGTCGAGTTAAATCTGTCTGCGTAAAAGCAGAGAGATTTTGAAATCATCTGCGTAACACAGAGTTTCAAGATGTCCGGCGTAAATTTTTTTTGGCACAGCCACAAAAAATGTCACTGATACGTTAACATGTATCAGTGACATTATATTCCTATAGTATCAGTTGAGGCATCGAAGTTTGGAAGCCTGTATGCTTTGTAAACTTCTTCTTGTATTCTCTCCCCTGTTCTTGTGTGCTCTCTCTCTCTCCCTCCATTGTAAATCTGTGTGCTCTTGTGAATAAAATTCTGTGTTTGTGCTGCTACAACAAGGTGCCTACAAAAAATGGTGGTATTAGTTGGAATATAAATATACCAACTACCAAGGTACAACTATAAGGGACATTTGTCGTTGTAGTGTGGTCTGTGGATTGTAAACCAGCTAGGTTTCATGAATTGATGGACCAATCTACAATAAGTGTTCAATACTGTGACAGTTGGTGATATAATGGAAATAAAATCATGGAAAGAGACATGATTTTAGCAGAGGCATGAACGATGTGTCCCGTACGCCTACTAGTTGTCTTTCCCGCCCAATGCGGATATACCAGCCAAATCCCCAACGTGTATACCACGTAGCTATATGCCAAGTCACAACCTTCTAGATATTCCTGACTACGTGCTAAACCGTGATGTGGGCTCCACGCACCGGTAGCTAATCGAGTGCGCGAACCCGCATCCCAACATGAGTTGCTTTCTTGATGCTTGTACCAGTGTCAGGGTCTAGGAAGATATCAGAATACCCTCGCAATTATTGGTAAGTCTACTATCATCTAAGGCAGATACATATTAACATATGTCGACTGTACCCAGGGCAATTCCGAGCGCAGACAGTTTATATGAAAATTTGCAACAGGAATATATATACAACAAGTTATAATTAAAACAGTATAATTTTGGCAAGGTATACTTGCCTGAGCAAGCTTCTGTGTAGTGCACGTTCACAGTGTTTAGGTTAGTGAAAGTAGAATAGTAGTTAGGGTTTAGGAGTTGCTGTACTATATATAGGATTAATGAGGCGGTGGGGAAACTTAGGGATTAAGAATTACTGCTGCTGCTTACATTCTTTCTATTGGTTTAGGTTTTGGTAGGTCTGCCATTGGTTTAGGTTTCGGTTGAGGGGTTTTTAGTAAATAAACGCAGCTGATATTTATCCCCACACGTGTGGAGGTTTGGGTGGTGGAATGAGTCTCTCATGAGTCTCTCATGATCTTTCACTTTAGGCAGCAAACACAATAGCAAAACCAATTAGCAAATGAAGGATATGAGACCATCTAAGCTTACTTGACAAAGGACAAAAGTATTGAATATAACAGTTACCGCCACAAACTGCTTTGTCCTTGTTTTCCATTTCAGTATTATACCAATTTTTAATTATGACATCCGAAAATTGTGCAGGTATCATTGAGGGCCTGGGAGGTCCCGAGAACTGTGCTGGAGTGGTGCGGTGAACGTGGAACTAAGCTTGGTAGTTGTAAAAAACTTCCCGAGAAACTCAACAATCAAAACCTACAGCAAGAATGTCATTAGTAAGTAGCTAAAATGTGAGAAATGATAACATCCATCCTAATTAGATCAACATCTACCTGAAATACAACTGTTATTCCTACTATTCCCATAAAGAGATGGTTCTTTGTGACACCACGGAAGACATTCAGTTCATCTGGTTTTCGAGCATTTAACTCATTGAATACCTGTGAGAAAAGATGGCTATATATTACATGACAGAACCAGAGGCACCACTTTAGGCAGCAAACACAATAGCAAAACCAATTAGCAAGTAGTCTGTACATGACGATCTTTTTAGAGAGACTCCATCTATGGACGTGGCTACCCAAAATCAGAAGCACTCGGAAGGCAGCTCCTCTAGCTCCTCCTCGGACGCATATCTCGTCTCCTGTCCGGGTCCATACACCGTGGGGTAGTAAGCCTCATCTAAATCTGGCAGGGAACCAGGTCCTCAGTGGGACATAACAAGATACAATAGATACATGTCATATATAAATACTGAAATAAAATGAAATAAATAAAGGGTGAGCTAACCATCTATGTGTATGCAATGGTAAAGACAACCTTGGTACGTATGGGAAGGTGTAGGTATAACGGCCAGCATCCTTTGGAGTGTGGTATCTGTAACGGCCATCATTCCGAAGAATGAGGTATATATATATATATATATATATATATAACGGCCAGCACTCTAAATAGATGTGATATCTGCAAGTATATATACGTCTGTATCACTCCGAAGAGTGCGGTATCTGCAATAAAGGAGTTGGTTGTCCCGTACGCCTACTAGTTGTCTTTCCCGCCCAATGCGGATATACCAGCCAAATCCACAACGTGTATACCACGTAGCTATATGCCAAGTCACAACCTTCTAGATATTCCTGACTACGTGCTAAACCGTGATGTGGGCTCCACGCACCGGTAGCTAATCGAGTGCGCGAACCCGCATCCCAACATGAGTTGCTTTCTTGATGCTTGTACCAGTGTCAGGGTCTAGGAAGATATCAGAATACCCTCGCAATTATTGGTAAGTCTACTATCATCTAAGGCAGATACATATTAACATATGTCGACTGTACCCAGGGCAATTCCGAGCGCAGACAGTTTATATGAAAATTTGCAACAGGAATATATATACAACAAGTTATAATTAAAACAGTATAATTTTGGCAAGGTATACTTGCCTGAGCAAGCTTCTGTGTAGTGCACGTTCACAGTGTTTAGGTTAGTGAAAGTAGAATAGTAGTTAGGGTTTAGGAGTTGCTGTACTATATATAGGATTAATGAGGCGGTGGGGAAACTTAGGGATTAAGAATTACTGCTGCTGCTTACATTCTTTCTATTGGTTTAGGTTTTGGTAGGTCTGCCATTGGTTTAGGTTTCGGTTGAGGGGTTTTTAGTAAATAAACGCAGCTGATATTTATCCCCACACGTGTGGAGGTTTGGGTGGTGGAATGAGAAGATTACACGTGTTGAAAGGAAGTCGGTTTGCTACTGCTGATGTTTTACGCGCGAGTTGGTGTATACGCGGGGTGTACTGTTCTACGCGTGGTAAAATGGGAAGTGATGAAGGGTTTACGCGTGAAAATGCTTTACGCACGATTTATACTTTACGCGTGAGTTCAGACTTTACACGAGATGGTTGTTTTACGCGTGGTGTTAATACTGCTACTGTTTAGTGCTTGCGTAGAATTTTACGCGAGATTAGTTTATACGCGTGGGGTGTATTTTACGCGTAGGTTTGATATGGTTTGGGGAAACTTATTTTAATAAGTTATATATATCTAACATTACATAGGTTAAACTAGCTACTGTTTCAGAAGATCTCCTTCTTGGAATAATTTAGGAAAATTTTATAAGGCTCCTTAAATCCTTTAAGTGCTGAAAATAAATCTAATAAAAGTCTATTTTCCTTATTTAACTCAATTAATAATGTTTTTAGGGTCAGGGGTTTTACAGTTTCTGATCGGAGTATCGAATTTTTTGGTATCAGAAAGCAAATAATTATTAATAAATTATTAATATTTTAGAAAATATATTTTATAATTTTAAGTATTTCTTAGTAGTTTTGAAATTGAATGAAATATTAGTTACCATTGCCGATTGATTTACATGCGATATATACGTTTTCTTCTTTTACAACCTTACTAAGCTTTTACATCCTTGCTGATTGGTTTTTTTTTTCTTTCCGAATTGCCTGAAAAAGAGATCCCAAATATCGGTATTGTTCAATATCGGCCGATATCGTATCGGGACATGCCAAACCGTATCGGTATCGGCCGAATCGGATCGATAACGGACGATGCAAGCTCCTCACCGATCCAACACGGATCACCGCAACACTTTGGACCAGAAAATAGATTACAACCACGAAGAAAAAAGACAATGAAAAATATCACAAATTGATCTACTTCTCCGAAACGGACTCCAATCATTCTTTCTCCTCTCCAAAATTACAATGGCACTCTTGCCACATTTTTTTCTCTCTTATATTATTTTTTCTTCTTCATGTTGTTGTATATTGTATGAGTCTTTATATAAATTCTTGCATGAATTAGGATTTTCATATGAAAATCTATATATAGAAGCCAAAAATATTTATGGAAATCCAATTACATTCAATCATATATTTAATGAAAATCAAATCATAAATTAGCTTACCATAAATTAAAATTTTAATTATATGAAAAGTTAATATATGAAAGATCCAATCATAAATATATAATTAAAGTCAAAGATAAAAATCCAATATAATATTTGTTTATCATAAATGTTCCAATATATGACGCTCGATGCACTTCTCGAACTTTTCTGACACAAGGATAGCACTCGTCGCACTCCGAAATATTTTCCACATATCGATGGAGTTACATATTGAATTATGCCTATGCCTATTAAATATATAGACTAGTTGTATAACTCGAAGGTCTCGTTTGGTTCGCGGAATCATGGTCATAAAAATTTAAACTTTAAACTCATTCATTTTTTATGTTAGGATACAAAAAAAAAATGAACAGTAAAAAAATCGACTTACTGAAAAAATAGAAAGAAAAAGAAAAAAAAATTGTTCCTCCACTCAGTCCATAGATTAATTTTTCTCTCAATTTCCAAACAATGAAATTTTTTGATAAAAACTACAATTACTTAAAAAAAAAAAAAAATCTGCAAAACAAAGCAAACAAAAGCAAACGAAACGAGGGCTACGCCATATCTTGTATCATAAAACTGTTGGGGGTATTCACAGATACCACTTTACGGAGATTGAGATAGCTTATACTCTTAACAAGGAGGCTAGTTTGATTGGAAGTTTAGCTAATCCGATGAACACGGAGGCTATGATTCCACTTTGTAGAATACAAAGATAACAAAAAAAAAAAAAAATTGATT
The DNA here is from genome assembly GCA_036927795.1 of Iris macrosiphon. Taxonomy (NCBI): domain Eukaryota; kingdom Viridiplantae; phylum Streptophyta; class Magnoliopsida; order Asparagales; family Iridaceae; genus Iris; species Iris macrosiphon. The sequence goes on from JAYESA010000015.1 coordinate 170,617,378, forward strand.
TTAGGGGCTGAATAGAATCACTTTGTTTCTTTGCTTGCTTGAATATTTTTTTTTCATTTACATTACATCAACCATTTGCTTACATAGCTATATATATATGGCTCAAGATACATCAAGAATAAGTTTTCCTAAATACATTCATTCATGCAACAATGAACATGATTATTCCTAGATTTATTCATGCATAGATTCATCTAGACATGCAACAATGAATTTGGTTTACATTTCCAACAATGCCTCCTGTAAACCAAATTTGCTTTTGACTTCCAAAGTTTCAATATTTCTTCTGAATACTGCAAAACAAAATAAAACAAAGCAAACCAAAGCAAAGCAAAGCAAACAAAACGAGGGCTACGCCATATCTTGTATCATAAAACCTAGCTAACTAATCAGCCAAGATGCATTGCTTGCATCAGATGGAGAGACAACAGCACCGCCGACGTCGGCACGGAGACCGCCACCAGAACCACCGCTGCGATGGCCACGCTGGGCCTGCTGTTCAGCAGGAGCGCTTGTATCGTCCCCGCGAATTCGCACACCTCCGACCGGTACTTGCTGTAGTTTTTCGACTCCCGCTCCCCTTCTCCTTCCCCTTCCCCTTCCCCTTCCTTCTCGGCTACTCGCATCTCGTGAATCCGCATTCGGAGCACGATCATGTTCTCGTCGACCAGCCCTCCCCCGAAGCCGAAGGAGTCCTTCTTGGACGCCGCAGGGCGATGCGGGACGGTTCGGGGCTGCTTCGGGAGGTGTGGTGCGGCACTTCTCCGGCGGCCGAAGTGGAGGCGGGAAGTGGGAAGTACTACTGAAGAGGGAATGAGTTCCATTAGAAAGGAAGGAATGACTTAAGTCAGGAGAGGGAGGGGTTTGTCTACTTATAGAAGCTTTAGTGTGAACTGGACTCGGAAACAGAGTACGGGCCAATATTTATTTATATTCTAACGGAAGACAAATAATGATTGGGAAATTTCCTAATGATTGATTGGGAGCTGGGAAGAAGTAACGTACATACTTCCTTCCTTAGTAGGGAAGGGATAGGAAGGAAGGAAGCATCCATCCATCTACTATGAAGCTTCTATTTGAATACGACATTCATTTTCCCCCAAGTTACAAGGGAATTGGAATTGCAAACTAGATTTTTAAGTAGCGGATTTTCAAAGTGGGAAATATCCTTTTTATTGTCACATTTCCACTTACTGCTGGAAGATTTTCTCAGGTCAGAACAACATCAAAATCATTGTACCATCAAAATACTTTATAAAGCTTAACCCCGCCATAAATCCTAGAGTTAAATGGCGGGGTTAAGCTTAACCACTGGGTTAACAGACATGTACATGAGAAGAGTATGGTTGAAGATATGCCTTTTATCCATCTTAACCACTGGGTCAAAATGGATAAAAGGCACAGAATTATTAAAATATATTCTAGAAAAATCTTCCGGGGCAATATGAAGATTATATTCAAGAACATCTGTTATAAACACATGACCAACGAACAACCACCTTCAGAGCTTATTTATGCAGACACACACCAATGTTTTTTAAACCTTCCTAATAATTACGAACACATAGTTCACATGTCTAGTAGAGATCACCCAGAACATGGGATATATAATTTTATAGTAGATCTATTACACGATATTAGAAATGATATCAAACATATAATACAAAAATTGCAAAATATAAACCTACCAAACCCTGGAGGATTTGGTGATAGGCACAACCAGAACCCTAAAACTGCCCATTGGAACATCAATATGATGAAATATTCGTCAAAAGAAGATAATCAAATTAATATTAAAGATATTAATGAAGAACACTACCATAATTTCCTTAAATTACAAAGCCAAGAACTTCTTGGAGAAATTGACGAACAAGCCGTTTATGCTTTTTATGAAAAATATTCAGAAGCTATAGATTTCTTTAAATGGAAATATAGCACTGATAGTGAATCAGACGAAGACACCCTTCATGTCCTACACAACGAAGAAGTAGGAAGTACTAGTGGTGGCGGTATGACTCTAGAAGGAATACCCACCGAAGACGTAGGATCAATTGGACCTCCCCCTGAAAGCCTCATGCCAACCAGAGCTATAATTCCATACACCAAAAAACAACCTGAAAATAGGAAAGATTGGGTTAGATATCATAAAGCCAGTGAATATAGACATACTGATGGACTTATTTTTAACATAGATAATATTCCACATAAGAAGATAAAAGAATACGCTGGTGAATGGTCACAACAAATGGGTGGAATGATATATCATTTACCTGGAAACATTAACACTGCCCAATGGATACATTATGCAACAAGTTTTTGGAAGGGTAGCGCTAGAGCCTGGTTAGTTAGCCTTGAAACCACTAATAAAGAAAAGGGAGACGAAATTAGAGGAACCGAGGATCCTCAGGATGCTTTGGCAAAGTTATTAGGACTCATGTTAGCCGACTTCATAGGAGAAGATGGTAATGATGATAAAGATTATGAAGTACTTCTTCATAAAATGATTTTATGCGATATCTGTTTACTCGAAGAATTTATTACTAAATATATTGGCTTTATATTTAGACTAAAAAGCACTAGACAAAAGGACTTCTGGATTAGAGGATTTTTCACAAAAATTCCTTATCCTTGGAATAATATTATTCAAGAACAATATAATAAAATAAGAAATAATGTCCACACTACGGGAATGCTCAAGAAAGCATGTATGAAAACTATGGAAACAGCATGTGAACAAGTAAGAGCACAAAAACAAATGGATAGAACTATTAAGAAATCTAGATTAGGTTATTCTTGCTGTTCTAAATATAATACGGATATTAATGCCGAATTTGGATGTCTACCCGAAGCCAAAGGATGGAAGAAACAGAGAAAGAAATTCTTTAGAAGAAAAGGAAAAGGAAAAACCAAATATAAAATTACCAAGAGAAAGTGGAAACCAGCTTTTAAACAGCAACCCCATAAATATGAAAAAAGAAAGTTCATTAAACGAAAAAAATTTAGAAAAGGTTGTAAATGTTTTAAGTGTAATAAAGAAGGTCATTTCGCGAACGAATGTCCTAACAATATTCATACTATAATAGTAGATGACTTGGATACATATGGTATCAACATCGGAACTATTGATGATATAAATAGTGATACTTCTGCCTCTTCTATATACGAAATAGAGTCTATAAGTTCGGATGAACAATCCGATGATACAGATGAACAATCTGAGGACAACATATATGAACCCTTGAAACATTTAAAAATAAACATGGTTACTATCAATAAAACCCAAAATTCAATCAGGATAACCCTATTAAATGACAATACTATATTACCAAAAAAAGAAGGAATATCAGCAGGTTATATTATATATGCCAGTAAAAGTTGCAGAATTAGAAGATATCATACCCAGGAAATATTATTAGATATCAGAATATTTTTGCCATTAGGTTATTATGGCATTATTCATAATATACCATTACACGCTACAAAAAATATATTCATTACTTATGGTTTTATTGAACCTGTTTCTCGAAATAATGTTTCCATAATAATGAAAAATACTTCCTTTGAGGATAGAGACTATCTCGTCGAAAGAGGTAATCCTTTAGGTTTATTGGTTATACATAAATACGAAGACTTACCTATAATAGAAGACACTCCTCCTAAACCCCGCATTAGTTCTCCTGGATCAAGTTCTAGTGAATTACACGACGGCTATTGCGAATTTAGAATTTACATGAATACTCTAACTTCAGAAGAAACTAGTAATTCTAGTATTCCCCAAAGTGAGGGGGAGCAATTTGAAATAACCGATGATGACCTTGAAAAACTCAAAGAAGCAATACCACATTCTGATAAAAAAGAAGTTTATAAACCCATCTCTTTTCAGTCTAGATTCCTGAATAAACACACCTATATTTTTGAAAGGATGCAAGGAAATATAGAATTAAAGGGAGATGAAGATTTCTCCTCCATCAATTTATTGGACAAAAGAAAAATGGAGAAATTAAGGGCTAAATATCCCAAGATGAGATATTTACATATAGGCTTAATACAGCTTAAAATAACGGGACTATTCCGAACAGGAATAGATACTCCTATTCTAGTAGTTTGCATGGATGAGAGAATCATCAATAATCCATTAAATAGTATAATAGGAGGAGCTAAATCCAATCTTGTTAACAGGTTATTTGGCATCAATATACACCCGGACTTTTCTATAAGTTTAGATGATCATAATATAGAAAAGACTTGTACACTATCTGTGAGTCTCCAAGGAATCGAATTAATGCCTGGTTCCAAGGTACTTGGAATACAATGGGAACATTGTATGGCATTAAACGATACGCCAACCTTTAAATCAATCACACCAAAAAATTTAGTAAGGCTTTTTGAAGTAGGAATGGGAAAGACAATCCAACCTAGGCTCATTAGATTAGAACACCTTAAGAACGATAATGAAATGAAAGTTTTTATTAAATCTCTAAAACCAAAGATAGAAGTACCGACCGAATACTTTATTGCCTCTGGTAATACTATATCTACTAAAATCGAAGGAGGAAAACAACCTCAAAGTCAACATGATTCTGAGGCAACAAGTTCCCATGTTCCTCAAATCACTAGATCTAACTCAATGAACAATTTAGTTAGTATCGAATTAACACCCAACATTTTACAAGATATACAACATAGAATGAGCGTTAGTACACCAATAGAGGGTAGGACTAAGACTATGCTTGATAATCAGCGTGCCAATGAATCAGAAAAAATGTCAGTAAAAATTCCTTTATCACAAATAAAGGATAGGGGTAGAATTCTTTCACTTCAATAAATGTCAAAGACTACTAACTGGTATAAAGAGCATACTAGTTATAACGAAAGTCAAATAGATCAAGCTTATAAGATGAACCAACTTCTACGAAAATTTCGCAATATCATACGAGAAGTCAAAAGGTCTAACTATAGAACTATTGTTTTAAGACATATGGATAGAACTACTCAAGTAATTGAAAAACATATTAGAAAATTTGAGAAACTTAATCCCGACAAGAGAACCAATACTCAAGATGATAATACTATAAATCTTGCCATTGAAGATACCCTAGAATTAGAAATTGCAAGTACATCACTTGACAATATAGATCTCTCTATAGAAACTTGGAAAGAAGTGCTAGAACTTCCGGATACTCCGTCTGATATAAACATGGTCAGAACCATAGACTTAAAAGTAAAAGCACAACTACATATATACATACCACTTACCATTTGTATATCTGGTTATAATGAATTTACTATCCATGCTCTCGTAGACACAGGAGCCGAAGCTAGTTTATTACAGGAAATTTTTATTCCGCAAGATTTATGGCAACAACTTGATAAACCAGGCAAATTAAATGATTTTATGGGAAGACAAGTGTCCGTCAACCATAAAGTAAAAAATCTTAAAGTCTATTTTCCTGATTTACAAGGACACTCTAATACTTATATGTTTGACTTTGTATTACTACCCAAAGATTTTGACAGTGATTGTATTATTGGCATGGATAATTTAAGACACTATAAACCATACAACACACACACATTTGAACTTGATGGAATATCCATTCCTAGGGTACCTTTTCCTGTATCCTTAGCTTCAAACTTTACACACACAGCACAGCGTGGTGAAAAACCCGTTACACTCATTGACTATACAAAAGTTTGTACTTACAATCTTCCCAATGATAATAAGTTACAAAGGACTGTTTATGGAATGTTAGAACCACTCTTTTCTGATAACCCATTAAAAGCCTTTGATAAAGCCCCTAGATATTGTAAAATAGAACTATTGGAACAATACAGAGAAACCAATATTAGAGTAAATAGTATTATGGTTTCCCCTTCTGACAAAGAAGAATTTTCCAAACAAATTAGCGAACTTTTAAAACTTAAGCTTATCCAAAAAAGTTTCAGCAGACATTCTTCCCCAGCTTTCCTCGTAAGAAACCATGCTGAAATAAAAAGAGGAAAAGCAAGGATGGTTATTAATTATAGAAAGTTAAATAGTTATACTAAATTCGATGGCTATTTTATTCCCACAGCGGAGCATCTTATTAAACAAATTCAAGGTGCAAAGTATTATAGTAAATTTGATGCTAAATCAGGATTTTGGCAAATAAAATTAGAAGATAAAAATTCTGTTGAATTGACAGCTTTCAGTTGCCCACAGGGACATTTTGAATGGTTGGTTTTACCATTTGGATTGAAAAATGCCCCACAAATATTTCAGAAATGGATGAATTCAATCTTTGGACATCTTCCTTATGTAGTAGTCTACATTGATGATATCCTTGTCTTCTCAAACACCGTTGAAGAACACAAGGAACATCTATTGCATGTTTGTAAATTACTACTTGATAATGGAATTATTTTAAGCCCAAAAAAGATAGAGTTATTCAAAACTGAAATTGATTTTCTAGGAAAAACCATAAAGAATGGACAAATTCTTTTGCAAGAACATATATATACCAAGATTAGGGAATTTCCAGAGAACTTTAAAACTCTTAAAGAACTCCAGAGTTTTCTGGGATTGCTGAATTATGGTAGAAAATTTATTCCTAATTTATCAGCAAAAATAGAACACTTGCAGGAAAAGCTCACGGCTGAACAAGCCAAATACAAGGAAGTCACTGGTGAACAACCAAGAAAATGGAATACAGACAAAATCCCTATTTCCCTTGATCAAAAGGAAATTGATGAGATTGCTAGAGTAAAGGAGTCCATAAAAATAGAAAAAATTCTTTATTTTCCGCTGAACAATGATACTTTAGTTCTACAAACCGACGCCTCAGATAACTTCTGGGCAGGAGTATTAATTGCTAAGCAAAAAGAAATTGTTGCTTACACATCAGGAAGATTTACTAAAGTACAAATAAAATATGCTACTTATGATAAAGAATTATTAGCAGTTAAACTGGCTATAAAAAGTCTGAAAATCTATATTTTATATAGACATTTTTTGATTGAGACTGACAATAAATCAGTAGCACAATTTTTGAAGAAGAAGACTATTAATAATCCCGAAGAAAATCTTCGACGAATTAGAATAGCAATGTATTTAGAAATATTCAATTACGATGTTAAATATATTCCTGGATATACTAATTTCCTTGCAGATACTCTCACCAGGTTATGATACATGGAAGACGAGGATTTCTATAAGAAATTTCGTGACCTCTTTCAAGAAATGAAGAGGCAGGGCGAGTTTAAGGAAGTTGGCCCCAAAAAGGCCAAAGATAACAATACAGCAGAATCATCTGGGGTTGAACAAACCCGAGAGGCGAATAGCCATATCTCCCCAAGGGCGAACAGCCAATCTCAGGCGAATAGCCAATCTCAGGCGAATAGCCAATCTCAGGCGAATAGCCAAAATTACCAGGCGAATAGCCAAAAGGGTAAAAACATACTTGGGGCTGTTCCTAGGCCCATGTTTGTCCCAATAAGGCCTGCAGTTCCTCCAGCACAGTTCTCGGGACCTCCCAGGCCCTCAATGATACCTGCACAATTTTCGGATGTCATAATTAAAAATTGGTATAATACTGAAATGGAAAACAAGGACAAAGCAGTTTGGGAAAGGTTCAATGGCTGCTTTCGGGCTTTTCAGGCTCGTGACATAAAGGGAGCCAGTTATTGGCTGACCCAAATTGAAAGGACACTCCTAGCCGAAAGGCAGAAAAACTCTATGCTCGAAAAGAAGATGACGGAGATTCATCAGCTGGTCTCCAAGATGATCAATTTCACCTCTACTTCCAGATCCATTGCACTTGCCACTAGGGAGCGAGATCTCTTCACCGGAACCTCAGCAGAACAAAAGGAGCTCAGGGAAATTTTCTCCCAAATCAAAACCAATGATTTGGTTAATTTTCGCATGACCGATGTTCTTGAATTTCTTAGAACTCTCGGGGTAGCTTCTCCAAAGATCGACGAATTCAACGCCGAAGTAACCGTCCAGGAGATGCTCGCCATGCATCAACAGCAATTGCTGGACGATTCCAGACTTATTCTATTTTTCAAGAAGCTTGAAGACACTGAAATTATCAATCTCTTCCAGAATGAAGAACTTATTCTTAATATCAACAGGAGGCCTCGCTTTCTTGCCTGTTTTCGTGAAATCCAGAAGTACAAACCCCATATCAAAAAGGGGTTAGTCCATGAGATTATTATGAACACCATGTTCGAGGATGACTACAAGGATTGCCTTCCAGAGATTTGCATCAAGGCGGCGCTCTCTCACACGACCAAATTCCAGACTATATTTCGATTCAGAATATGGAGTATCTGGGAGGAACGACAATATATCGAAATGTTCCCATCCTACCAGCTCTGGGAATTAAGTAGACTTATTGAAGAACCCTTTTTTGAATACATTAAATTTTCAAAACAGGGCTTCGACGAAGATCATGAGAGACTCATGGCAGCCACTGAATTTTTCGAAGCTGCTCGAAGTGCCTCCAGGACAAACGCTCAAATCTCTACTACCCAGCATACTATTCTTTTAGACAGACTCAAGCCGTTACCTGGGAACGTCGAGGGTCCCTCCAAAATTACAGATTTTATAAACAATTTGACAATAGGCCGTATTGGTTTATTGGCAAGAAACGAAGATTTACTCATCAATAATGATCCTATGAGGATTCTTGTTGATTCAGAAGGAAATTCAGACTAAAACATACGGCAAGAAGCATGGTGGACCTCCCCAATCATTCTATGAAGAAAATTTGTTATAAAATCATCCTTAGTAGATATCTACGAAGATTGGAACCAAGATTGGTTCAGCGATACTCAAAGAAGACGATCATACAACGAAGAAAGCAATGGCAACAACTACAACGACGACAACTAACTCAACAGTTGGCACAGATTAGAGAAGTTATCATCACAAGAAGACAAGAGTTACAGGAACAAATCATTCAGTTAAGAAGATCCATAGAAGAAAGAGAATTGATGATTAGCTCTCTAATCGAAGATAGAGAACAAATTATGAACACTAGACATGATAGAGGAAATCCACTTTTGATCGAAGGAATCCCCATCTGGCTACGAGACAACGACAGTCACAGTACAAACAGTTACCGCCACGAAGAAAGCTTCAACAGTCACCCTGACAATACTAGCCACGAAGAAAGCTCCTCCAATAGTACTAGCCACGAAGAAAGCTCCTCCAACAGCCCTAATAATGATACGGACACATCATCACCATAAAAGGCATCCCATCATCACTCCACTATCAAAAGCTACCCAAAAAGAATTTCCATTATCACTCCACCAAATCAAAAGCCACCACTTTACCATATAATTCCCCACTATCCACTACCGAAAAGCTACCACTTTCCCACTACTCTGACAATCCACTACCTAAAAGCTACCACTTGGTCATCCAAATATTCCCACTAACTCTAAAAGCATTTCCACTAAAGCTTTGCCATCATGACTTTTGACAGGCAGCTATCGGTTACTCTAACCGATGATTATGGGTCATTGTGCTATAAATAAGGACCTCGGAGTATCAGTTGAGGCATCGAAGTTTGGAAGCCTGTATGCTTTGTAAACTTCTTCTTGTATTCTCTCCCCTGTTCTTGTGTGCTCTCTCTCTCTCCCTCCATTGTAAATCTGTGTGCTCTTGTGAATAAAATTCTGTGTTTGTGCTGCTGCAACGCATCTTTCTGTCTGGTAACGCATCGTTCTGTCTGGTATCAGAGCGTTGTATAACTAATACCACCATTTTTTGAATTCTTAACTTGCAGCTATGATTATATATATATATATATATATATATATGTTGAAATTAGTTGATTGATTTATTGATTGTCTCATTGGCATTATATAGCCTTACAGTCATTAATACAATGATCTCAATCATTATGACAATAATCTCATAATGGAATATCCTGTGACATATTCTGACATCCCAAATATGTCCTCAGGATATTCCCATGTGCTTATACTATACTTAAATATGACATCCAACATACCATATCAACACTCCCCCTCAAGATTGGTGAAAGATATTCACTAAGCCCATCTTGTCACATCCTCTAATCATGCTCACTGAGGCGAGTCCCTTGGTTAGTCCATCTGCTACTTGATCCCTGGTTGGAACATGGCCAAGCTCCAGTAATCCACTATCCAACTTCTCTTTGATGAAGAATCTATCAATCTCGATGTGTTTGGTCCTGTCATGCTGTACTGGATTGTTGGCGATATTAATAGCTGACTGATTGTCACACCACAGCTTCATCTTGGCTCCTTGATCCAGCTTCAGCTCTACCAGCATATTCTTCAACCATAGCAGCTCTGCAACTCCCAAGGCCATAGCTCTGTACTCTGCTTCAGTTGTCGATCTGGCCACCACAGACTGCTTCTTACTTCTCAAGGAGACCAAGTTACCTCCTACAAATATGCAATATCCTGAGGTAGACCTTCTGTCATCAACACAACTAGCCCAGTCAGAATCACAGTAGCCTTCGATGCTCACGTGATTGTTCTTCCTGAATATTAGTCCCTTCCCGGGAGCACCTTTCAAGTACCTCAGAATCTGGTACACTGCATCCATATGACCCTTCCGTGGGTCATGCATGTAGCGGCTCACCACACTTACTGCAAAGCAGATATCAGGACGTGTGTATTCTGGTTCCTTTTATATTCTATTTCGGCAGTGGATTTGTTTCCATCCGACTGTCGTTCTTTAGGTACTTTATTTTGAGATCTAGTTACCTGGTTTTTGTTTATTCATATTTGACTTCTGTGGATGAGATTTAGATATTACCCTGTATCTTGTGATTAATTATACCACTGGTGAATTATTGTTCATTATACAGCGTACGCACGTATATATGGTTTCCATATATTGGAATTGCCATATATACGGGCGGCTGGCATAGTTACGTATCCTAGTCCTACGTATTTATGGCGGGGTCTAGTGCTGGTGTGGAGGAGGCGGCACCTAAGTTTCATCACATAAACTCATCAATAAATTGGTTCAGTAACAACTTTGCAGTAATATTAAAAAACAATTTGACAATAGGCACGTATATTTAATGCTAAGTATTGTTATAAAAAATAATTTATGTTAAGCTTTTTTATTTTCTAATTATAACTGTTTTTTAATATTACTTACGTCTTGGACGGATAAGAGAGAAGTTGGTTTAGGTTTTTATTTATCTCCCGTAAGTTAAAAAAAATTTGGTTAAGTATTTACTTACGGTTTTATATTTTTTAATCTCCCGTAAGGTTTCTCTACCGCTAGTTTTTTTTTGTTAAGTAAATTGCTTTAGTATTTATTTACAGTATGGATAAGAAAGAAGTTAGTTTAAGGTTTTATTTATCTCTCCAGTTTTTTTTTTGTTAAGTAAATTGGTTCAGTATTTATTTACGGTTTGGATGGATAAGAAAGAATCCTCCAATAGTACTAGCCACGAAGAAAGCTCCTCCAACAGCCCTAATAATGATACGGACACATCATCACCATAAAAGGCATCCCATCATCACCAGTCAGTATTGTGTCTGACCGGGATACGAGGTTCACATCTTACTTTTGGCGGAGCATGCAAGAAAGTCTTGGTACCCGCCTAAAGTTCAGCACATCGTATCACCCGCAGACAGATGGCCAATCCGAACGTACTATTCAAACACTAGAAGATATGCTGAGAGCATGCATGCTTGACTTCAGTGGATCATGGGAAGACCATTTGCATTTGATCGAGTTTTCCTACAACAACAGCTATCAAGCGAGCATCCAGATGGCTCCGTTTGAAGCATTGTATGGAAGGAAGTGTCGTTCTCCGGTATGTTGGAGTGATGTAGGTGAAAGACATATTCTAGGACCAGAACTGATTGTTCGCACAGTGGAGAAGGTAAAGAAAATCCAAGGACACTTGCGAGCATCGCAAGACAGAAAAAAACAATGGGCAGATCTTCATCGTCGTCCCTTGGAATTTAAAGAAGACGATCATGTTTTCTTGAGGATATCACCCACCAGAGGCACCATTCGATTCGGAGGACGCGGTAAATTGAGTCCAAGATATATTGGACCATTTAACGTGTTAAAGAGAATGGGAGAAGTAGCATATCGACTTGCATTACCACCTTCACTTGAGGGAGTACATGATGTATTCCATGTATCACAACTCAGGCGGTATGTGGCGGACAACAGCCATGTTCTCGACCATTCAGAAATTACCATTGGGCCGAGCTTATCATATCAAGAGCAACCCGTAGAAATCCTTGATCGTCGAGAGAAAGTGTTGAAGATTATATTCAAAATGGATAAAAGGCACAGAATTATTAAAAGCATTTCCACCTTTCAAAAAATCCTTCTGGATTTTTTGAATTCTTAACTTGCAGCTATGATTATATATATATATATATATATATGTTGAAATTAGTTGATTGATTTATTGATTGTCTCATTGGCATTATATAGCCTTACAGTCATTAATACAATGATCTCAATCATTATGACAATAATCTCATAATGGAATATCCTGTGACATATTCTGACATCCCAAATATGTCCTCAGGATATTCCCATGTGCTTATACTATACTTAAATATGACATCCAACATACCATATCAACACTCCCCCTCAAGATTGGTGAAAGATATTCACTAAGCCCATCTTGTCGCATCCTCCGCGGCCAGCTTCTTAGAGGGACTATGGCCGCTTAGGCCACGGAAGTTTGAGGCAATAACAGGTCTGTGATGCCCTTAGATGTTCTGGGCCGCACGCGCGCTACACTGATGTATTCAACGAGTCTATAGCCTTGGCCGACAGGCCCGGGTAATCTTCGAAAATTTCATCGTGATGGGGATAGATCATTGCAATTGTTGGTCTTCAACGAGGAATTCCTAGTAAGCGCGAGTCATCAGCTCGCGTTGACTACGTCCCTGCCCTTTGTACACACCGCCCGTCGCTCCTACCGATTGAATGGTCCGGTGAAATGTTCGGATCGCGCCGACGGGGGCGGTTCGCCGCCCGCGACGTCGCGAGAAGTCCATTGAACCTTATCATTTAGAGGAAGGAGAAGTCGTAACAAGGTTTCCGTAGGTGAACCTGCGGAAGGATCATTGTCGAGAACCGAACCATCGGACGACCGCGAACTTGTCAACAATTCGTGTCCCCGCCCCCGGGCGGGGGCACCCCCGTGCGGCCCGCCGGCCCGGGACGCCGCACCTCGGTGCGCGGCCCCGGCGCGGCGGCACAACGAACCCCCGGCGCAGTGGGCGCCAAGGAACACCGTCCATAACGGCGCGGCCGCTCCCCCGACGAGGGGGAGGGGCCCACGCCACACAATACAACGTTGTACTTCTGTACGACTCTCGGCAACGGATATCTAGGCTCTCGCATCGATGAAGAACGTAGCGAAATGCGATACTTGGTGTGAATTGCAGAATCCCGTGAACCATCGAGTCTTTGAACGCAAGTTGCGCCCGAGGCCTCCTGGCCGAGGGCACGCCTGCCTGGGCGTCACGCCTCGTGTCGCTCCGCACCCCCCCTCTCCTCTCCTCCGGGGGAGGGAGGGAGGCAAAAGTGCGGACGCGGAGATTGGCCCCCCGTGCCTCGTGCGCGGCGGGCCGAAGTGCGGGCCGTCGCCGGGCCGGGCGCGGCGAGTGGTGGACGACGAAACATACGGCTCCTTCACCGCGCCCCGGCCCCGAAACGCGACGCATCACGGCCCCGAGCAAGGGACCCCCTACCGGCCGGAGAGGGAGCGCGCAATCCGCGCCTCCCCCCCCATCGGAACGCGACCCCAGGTCAGGCGGGGCTACCCGCTGAGTTTAAGCATATCAATAAGCGGAGGAGAAGAAACTTACAAGGATTCCCCTAGTAACGGCGAGCGAACCGGGAACAGCCCAGCTTGAGAATCGGCCGGCCCTGCCGGCCGAATTGTAGTCTGGAGAAGCGTCCTCAGCGACGGACCGGGCCCAAGTCCCCTGGAAAGGGGCGCCAGGGAGGGTGAGAGCCCCGTCCGGCCCGGACCCTGCCGCACCACGAGGCGCTGTCGACACATTCCAGCTTACCATTATCAAGCTTATCCAAATGCAACCTTGTTTCAACATAGGGGTTTTGATAGGATTACAAGTTTCCATCTTGAAATGCTTCAAAATATCGGTAGCATATTTGTTTTGTGAGATAAAAATATATCACCGATTTGCATAGAGCTTCAAGACCAAGAAAATAGGACATCTGTCCCATGCCAGTCATTTCGAACTTGCTAGTCATACCTCCCTAAATTCATCAAACATATTTGGGCCACTTCCTGTGAAAATCATAGATCTCCATGTGAGTTTGATTTAATACATAAAGTATGCTCAAAGGGGAATTTAGTAAAACCATTTTTTTCTTGAAAATAGGCATCTGTTGGTTAATTACGTTACTTTTTATTCAAACATAAAAATAAGTCTATGCATGGGACCTAGTCTCAAGCTGAACATCATGTGGTGATCCATGATTGTAGAGAGTAAGTTGTTATTATTTCTTCCTTATAAAAGGAACATCAGTGAATGAATAAAGAGGTAGCACAACGACAGAAACACACAATCCATTGTTCCTGTTCTCTACTCTCCTTACGTGAAGTTGTAGTTAAGGTGGTCAAGTGGTATCAGAGCCAGGTTTACTGTCCTTTGACGCATTGCGATGTCAGAAGCAGAGGTTAAGAACGGCGACGGCACCAAGTCACCACGTGCACGGACCACCGATCCAGCGGCAAGCGGCACGGGACGCGAGCTTGCGCTACCGTGGATGATGAAGGAGCCGGTCGGAACAACAACCTACCCCACCCTGACTCGATCGAACTACGGCGATTGGGTCCTCCTGATGAGGGTCATCTTGCAGGCGAGAGGCCTGTGGCGGGCAGTCGACGTCGGCGAGGACCTCAAGGACGACGTCGGTTTTCGCAACGATCGCATGGCGCTGGAGGCCATCTGTAAACCCCCTCGACCAGATTTCAGTATTTTTAAGATTATTTTAACAATTTAGGATTTATTGCAATTTATTAAATTATTTTGCTTACATATCCTATTGACTTGTGCACCTGTCCCTCACCAAATTATTTGGAGCTTTACCTTGACTGTTATCCCCGAACGAAGTTCGCATACCCCTCCTAGACATGCTAGTCTATTTTCCTGTATTTTGTGCAACTCCCAGATACTCCGTTTTGAGCCTCGGTTGAGACGCACAAATATGGTTACAAAAGTCCGTATTTATTTCCAATTTAATTTCCTGCTCTTTACCCATCTCTGTACCAATAGAGATTTGAGGCCCAACATGCACCTGTTTTGCCCAAACAAAAATACGTTAATATTCTACACTGAGTATCCTACATTTAGTATATTGACACCGTAGAAAAATTATGACCCTACCTGCCTCTAAATAATTAGAGAACACCGTGTGCAGTATTTATTAATTAATTAAATACGATGACCCGTATCACTCCAAAACCAGGACCAGTCCCTGCCCAGACTCACCCCCACCCCCTCAGGACCCTCACACAGCTTTTTCCTTCAATCCTGTGAATTTTAGTATTTTTCGGAATCAGGTATTTTCCCAGACAATTTCGTAATTGCGCAATTTTCCAAAAATAGGACAATTCTGCAATTTATGAAACTACAGGGACTTTCCTGCAATTTGCAGCGCGAGGTGCCACCCCCTCATTGGCCGGTGAACCTGCACCGTCCATTTGGAGACGGGACCCACCCGAAAAGATTCTGGAAATATCTCGGAAATATCCTACAAATATCCCAAAAATATCTCTAGATATTTTCCTTATTTAATTAATAAAATTCTTTATAAAAGAAAATAAAAAGAAAAAGAAAAATCAAAACCCAACCCCAAACCCGATTTCCCCCAGGCCGCAGCCGAAACCCCCCTCCGCCTGCGGCGAGCTCCCCCGCCGGAGCCGACCACCGCCCCCTGGCCGGAGCCGAGCCCCCCCAACCCCGCTGGCCCCCGACCCTCTCTCTCCTTCTCCTCAGCTCCCTCTTCCTCTCCTCCATCCTCCCCCGGCCGGAGCCAACCCCGCGGCGAGCCGACTTCTCCCCCGCCGGCCACTTCTTCCTCCGCCTGACGACCCCCACAACTCCGCGACCACCGCCTCCCTCTCTCCTCAGCTCCCTCTCCCCCTCCCAGCCTCTTCCCTCCACCGCCACCACCACCATCTGTCACCACCACCACCACCATCATCATCACCACCATCGACGCCATCTCCGTTAGGTTTTGATTGCTGAGTTTCTCGGGAAGTTTTTTACAACTACCAAGCTTAGTTCCACGTTCACCGCACCACTCCAGCACAGTTCTCGGGACCTCCCAGGCCCTCAATGATACCTGCACAATTTTCGGATGTCATAATTAAAAATTGGTATAATACTGAAATGGAAAACAAGGACAAAGCAGTTTGTGGCGGTAACTGTTATATTCAATACTTTTGTCCTTTGTCAAGTAAGCTTAGATGGTCTCATATCCTTCATTTGCTAATTGGTTTTGCTATTGTGTTTGCTGCCTAAAGTGGTGCCTCTGGTTCTGTCATGTAATATATAGCCATCTTTTCTCACAGGTATTCAATGAGTTAAATGAGGGGGATATATAATTTTATAGTAGATCTATTACACGATATTAGAAATGATATCAAACATATAATACAAAAATTGCAAAATATAAACCTACCAAACCCTGGAGGATTTGGTGATAGGCACAACCAGAACCCTAAAACTGCCCATTGGAACATCAATATGATGAAATATTCGTCAAAAGAAGATAATCAAATTAATATTAAAGATATTAATGAAGAACACTACCATAATTTCCTTAAATTACAAAGCCAAGAACTTCTTGGAGAAATTGACGAACAAGCCGTTTATGCTTTTTATGAAAAATATTCAGAAGCTATAGATTTCTTTAAATGGAAATATAGCACTGATAGTGAATCAGACGAAGACACCCTTCATGTCCTACACAACGAAGAAGTAGGAAGTACTAGTGGTGGCGGTATGACTCTAGAAGGAATACCCACCGAAGACGTAGGATCAATTGGACCTCCCCCTGAAAGCCTCATGCCAACCAGAGCTATAATTCCATACACCAAAAAAACAACCTGAAAATAGGAAAGATTGGGTTAGATATCATAAAGCCAGTGAATATAGACATACTGATGGACTTATTTTTAACATAGATAATATTCCACATAAGAAGATAAAAGAATACGCTGGTGAATGGTCACAACAAATGGGTGGAATGATATATCATTTACCTGGAAACATTAACACTGCCCAATGGATACATTATGCAACAAGTTTTTGGAAGGGTAGCGCTAGAGCCTGGTTAGTTAGCCTTGAAACCACTAATAAAGAAAAGGGAGACGAAATTAGAGGAACCGAGGATCCTCAGGATGCTTTGGCAAAGTTATTAGGACTCATGTTAGCCGACTTCATAGGAGAAGATGGTAATGATGATAAAGATTATGAAGTACTTCTTCATAAAATGATTTTATGCGATATCTGTTTACTCGAAGAATTTATTACTAAATATATTGGCTTTATATTTAGACTAAAAAGCACTAGACAAAAGGACTTCTGGATTAGAGGATTTTTCACAAAAATTCCTTATCCTTGGAATAATATTATTCAAGAACAATATAATAAAATAAGAAATAATGTCCACACTACGGGAATGCTCAAGAAAGCATGTATGAAAACTATGGAAACAGCATGTGAACAAGTAAGAGCACAAAAACAAATGGATAGAACTATTAAGAAATCTAGATTAGGTTATTCTTGCTGTTCTAAATATAATACGGATATTAATGCCGAATTTGGATGTCTACCCGAAGCCAAAGGATGGAAGAAACAGAGAAAGAAATTCTTTAGAAGAAAAGGAAAAGGAAAAACCAAATATAAAATTACCAAGAGAAAGTGGAAACCAGCTTTTAAACAGCAACCCCATAAATATGAAAAAAGAAAGTTCATTAAACGAAAAAAATTTAGAAAAGGTTGTAAATGTTTTAAGTGTAATAAAGAAGGTCATTTCGCGAACGAATGTCCTAACAATATTCATACTATAATAGTAGATGACTTGGATACATATGGTATCAACATCGGAACTATTGATGATATAAATAGTGATACTTCTGCCTCTTCTATATACGAAATAGAGTCTATAAGTTCGGATGAACAATCCGATGATACAGATGAACAATCTGAGGACAACATATATGAACCCTTGAAACATTTAAAAATAAACATGGTTACTATCAATAAAACCCAAAATTCAATCAGGATAACCCTATTAAATGACAATACTATATTACCAAAAAAAGAAGGAATATCAGCAGGTTATATTATATATGCCAGTAAAAGTTGCAGAATTAGAAGATATCATACCCAGGAAATATTATTAGATATCAGAATATTTTTGCCATTAGGTTATTATGGCATTATTCATAATATACCATTACACGCTACAAAAAATATATTCATTACTTATGGTTTTATTGAACCTGTTTCTCGAAATAATGTTTCCATAATAATGAAAAATACTTCCTTTGAGGATAGAGACTATCTCGTCGAAAGAGGTAATCCTTTAGGTTTATTGGTTATACATAAATACGAAGACTTACCTATAATAGAAGACACTCCTCCTAAACCCCGCATTAGTTCTCCTGGATCAAGTTCTAGTGAATTACACGACGGCTATTGCGAATTTAGAATTTACATGAATACTCTAACTTCAGAAGAAACTAGTAATTCTAGTATTCCCCAAAGTGAGGGGGAGCAATTTGAAATAACCGATGATGACCTTGAAAAACTCAAAGAAGCAATACCACATTCTGATAAAAAAGAAGTTTATAAACCCATCTCTTTTCAGTCTAGATTCCTGAATAAACACACCTATATTTTTGAAAGGATGCAAGGAAATATAGAATTAAAGGGAGATGAAGATTTCTCCTCCATCAATTTATTGGACAAAAGAAAAATGGAGAAATTAAGGGCTAAATATCCCAAGATGAGATATTTACATATAGGCTTAATACAGCTTAAAATAACGGGACTATTCCGAACAGGAATAGATACTCCTATTCTAGTAGTTTGCATGGATGAGAGAATCATCAATAATCCATTAAATAGTATAATAGGAGGAGCTAAATCCAATCTTGTTAACAGGTTATTTGGCATCAATATACACCCGGACTTTTCTATAAGTTTAGATGATCATAATATAGAAAAGACTTGTACACTATCTGTGAGTCTCCAAGGAATCGAATTAATGCCTGGTTCCAAGGTACTTGGAATACAATGGGAACATTGTATGGCATTAAACGATACGCCAACCTTTAAATCAATCACACCAAAAAATTTAGTAAGGCTTTTTGAAGTAGGAATGGGAAAGACAATCCAACCTAGGCTCATTAGATTAGAACACCTTAAGAACGATAATGAAATGAAAGTTTTTATTAAATCTCTAAAACCAAAGATAGAAGTACCGACCGAATACTTTATTGCCTCTGGTAATACTATATCTACTAAAATCGAAGGAGGAAAACAACCTCAAAGTCAACATGATTCTGAGGCAACAAGTTCCCATGTTCCTCAAATCACTAGATCTAACTCAATGAACAATTTAGTTAGTATCGAATTAACACCCAACATTTTACAAGATATACAACATAGAATGAGCGTTAGTACACCAATAGAGGGTAGGACTAAGACTATGCTTGATAATCAGCGTGCCAATGAATCAGAAAAAATGTCAGTAAAAATTCCTTTATCACAAATAAAGGATAGGGGTAGAATTCTTTCACTTCAATAAATGTCAAAGACTACTAACTGGTATAAAGAGCATACTAGTTATAACGAAAGTCAAATAGATCAAGCTTATAAGATGAACCAACTTCTACGAAAATTTCGCAATATCATACGAGAAGTCAAAAGGTCTAACTATAGAACTATTGTTTTAAGACATATGGATAGAACTACTCAAGTAATTGAAAAACATATTAGAAAATTTGAGAAACTTAATCCCGACAAGAGAACCAATACTCAAGATGATAATACTATAAATCTTGCCATTGAAGATACCCTAGAATTAGAAATTGCAAGTACATCACTTGACAATATAGATCTCTCTATAGAAACTTGGAAAGAAGTGCTAGAACTTCCGGATACTCCGTCTGATATAAACATGGTCAGAACCATAGACTTAAAAGTAAAAGCACAACTACATATATACATACCACTTACCATTTGTATATCTGGTTATAATGAATTTACTATCCATGCTCTCGTAGACACAGGAGCCGAAGCTAGTTTATTACAGGAAATTTTTATTCCGCAAGATTTATGGCAACAACTTGATAAACCAGGCAAATTAAATGATTTTATGGGAAGACAAGTGTCCGTCAACCATAAAGTAAAAAATCTTAAAGTCTATTTTCCTGATTTACAAGGACACTCTAATACTTATATGTTTGACTTTGTATTACTACCCAAAGATTTTGACAGTGATTGTATTATTGGCATGGATAATTTAAGACACTATAAACCATACAACACACACACATTTGAACTTGATGGAATATCCATTCCTAGGGTACCTTTTCCTGTATCCTTAGCTTCAAACTTTACACACACAGCACAGCGTGGTGAAAAACCCGTTACACTCATTGACTATACAAAAGTTTGTACTTACAATCTTCCCAATGATAATAAGTTACAAAGGACTGTTTATGGAATGTTAGAACCACTCTTTTCTGATAACCCATTAAAAGCCTTTGATAAAGCCCCTAGATATTGTAAAATAGAACTATTGGAACAATACAGAGAAACCAATATTAGAGTAAATAGTATTATGGTTTCCCCTTCTGACAAAGAAGAATTTTCCAAACAAATTAGCGAACTTTTAAAACTTAAGCTTATCCAAAAAAGTTTCAGCAGACATTCTTCCCCAGCTTTCCTCGTAAGAAACCATGCTGAAATAAAAAGAGGAAAAGCAAGGATGGTTATTAATTATAGAAAGTTAAATAGTTATACTAAATTCGATGGCTATTTTATTCCCACAGCGGAGCATCTTATTAAACAAATTCAAGGTGCAAAGTATTATAGTAAATTTGATGCTAAATCAGGATTTTGGCAAATAAAATTAGAAGATAAAAATTCTGTTGAATTGACAGCTTTCAGTTGCCCACAGGGACATTTTGAATGGTTGGTTTTACCATTTGGATTGAAAAATGCCCCACAAATATTTCAGAAATGGATGAATTCAATCTTTGGACATCTTCCTTATGTAGTAGTCTACATTGATGATATCCTTGTCTTCTCAAACACCGTTGAAGAACACAAGGAACATCTATTGCATGTTTGTAAATTACTACTTGATAATGGAATTATTTTAAGCCCAAAAAAGATAGAGTTATTCAAAACTGAAATTGATTTTCTAGGAAAAACCATAAAGAATGGACAAATTCTTTTGCAAGAACATATATATACCAAGATTAGGGAATTTCCAGAGAACTTTAAAACTCTTAAAGAACTCCAGAGTTTTCTGGGATTGCTGAATTATGGTAGAAAATTTATTCCTAATTTATCAGCAAAAATAGAACACTTGCAGGAAAAGCTCACGGCTGAACAAGCCAAATACAAGGAAGTCACTGGTGAACAACCAAGAAAATGGAATACAGACAAAATCCCTATTTCCCTTGATCAAAAGGAAATTGATGAGATTGCTAGAGTAAAGGAGTCCATAAAAATAGAAAAAATTCTTTATTTTCCGCTGAACAATGATACTTTAGTTCTACAAACCGACGCCTCAGATAACTTCTGGGCAGGAGTATTAATTGCTAAGCAAAAAGAAATTGTTGCTTACACATCAGGAAGATTTACTA
Source organism: Iris macrosiphon (assembly GCA_036927795.1). Lineage (NCBI taxonomy): Eukaryota > Viridiplantae > Streptophyta > Magnoliopsida > Asparagales > Iridaceae > Iris > Iris macrosiphon. The sequence goes on from JAYESA010000015.1 coordinate 170,639,280, forward strand.
AAGTACAAATAAAATATGCTACTTATGATAAAGAATTATTAGCAGTTAAACTGGCTATAAAAAGTCTGAAAATCTATATTTTATATAGACATTTTTTGATTGAGACTGACAATAAATCAGTAGCACAATTTTTGAAGAAGAAGACTATTAATAATCCCGAAGAAAATCTTCGACGAATTAGAATAGCAATGTATTTAGAAATATTCAATTACGATGTTAAATATATTCCTGGATATACTAATTTCCTTGCAGATACTCTCACCAGGTTATGATACATGGAAGACGAGGATTTCTATAAGAAATTTCGTGACCTCTTTCAAGAAATGAAGAGGCAGGGCGAGTTTAAGGAAGTTGGCCCCAAAAAGGCCAAAGATAACAATACAGCAGAATCATCTGGGGTTGAACAAACCCGAGAGGCGAATAGCCATATCTCCCCAAGGGCGAACAGCCAAGCTCAGGCGAATAGCCAATCTCAGGCGAATAGCCAATCTCAGGCGAATAGCCAAAATTACCAGGCGAATAGCCAAAAGGGTAAAAACATACTTGGGGCTGTTCCTAGGCCCATGTTTGTCCCAATAAGGCCTGCAGTTCCTCCAGCACAGTTCTCGGGACCTCCCAGGCCCTCAATGATACCTGCACAATTTTCGGATGTCATAATTAAAAATTGGTATAATACTGAAATGGAAAACAAGGACAAAGCAGTTTTGGAAAGGTTCAATGGCTGCTTTCGGGCTTTTCAGGCTCGTGACATAAAGGGAGCCAGTTATTGGCTGACCCAAATTGAAAGGACACTCCTAGCCGAAAGGCAGAAAAACTCTATGCTCGAAAAGAAGATGACGGAGATTCATCAGCTGGTCTCCAAGATGATCAATTTCACCTCTACTTCCAGATCCATTGCACTTGCCACTAGGGAGCGAGATCTCTTCACCGGAACCTCAGCAGAACAAAAGGAGCTCAGGGAAATTTTCTCCCAAATCAAAACCAATGATTTGGTTAATTTTCGCATGACCGATGTTCTTGAATTTCTTAGAACTCTCGGGGTAGCTTCTCCAAAGATCGACGAATTCAACGCCGAAGTAACCGTCCAGGAGATGCTCGCCATGCATCAACAGCAATTGCTGGACGATTCCAGACTTATTCTATTTTTCAAGAAGCTTGAAGACACTGAAATTATCAATCTCTTCCAGAATGAAGAACTTATTCTTAATATCAACAGGAGGCCTCGCTTTCTTGCCTGTTTTCGTGAAATCCAGAAGTACAAACCCCATATCAAAAAGGGGTTAGTCCATGAGATTATTATGAACACCATGTTCGAGGATGACTACAAGGATTGCCTTCCAGAGATTTGCATCAAGGCGGCGCTCTCTCACACGACCAAATTCCAGACTATATTTCGATTCAGAATATGGAGTATCTGGGAGGAACGACAATATATCAAAATGTTCCCATCCTACCAGCTCTGGGAATTAAGTAGACTTATTGAAGAACCCTTTTTTGAATACATTAAATTTTCAAAACAGGGCTTCGACGAAGATCATGAGAGACTCATGGCAGCCACTGAATTTTTCGAAGCTGCTCGAAGTGCCTCCAGGACAAACGCTCAAATCTCTACTACCCAGCATACTATTCTTTTAGACAGACTCAAGCCGTTACCTGGGAACGTCGAGGGTCCCTCCAAAATTACAGATTTTATAAACAATTTGACAATAGGCCGTATTGGTTTATTGGCAAGAAACGAAGATTTACTCATCAATAATGATCCTATGAGGATTCTTGTTGATTCAGAAGGAAATTCAGACTAAAACATACGGCAAGAAGCATGGTGGACCTCCCCAATCATTCTATGAAGAAAATTTGTTATAAAATCATCCTTAGTAGATATCTACGAAGATTGGAACCAAGATTGGTTCAGCGATACTCAAAGAAGACGATCATACAACGAAGAAAGCAATGGCAACAACTACAACGACGACAACTAACTCAACAGTTGGCACAGATTAGAGAAGTTATCATCACAAGAAGACAAGAGTTACAGGAACAAATCATTCAGTTAAGAAGATCCATAGAAGAAAGAGAATTGATGATTAGCTCTCTAATCGAAGATAGAGAACAAATTATGAACACTAGACATGATAGAGGAAATCCACTTTTGATCGAAGGAATCCCCATCTGGCTACGAGACAACGACAGTCACAGTACAAACAGTTACCGCCACGAAGAAAGCTTCAACAGTCACCCTGACAATACTAGCCACGAAGAAAGCTCCTCCAATAGTACTAGCCACGAAGAAAGCTCCTCCAACAGCCCTAATAATGATACGGACACATCATCACCATAAAAGGCATCCCATCATCACTCCACTATCAAAAGCTACCCAAAAAGAATTTCCATTATCACTCCACCAAATCAAAAGCCACCACTTTACCATATAATTCCCCACTATCCACTACCGAAAAGCTACCACTTTCCCACTACTCTGACAATCCACTACCTAAAAGCTACCACTTGGTCATCCAAATATTCCCACTAACTCTAAAAGCATTTCCACTAAAGCTTTGCCATCATGACTTTTGACAGGCAGCTATCGGTTACTCTAACCGATGATTATGGGTCATTGTGCTATAAATAAGGACCTCGGAGTATCAGTTGAGGCATCGAAGTTTGGAAGCCTGTATGCTTTGTAAACTTCTTCTTGTATTCTCTCCCCTGTTCTTGTGTGCTCTCTCTCTCTCCCTCCATTGTAAATCTGTGTGCTCTTGTGAATAAAATTCTGTGTTTGTGCTGCTGCAACGCATCTTTCTGTCTGGTAACGCATCGTTCTGTCTGGTATCAGAATTTTATTCACAAGAGCACACAGATTTACAATGGAGGGAGAGAGAGAGAGCACACAAGAACAGGGGAGAGAATACAAGAAGAAGTTTACAAAGCATACAGGCTTCCAAACTTCGATGCCTCAACTGATACTCCGAGGTCCTTATTTATAGCACAATGACCCATAATCATCGGTTAGAGTAACCGATAGCTGCCTGTCAAAAGTCATGATGGCAAAGCTTTAGTGGAAATGCTTTTAGAGTTAGTGGGAATATTTGGATGACCAAGTGGTAGCTTTTAGGTAGTGGATTGTCAGAGTAGTGGGAAAGTGGTAGCTTTTCGGTAGTGGATAGTGGGGAATTATATGGTAAAGTGGTGGCTTTTGATTTGGTGGAGTGATAATGGAAATTCTTTTTGGGTAGCTTTTGATAGTGGAGTGATGATGGGATGCCTTTTATGGTGATGATGTGTCCGTATCATTATTAGGGCTGTTGGAGGAGCTTTCTTCGTGGCTAGTACTATTGGAGGAGCTTTCTTCGTGGCTAGTATTGTCAGGGTGACTGTTGAAGCTTTCTTCGTGGCGGTAACTGTTTGTACTGTGACTGTCGTTGTCTCGTAGCCAGATGGGGATTCCTTCGATCAAAAGTGGATTTCCTCTATCATGTCTAGTGTTCATAATTTGTTCTCTATCTTCGATTAGAGAGCTAATCATCAATTCTCTTTCTTCTATGGATCTTCTTAACTGAATGATTTGTTCCTGTAACTCTTGTCTTCTTGTGATGATAACTTCTCTAATCTGTGCCAACTGTTGAGTTAGTTGTCGTCGTTGTAGTTGTTGCCATTGCTTTCTTCGTTGTATGATCGTCTTCTTTGAGTATCGCTGAACCAATCTTGGTTCCAATCTTCGTAGATATCTACTAAGGATGATTTTATAACAAATTTTCTTCATAGAATGATTGGGGAGGTCCACCATGCTTCTTGCCGTATGTTTTAGTCTGAATTTCCTTCTGAATCAACAAGAATCCTCATAGGATCATTATTGATGAGTAAATCTTCGTTTCTTGCCAATAAACCAATACGGCCTATTGTCAAATTGTTTATAAAATCTGTAATTTTGGAGGGACCCTCGACGTTCCCAGGTATTGGTTTATTGCTCCCCCTCACTTTGGGGAATACTAGAATTACTAGTTTCTTCTGAAGTTAGAGTATTCATGTAAATTCTAAATGTGTTTGAACAAGGCTATATTCCATGCATCAACAGCAATTGCTGGACGATTCCAGACTTATTCTATTTTTCAAGAAGCTTGAAGACACTGAAATTATCAATCTCTTCCAGAATGAAGAACTTATTCTTAATATCAACAGGAGGCCTCGCTTTCTTGCCTGTTTTCGTGAAATCCAGAAGTACAAACCCCATATCAAAAAGGGGTTAGTCCATGAGATTATTATGAACACCATGTTCGAGGATGACTACAAGGATTGCCTTCCAGAGATTTGCATCAAGGCGGCGCTCTCTCACACGACCAAATTCCAGACTATATTTCGATTCAGAATATGGAGTATCTGGGAGGAACGACAATATATCAAAATGTTCCCATCCTACCAGCTCTGGGAATTAAGTAGACTTATTGAAGAACCCTTTTTTGAATACATTAAATTTTCAAAACAGGGCTTCGACGAAGATCATGAGAGACTCATGGCAGCCACTGAATTTATATAAAATTACTAACTTCCTAATAATTACGAACACATAGTTCACATGTCTAGTAGAGATCACCCAGAACATGGGATATATAATTTTATAGTAGATCTATTACACGATATTAGAAATGATATCAAACATATAATACAAAAATTGCAAAATATAAACCTACCAAACCCTGGAGGATTTGGTGATAGGCACAACCAGAACCCTAAAACTGCCCATTGGAACATCAATATGATGAAATATTCGTCAAAAGAAGATAATCAAATTAATATTAAAGATATTAATGAAGAACACTACCATAATTTCCTTAAATTACAAAGCCAAGAACTTCTTGGAGAAATTGACGAACAAGCCGTTTATGCTTTTTATGAAAAATATTCAGAAGCTATAGATTTCTTTAAATGGAAATATAGCACTGATAGTGAATCAGACGAAGACACCCTTCATGTCCTACACAACGAAGAAGTAGGAAGTACTAGTGGTGGCGGTATGACTCTAGAAGGAATACCCACCGAAGACGTAGGATCAATTGGACCTCCCCCTGAAAGCCTCATGCCAACCAGAGCTATAATTCCATACACCAAAAAAACAACCTGAAAATAGGAAAGATTGGGTTAGATATCATAAAGCCAGTGAATATAGACATACTGATGGACTTATTTTTAACATAGATAATATTCCACATAAGAAGATAAAAGAATACGCTGGTGAATGGTCACAACAAATGGGTGGAATGATATATCATTTACCTGGAAACATTAACACTGCCCAATGGATACATTATGCAACAAGTTTTTGGAAGGGTAGCGCTAGAGCCTGGTTAGTTAGCCTTGAAACCACTAATAAAGAAAAGGGAGACGAAATTAGAGGAACCGAGGATCCTCAGGATGCTTTGGCAAAGTTATTAGGACTCATGTTAGCCGACTTCATAGGAGAAGATGGTAATGATGATAAAGATTATGAAGTACTTCTTCATAAAATGATTTTATGCGATATCTGTTTACTCGAAGAATTTATTACTAAATATATTGGCTTTATATTTAGACTAAAAAGCACTAGACAAAAGGACTTCTGGATTAGAGGATTTTTCACAAAAATTCCTTATCCTTGGAATAATATTATTCAAGAACAATATAATAAAATAAGAAATAATGTCCACACTACGGGAATGCTCAAGAAAGCATGTATGAAAACTATGGAAACAGCATGTGAACAAGTAAGAGCACAAAAACAAATGGATAGAACTATTAAGAAATCTAGATTAGGTTATTCTTGCTGTTCTAAATATAATACGGATATTAATGCCGAATTTGGATGTCTACCCGAAGCCAAAGGATGGAAGAAACAGAGAAAGAAATTCTTTAGAAGAAAAGGAAAAGGAAAAACCAAATATAAAATTACCAAGAGAAAGTGGAAACCAGCTTTTAAACAGCAACCCCATAAATATGAAAAAAGAAAGTTCATTAAACGAAAAAAATTTAGAAAAGGTTGTAAATGTTTTAAGTGTAATAAAGAAGGTCATTTCGCGAACGAATGTCCTAACAATATTCATACTATAATAGTAGATGACTTGGATACATATGGTATCAACATCGGAACTATTGATGATATAAATAGTGATACTTCTGCCTCTTCTATATACGAAATAGAGTCTATAAGTTCGGATGAACAATCCGATGATACAGATGAACAATCTGAGGACAACATATATGAACCCTTGAAACATTTAAAAATAAACATGGTTACTATCAATAAAACCCAAAATTCAATCAGGATAACCCTATTAAATGACAATACTATATTACCAAAAAAAGAAGGAATATCAGCAGGTTATATTATATATGCCAGTAAAAGTTGCAGAATTAGAAGATATCATACCCAGGAAATATTATTAGATATCAGAATATTTTTGCCATTAGGTTATTATGGCATTATTCATAATATACCATTACACGCTACAAAAAATATATTCATTACTTATGGTTTTATTGAACCTGTTTCTCGAAATAATGTTTCCATAATAATGAAAAATACTTCCTTTGAGGATAGAGACTATCTCGTCGAAAGAGGTAATCCTTTAGGTTTATTGGTTATACATAAATACGAAGACTTACCTATAATAGAAGACACTCCTCCTAAACCCCGCATTAGTTCTCCTGGATCAAGTTCTAGTGAATTACACGACGGCTATTGCGAATTTAGAATTTACATGAATACTCTAACTTCAGAAGAAACTAGTAATTCTAGTATTCCCCAAAGTGAGGGGGAGCAATTTGAAATAACCGATGATGACCTTGAAAAACTCAAAGAAGCAATACCACATTCTGATAAAAAAGAAGTTTATAAACCCATCTCTTTTCAGTCTAGATTCCTGAATAAACACACCTATATTTTTGAAAGGATGCAAGGAAATATAGAATTAAAGGGAGATGAAGATTTCTCCTCCATCAATTTATTGGACAAAAGAAAAATGGAGAAATTAAGGGCTAAATATCCCAAGATGAGATATTTACATATAGGCTTAATACAGCTTAAAATAACGGGACTATTCCGAACAGGAATAGATACTCCTATTCTAGTAGTTTGCATGGATGAGAGAATCATCAATAATCCATTAAATAGTATAATAGGAGGAGCTAAATCCAATCTTGTTAACAGGTTATTTGGCATCAATATACACCCGGACTTTTCTATAAGTTTAGATGATCATAATATAGAAAAGACTTGTACACTATCTGTGAGTCTCCAAGGAATCGAATTAATGCCTGGTTCCAAGGTACTTGGAATACAATGGGAACATTGTATGGCATTAAACGATACGCCAACCTTTAAATCAATCACACCAAAAAATTTAGTAAGGCTTTTTGAAGTAGGAATGGGAAAGACAATCCAACCTAGGCTCATTAGATTAGAACACCTTAAGAACGATAATGAAATGAAAGTTTTTATTAAATCTCTAAAACCAAAGATAGAAGTACCGACCGAATACTTTATTGCCTCTGGTAATACTATATCTACTAAAATCGAAGGAGGAAAACAACCTCAAAGTCAACATGATTCTGAGGCAACAAGTTCCCATGTTCCTCAAATCACTAGATCTAACTCAATGAACAATTTAGTTAGTATCGAATTAACACCCAACATTTTACAAGATATACAACATAGAATGAGCGTTAGTACACCAATAGAGGGTAGGACTAAGACTATGCTTGATAATCAGCGTGCCAATGAATCAGAAAAAATGTCAGTAAAAATTCCTTTATCACAAATAAAGGATAGGGGTAGAATTCTTTCACTTCAATAAATGTCAAAGACTACTAACTGGTATAAAGAGCATACTAGTTATAACGAAAGTCAAATAGATCAAGCTTATAAGATGAACCAACTTCTACGAAAATTTCGCAATATCATACGAGAAGTCAAAAGGTCTAACTATAGAACTATTGTTTTAAGACATATGGATAGAACTACTCAAGTAATTGAAAAACATATTAGAAAATTTGAGAAACTTAATCCCGACAAGAGAACCAATACTCAAGATGATAATACTATAAATCTTGCCATTGAAGATACCCTAGAATTAGAAATTGCAAGTACATCACTTGACAATATAGATCTCTCTATAGAAACTTGGAAAGAAGTGCTAGAACTTCCGGATACTCCGTCTGATATAAACATGGTCAGAACCATAGACTTAAAAGTAAAAGCACAACTACATATATACATACCACTTACCATTTGTATATCTGGTTATAATGAATTTACTATCCATGCTCTCGTAGACACAGGAGCCGAAGCTAGTTTATTACAGGAAATTTTTATTCCGCAAGATTTATGGCAACAACTTGATAAACCAGGCAAATTAAATGATTTTATGGGAAGACAAGTGTCCGTCAACCATAAAGTAAAAAATCTTAAAGTCTATTTTCCTGATTTACAAGGACACTCTAATACTTATATGTTTGACTTTGTATTACTACCCAAAGATTTTGACAGTGATTGTATTATTGGCATGGATAATTTAAGACACTATAAACCATACAACACACACACATTTGAACTTGATGGAATATCCATTCCTAGGGTACCTTTTCCTGTATCCTTAGCTTCAAACTTTACACACACAGCACAGCGTGGTGAAAAACCCGTTACACTCATTGACTATACAAAAGTTTGTACTTACAATCTTCCCAATGATAATAAGTTACAAAGGACTGTTTATGGAATGTTAGAACCACTCTTTTCTGATAACCCATTAAAAGCCTTTGATAAAGCCCCTAGATATTGTAAAATAGAACTATTGGAACAATACAGAGAAACCAATATTAGAGTAAATAGTATTATGGTTTCCCCTTCTGACAAAGAAGAATTTTCCAAACAAATTAGCGAACTTTTAAAACTTAAGCTTATCCAAAAAAGTTTCAGCAGACATTCTTCCCCAGCTTTCCTCGTAAGAAACCATGCTGAAATAAAAAGAGGAAAAGCAAGGATGGTTATTAATTATAGAAAGTTAAATAGTTATACTAAATTCGATGGCTATTTTATTCCCACAGCGGAGCATCTTATTAAACAAATTCAAGGTGCAAAGTATTATAGTAAATTTGATGCTAAATCAGGATTTTGGCAAATAAAATTAGAAGATAAAAATTCTGTTGAATTGACAGCTTTCAGTTGCCCACAGGGACATTTTGAATGGTTGGTTTTACCATTTGGATTGAAAAATGCCCCACAAATATTTCAGAAATGGATGAATTCAATCTTTGGACATCTTCCTTATGTAGTAGTCTACATTGATGATATCCTTGTCTTCTCAAACACCGTTGAAGAACACAAGGAACATCTATTGCATGTTTGTAAATTACTACTTGATAATGGAATTATTTTAAGCCCAAAAAAGATAGAGTTATTCAAAACTGAAATTGATTTTCTAGGAAAAACCATAAAGAATGGACAAATTCTTTTGCAAGAACATATATATACCAAGATTAGGGAATTTCCAGAGAACTTTAAAACTCTTAAAGAACTCCAGAGTTTTCTGGGATTGCTGAATTATGGTAGAAAATTTATTCCTAATTTATCAGCAAAAATAGAACACTTGCAGGAAAAGCTCACGGCTGAACAAGCCAAATACAAGGAAGTCACTGGTGAACAACCAAGAAAATGGAATACAGACAAAATCCCTATTTCCCTTGATCAAAAGGAAATTGATGAGATTGCTAGAGTAAAGGAGTCCATAAAAATAGAAAAAATTCTTTATTTTCCGCTGAACAATGATACTTTAGTTCTACAAACCGACGCCTCAGATAACTTCTGGGCAGGAGTATTAATTGCTAAGCAAAAAGAAATTGTTGCTTACACATCAGGAAGATTTACTAAAGTACAAATAAAATATGCTACTTATGATAAAGAATTATTAGCAGTTAAACTGGCTATAAAAAGTCTGAAAATCTATATTTTATATAGACATTTTTTTGATTGAGACTGACAATAAATCAGTAGCACAATTTTTGAAGAAGAAGACTATTAATAATCCCGAAGAAAATCTTCGACGAATTAGAATAGCAATGTATTTAGAAATATTCAATTACGATGTTAAATATATTCCTGGATATACTAATTTCCTTGCAGATACTCTCACCAGGTTATGATACATGGAAGACGAGGATTTCTATAAGAAATTTCGTGACCTCTTTCAAGAAATGAAGAGGCAGGGCGAGTTTAAGGAAGTTGGCCCCAAAAAGGCCAAAGATAACAATACAGCAGAATCATCTGGGGTTGAACAAACCCGAGAGGCGAATAGCCATATCTCCCCAAGGGCGAACAGCCAAGCTCAGGCGAATAGCCAATCTCAGGCGAATAGCCAATCTCAGGCGAATAGCCAAAATTACCAGGCGAATAGCCAAAAGGGTAAAAACATACTTGGGGCTGTTCCTAGGCCCATGTTTGTCCCAATAAGGCCTGCAGTTCCTCCAGCACAGTTCTCGGGACCTCCCAGGCCCTCAATGATACCTGCACAATTTTCGGATGTCATAATTAAAAATTGGTATAATACTGAAATGGAAAACAAGGACAAAGCAGTTTGGGAAAGGTTCAATGGCTGCTTTCGGGCTTTTCAGGCTCGTGACATAAAGGGAGCCAGTTATTGGCTGACCCAAATTGAAAGGACACTCCTAGCCGAAAGGCAGAAAAACTCTATGCTCGAAAAGAAGATGACGGAGATTCATCAGCTGGTCTCCAAGATGATCAATTTCACCTCTACTTCCAGATCCATTGCACTTGCCACTAGGGAGCGAGATCTCTTCACCGGAACCTCAGCAGAACAAAAGGAGCTCAGGGAAATTTTCTCCCAAATCAAAACCAATGATTTGGTTAATTTTCGCATGACCGATGTTCTTGAATTTCTTAGAACTCTCGGGGTAGCTTCTCCAAAGATCGACGAATTCAACGCCAAAGTAACCGTCCAGGAGATGCTCGCCATGCATCAACAGCAATTGCTGGACGATTCCAGACTTATTCTATTTTTCAAGAAGCTTGAAGACACTGAAATTATCAATCTCTTCCAGAATGAAGAACTTATTCTTAATATCAACAGGAGGCCTCGCTTTCTTGCCTGTTTTCGTGAAATCCAGAAGTACAAACCCCATATCAAAAAGGGGTTAGTCCATGAGATTATTATGAACACCATGTTCGAGGATGACTACAAGGATTGCCTTCCAGAGATTTGCATCAAGGCGGCGCTCTCTCACACGACCAAATTCCAGACTATATTTCGATTCAGAATATGGAGTATCTGGGAGGAACGACAATATATCAAAATGTTCCCATCCTACCAGCTCTGGGAATTAAGTAGACTTATTGAAGAACCCTTTTTTGAATACATTAAATTTTCAAAACAGGGCTTCGACGAAGATCATGAGAGACTCATGGCAGCCACTGAATTTTTCGAAGCTGCTCGAAGTGCCTCCAGGACAAACGCTCAAATCTCTACTACCCAGCATACTATTCTTTTAGACAGACTCAAGCCGTTACCTGGGAACGTCGAGGGTCCCTCCAAAATTACAGATTTTATAAACAATTTGACAATAGGCCGTATTGGTTTATTGGCAAGAAACGAAGATTTACTCATCAATAATGATCCTATGAGGATTCTTGTTGATTCAGAAGGAAATTCAGACTAAAACATACGGCAAGAAGCATGGTGGACCTCCCCAATCATTCTATGAAGAAAATTTGTTATAAAATCATCCTTAGTAGATATCTACGAAGATTGGAACCAAGATTGGTTCAGCGATACTCAAAGAAGACGATCATACAACGAAGAAAGCAATGGCAACAACTACAACGACGACAACTAACTCAACAGTTGGCACAGATTAGAGAAGTTATCATCACAAGAAGACAAGAGTTACAGGAACAAATCATTCAGTTAAGAAGATCCATAGAAGAAAGAGAATTGATGATTAGCTCTCTAATCGAAGATAGAGAACAAATTATGAACACTAGACATGATAGAGGAAATCCACTTTTGATCGAAGGAATCCCCATCTGGCTACGAGACAACGACAGTCACAGTACAAACAGTTACCGCCACGAAGAAAGCTTCAACAGTCACCCTGACAATACTAGCCACGAAGAAAGCTCCTCCAATAGTACTAGCCACGAAGAAAGCTCCTCTAACAGCCCTAATAATGATACGGACACATCATCACCATAAAAGGCATCCCATCATCACTCCACTATCAAAAGCTACCCAAAAAGAATTTCCATTATCACTCCACCAAATCAAAAGCCACCACTTTACCATATAATTCCCCACTATCCACTACCGAAAAGCTACCACTTTCCCACTACTCTGACAATCCACTACCTAAAAGCTACCACTTGGTCATCCAAATATTCACACCCAAACACCTTCAGTGGGAGTATCCCACTATTATTGCCTTGCAATACCTCACATGGGGACTTCCATCCGAGGACCTTCGAGGGCATCCTGTTGATGAGTTGAGCTGCTGTCAATACTGCATGCCCCCACAGACTCTGTGGGACATTCATGTCGATCATCATACTTCTTGCGACCTCCAGAAAGTGTCTGTTTTTCCTTTCTGCAACTCCATTTTGTGCTGGTGTGTATGCACATGTGGTCTGATATTGTATTCCGTGTGCTGACAAGTATTCTGCAAGCGTCTTGTTGGTATACTCCATTCCATTGTCAGACCTCAGTACCTTCACAACTGCTTTGTACTGAGTCTGGACATGCTTATGGAAATCCCGAAAACAAGCAGGTACATCATTCTTATTTTTCATCAAATATAACCAGGTAACACGAGAGGCACACTCAATGAAAGAAAATTTGGACACAGGGGGCAAAAATGACAGTTTTTGGTCAAAGCGGGGTCCACATGTGGGCCGCTTTGCACCGAAAAACGTGTCAGGGTCAAAGGTCTTCAAATTTGCCAAACTTAGTGTCAACAAGTCCAGAACGTCGATACGAACCCAACGGAACTTCCAGAATTGGATTCCGATGAGCCGGTCACAAAATCGCCCGTCAGGTGGAGCCTGTGGGGCCCACGATACGGGATTTTGCCAACGTTCTCAGAATCGAACCAAACTTGGGTCACAGGACCAGCGTATTGCTACGAGTCCGATGGCGTAAGTTTCGTCTCGATCCGACGTGTGTACACAAAGTTACTGCGTGTTCCAGAACAGGCGGATACGGGGCGGTGTCGGCGGATACGCGTTGATTCCGGTGTGCACGCACCTCCGAATCAACTTCTACGAATTCCTATACGTCCGTATCAACGTCGCGCACGTTTCGGTAAAGACCGTGTGCGACCAAGTCGTCCCGTTTGGCGGGCGTACCCAGTTCCGGGGTGAATCGGGTCGTTGTTTTCCTGTATTTGGATCTCTGTTCGCGATCGCCACAGGACGCGATGCTCCGAGCGGGTTGCACGGGCACCGAGATGGTTACACAGTCTACACGACGCAACTGACGGAATTGAAATCAGAATTACGAGGTGAGAGAAATCGTTACCTGAACAGGGCTCCGTGAAATCTGAATTTCACGTGTCCGTGTGTCGTTTAGACACAGGATTTGTGTCCTGGACGTGTTCGGGCTGTGTCCGACTGCTGTGTCTGTTCTGAGTCCAGTGGAGGCTCGCCGGGGCTTCGCTGGAGGCGCTCAGGTTGAGCTCGTCGGTCAGCGGGACTGCCGGGCAGGGCATGGCGACGAGTGTCGGAGGAGGAAGTCAGGGAAGTCGCTGGCGGAGGGGAGACGAGGATTTCTGGCGTGATTGAACTGTGCCTCTTGTGGGGCCAAGGGTGGTCCCCTCGGAAATCCTCCGGTCGCTGGTGGATGCTGACCTCCTGTCGGGGGTAGTATCCTCTGGTTTGGCCCTTGTCTGGTCTGGGGTGCTGCTTCTCTGCGTTGTGGGCAGTCTCTGGCCAGGTGTTGACTTGCTCCACATATCATGCACAGTCCATTCTTCTTCCGGTAGTCTCTGACGAAATGTCCATTTCTTAGAACTATGTGTTTTCAAAGGATTTTGGGCATAAAATTACTAAGAATAAGTTTTTCATTCAAAGTTGTACTAACACTATGAATGGTTATAAGTACTTTGTTTCTTTCATTGAGTGTGCCTCTCGTGTTACCTGGTTATATTTGATGAAAAATAAGAATGATGTACCTGCTTGTTTTCGGGATTTCCATAAGCATGTCCAGACTCAGTACAAAGCAGTTGTGAAGGTACTGAGGTCTGACAATGGAACGGAGTATACCAACAAGACGCTTGCAGAATACTTGTCAGCACACGGAATACAACATCAGACCACATGTGCATACACACCAGCACAAAATGGAGTTGCAGAAAGGAAAAACAGACACTTTCTGGAGGTCGCAAGAAGTATGATGATCGACATGAATGTCCCACAGAGTCTGTGGGGGCATGCAGTATTGACAGCAGCTCAACTCATCAACAGGATGCCCTCGAAGGTCCTCGGATGGAAGTCCCCATGTGAGGTATTGCAAGGCAATAATAGTGGGATACTCCCACTGAAGGTGTTTGGGTGTGTGTGTTTTGTGAAGGACAACAGGCCATCAGTTGGGAAACTTGACCCTAGAGCGGTCAAATGCATCTTCGTAGGCTACTCGGCGACCCAGAAGGGGTATGTGTGCTGGAGTCCAGTAGAGAAGAAGAAGTTTGTCAGTATGGATGTCCACTTTCGGGAGCATGAGCCATACTACCGCCAGGACGGAACTTCACACAACACGCCTAATACTGCCAGTATTAGGCGAGAGGGGGAGATGGAGAACTTGGTGGTAACCGATTTAGAAGTTTGGCATGGAGGCACGGAGAAGGGACAAGAAGGTGAAGGTGTTAGGCCTACGGCTCAGGGAGAGTTACTTGCCTACAGGAGGAGAGAGAAGCAAACTGCAGGACCAGTACCGACAGTGCCTGTGCCAAGTCCCTTGCCTGCGTTCGTCCCAACTCCTGAGGGACCGACACCAACCCCCCTTCAGGTGATACCCCCTCCTTCACAAGATATCATTCCTCCTACTTCTACTCCTCCCACACCACTATCTGTACGGAGGACCACTCGCAGCAATGCAGGAAATCCTCCAAACAGATATGGTTGGGATATTGCTCAGTTTGTTTCTTATGACCATATCTCTTCTTCTCATGGAGCATTTATAGCATCTTTGGATAGTATTACTGTACCTAACAATTGGCAGGTTGCCAAGAACGATCCAAAGTGGAAAGCGGCAATGCACGAGGAGTTGGGAGCTCTGGAGAAGAACCACACTTGGGAGCTTGTGAGACTACCAGAGGGGAAGAGAGCAGTTGGATGCAAGTGGGTCTTTACCGTGAAGCAGAACCCAGATGGACAGGTTGAGCGCTACAAAGCTCGACTAGTAGCCAAAGGATACAGTCAGACGTACGGCATCGACTATGACGAGACCTTTGCACCAGTTGCAAAGATGAGCACTGTCAGGACTCTGATTTCTCTGGCAGCGAATGGTGGATGGAAGCTACACCAACTGGATGTGAAGAATGCGTTTCTTCACGGAGATCTAGTGGAGGAGGTGTACATGGAGATACCACCAGGATTTTGCACCAATCAGATAGTGGGCAAGGTCTGCAGGTTGAAGAAGTCCCTCTATGGACTGAAGCAGTCTCTTCGAGCGTGGTTTGACAGATTCAGAAGGGCGATGATAGGGATGGGATATCAGCAGATCAATGCTGATCATACTGTGTTCTTCCGTCGGAGTGGAGGCCACATCACCATGCTTGCGGTGTATGTGGATGATATGATTATCACAGGAGATGATGAGCAGGAGATCGCCCAACTCAAAGGAAAGCTTGGCAAGGAATTCGAGGTGAAGGATCTCGGCCTTCTTCGGTACTTCCTTGGGATTGAGATTGCTCGAGAAGCAGAGGGGATTGTTCTCTCTCAAAGGAAGTATGCACTGGACCTTCTCACAGAAACTGGGATGTTGGGGTGCAAACCTGCAGCGACACCAATAGATCAGAGGTTCAAGATTAATGCTGAGACTGGAGAACCAGTTGATCGGGACAGATACCAGAGACTGGTTGGCAAGTTGATCTATTTGAGCCACACACGTCCTGATATCTGCTTTGCAGTAAGTGTGGTGAGCCGCTACATGCATGACCCACGGAAGGGTCATATGGATGCAGTGTACCAGATTCTGAGGTACTTGAAAGGTGCTCCCGGGAAGGGACTAATATTCAGGAAGAACAATCACGTGAGCATCGAAGGCTACTGTGATTCTGACTGGGCTAGTTGTGTTGATGACAGAAGGTCTACCTCAGGATATTGCATATTTGTAGGAGGTAACTTGGTCTCCTTGAGAAGTAAGAAGCAGTCTGTGGTGGCCAGATCGACAACTGAAGCAGAGTACAGAGCTATGGCCTTGGGAGTTGCAGAGCTGCTATGGTTGAAGAATATGCTGGTAGAGCTGAAGCTGGATCAAGGAGCCAAGATGAAGCTGTGGTGTGACAATCAGTCAGCTATTAATATCGCCAACAATCCAGTACAGCATGACAGGACCAAACACATCGAGATTGATAGATTCTTCATCAAAGAGAAGTTGGATAGTGGATTACTGGAGCTTGGCCATGTTCCAACCAGGGATCAAGTAGCAGATGGACTAACCAAGGGACTCGCCTCAGTGAGCATGATTAGAGGATGTGACAAGATGGGCTTAGTGAATATCTTTCACCAATCTTGAGGGGGAGTGTTGATATGGTATGTTGGATGTCATATTTAAGTATAGTATAAGCACATGGGAATATCCTGAGGACATATTTGGGATGTCAGAATATGTCACAGGATATTCCATTATGAGATTATTGTCATAATGATTGAGATCATTGTATTAATGACTGTAAGGCTATATAATGCCAATGAGACAATCAATAAATCAATCAACTAATTTCAACATATATATATATATATATATATAATCATAGCTGCAAGTTAAGAATTCAAAAAATGGTGGTATTAGTTATACATCGCTCTGATACCAGACAGAACGATGCGTTACCAGACAGAAAGATGCGTTGCAGCAGCACAAACACAGAATTTTATTCACAAGAGCACACAGATTTACAATGGAGGGAGAGAGAGAGAGCACACAAGAACAGGGGAGAGAATACAAGAAGAAGTTTACAAAGCATACAGGCAGAACGATGCGTTACCAGACAGAAAGATGCGTTGCAGCAGCACAAACACAGAATTTTATTCACAAGAGCACACAGATTTACAATGGAGGGAGAGAGAGAGAGCACACAAGAACAGGGGAGAGAATACAAGAAGAAGTTTACAAAGCATACAGGCTTCCAAACTTCGATCCCTCAACTGATACTCCGAGGTCCTTATTTATAGCACAATGACCCATAATCATCGGTTAGAGTAACCGATAGCTGCCTGTCAAAAGTCATGATGGCAAAGCTTTAGTGGAAATGCTTTTAGAGTTAGTGGGAATATTTGGATGACCAAGTGGTAGCTTTTAGGTAGTGGATTGTCAGAGTAGTGGGAAAGTGGTAGCTTTTCGGTAGTGGATAGTGGGGAATTATATGGTAAAGTGGTGGCTTTTGATTTGGTGGAGTGATAATGGAAATTCTTTTTGGGTAGCTTTTGATAGTGGAGTGATGATGGGATGCCTTTTATGGTGATGATGTGTCCGTATCATTATTAGGGCTGTTGGAGGAGCTTTCTTCGTGGCTAGTACTATTGGAGGAGCTTTCTTCGTGGCTAGTATTGTCAGGGTGACTGTTGAAGCTTTCTTCGTGGCGGTAACTGTTTGTACTGTGACTGTCGTTGTCTCGTAGCCAGATGGGGATTCCTTCGATCAAAAGTGGATTTCCTCTATCATGTCTAGTGTTCATAATTTGTTCTCTATCTTCGATTAGAGAGCTAATCATCAATTCTCTTTCTTCTATGGATCTTCTTAACTGAATGATTTGTTCCTGTAACTCTTGTCTTCTTGTGATGATAACTTCTCTAATCTGTGCCAACTGTTGAGTTAGTTGTCGTCGTTGTAGTTGTTGCCATTGCTTTCTTCGTTGTATGATCGTCTTCTTTGAGTATCGCTGAACCAATCTTGGTTCCAATCTTCGTAGATATCTACTAAGGATGATTTTATAACAAATTTTCTTCATAGAATGATTGGGGAGGTCCACCATGCTTCTTGCCGTATGTTTTAGTCTGAATTTCCTTCTGAATCAACAAGAATCCTCATAGGATCATTATTGATGAGTAAATCTTCGTTTCTTGCCAATAAACCAATACGGCCTATTGTCAAATTGTTTATAAAATCTGTAATTTTGGAGGGACCCTCGACGTTCCCAGGTAACGGCTTGAGTCTGTCTAAAAGAATAGTATGCTGGGTAGTAGAGATTTGAGCGTTTGTCCTGGAGGCACTTCGAGCAGCTTCGAAAAATTCAGTGGCTGCCATGAGTCTCTCATGATCTTCGTCGAAGCCCTGTTTTGAAAATTTAATGTATTCAAAAAAGGGTTCTTCAATAAGTCTACTTAATTCCCAGAGCTGGTAGGATGGGAACATTTTGATATATTGTCGTTCCTCCCAGATACTCCATATTCTGAATCGAAATATAGTCTGGAATTTGGTCGTGTGAGAGAGCGCCGCCTTGATGCAAATCTCTGGAAGGCAATCCTTGTAGTCATCCTCGAACATGGTGTTCATAATAATCTCATGGACTAACCCCTTTTTGATATGGGGTTTGTACTTCTGGATTTCACGAAAACAGGCAAGAAAGCGAGGCCTCCTGTTGATATTAAGAATAAGTTCTTCATTCTGGAAGAGATTGATAATTTCAGTGTCTTCAAGCTTCTTGAAAAATAGAATAAGTCTGGAATCGTCCAGCAATTGCTGTTGATGCATGGCGAGCATCTCCTGGACGGTTACTTCGGCGTTGAATTCGTCGATCTTTGGAGAAGCTACCCCGAGAGTTCTAAGAAATTCAAGAACATCGGTCATGCGAAAATTAACCAAATCATTGGTTTTGATTTGGGAGAAAATTTCCCTGAGCTCCTTTTGTTCTGCTGAGGTTCCGGTGAAGAGATCTCGCTCCCTAGTGGCAAGTGCAATGGATCTGGAAGTAGAGGTGAAATTGATCATCTTGGAGACCAGCTGATGAATCTCCGTCATCTTCTTTTCGAGCATAGAGTTTTTCTGCCTTTCGGCTAGGAGTGTCCTTTCAATTTGGGTCAGCCAATAACTGGCTCCCTTTATGTCACGAGCCTGAAAAGCCCGAAAGCAGCCATTGAACCTTTCCCAAACTGCTTTGTCCTTGTTTTCCATTTCAGTATTATACCAATTTTTAATTATGACATCCGAAAATTGTGCAGGTATCATTGAGGGCCTGGGAGGTCCCGAGAACTGTGCTGGAGGAACTGCAGGCCTTATTGGGACAAACATGGGCCTAGGAACAGCCCCAAGTATGTTTTTACCCTTTTGGCTATTCGCCTGGTAATTTTGGCTATTCGCCTGAGATTGGCTATTCGCCTGAGATTGGCTATTCGCCTGAGCTTGGCTGTTCGCCCTTGGGGAGATATGGCTATTCGCCTCTCGGGTTTGTTCAACCCCAGATGATTCTGCTGTATTGTTATCTTTGGCCTTTTTGGGGCCAACTTCCTTAAACTCGCCCTGCCTCTTCATTTCTTGAAAGAGGTCACGAAATTTCTTATAGAAATCCTCGTCTTCCATGTATCATAACCTGGTGAGAGTATCTGCAAGAAAATTAGTATATCCAGGAATATATTTAACATCGTAATTGAATATTTCTAAATACATTGCTATTCTAATTCGTCGAAGATTTTCTTCGGGATTATTAATAGTCTTCTTCTTCAAAAATTGTGCTACTGATTTATTGTCAGTCTCAATCAAAAAATGTCTATATAAAATATAGATTTTCAGACTTTTTATAGCCAGTTTAACTGCTAATAATTCTTTATCATAAGTAGCATATTTTATTTGTACTTTAGTAAATCTTCCTGATGTGTAAGCAACAATTTCTTTTTGCTTAGCAATTAATACTCCTGCCCAGAAGTTATCTGAGGCGTCGGTTTGTAGAACTAAAGTATCATTGTTCAGCGGAAAATAAAGAATTTTTTCTATTTTTATGGACTCCTTTACTCTAGCAATCTCATCAATTTCCTTTTGATCAAGGGAAATAGGGATTTTGTCTGTATTCCATTTTCTTGGTTGTTCACCAGTGACTTCCTTGTATTTGGCTTGTTCAGCCGTGAGCTTTTCCTGCAAGTGTTCTATTTTTGCTGATAAATTAGGAATAAATTTTCTACCATAATTCAGCAATCCCAGAAAACTCTGGAGTTCTTTAAGAGTTTTAAAGTTCTCTGGAAATTCCCTAATCTTGGTATATATATGTTCTTGCAAAAGAATTTGTCCATTCTTTATGGTTTTTCCTAGAAAATCAATTTCAGTTTTGAATAACTCTATCTTTTTTGGGCTTAAAATAATTCCATTATCAAGTAGTAATTTACAAACATGCAATAGATGTTCCTTGTGTTCTTCAACGGTGTTTGAGAAGACAAGGATATCATCAATGTAGACTACTACATAAGGAAGATGTCCAAAGATTGAATTCATCCATTTCTGAAATATTTGTGGGGCATTTTTCAATCCAAATGGTAAAACCAACCATTCAAAATGTCCCTGTGGGCAACTGAAAGCTGTCAATTCAACAGAATTTTTATCTTCTAATTTTATTTGCCAAAATCCTGATTTAGCATCAAATTTACTATAATACTTTGCACCTTGAATTTGTTTAATAAGATGCTCCGCTGTGGGAATAAAATAGCCATCGAATTTAGTATAACTATTTAACTTTCTATAATTAATAACCATCCTTGCTTTTCCTCTTTTTATTTCAGCATGGTTTCTTACGAGGAAAGCTGGGGAAGAATGTCTGCTGAAACTTTTTTGGATAAGCTTAAGTTTTAAAAGTTCGCTAATTTGTTTGGAAAATTCTTCTTTGTCAGAAGGGGAAACCATAATACTATTTACTCTAATATTGGTTTCTCTGTATTGTTCCAATAGTTCTATTTTACAATATCTAGGGGCTTTATCAAAGGCTTTTAATGGGTTATCAGAAAAGAGTGGTTCTAACATTCCATAAACAGTCCTTTGTAACTTATTATCATTGGGAAGATTGTAAGTACAAACTTTTGTATAGTCAATGAGTGTAACGGGTTTTTCACCACGCTGTGCTGTGTGTGTAAAGTTTGAAGCTAAGGATACAGGAAAAGGTACCCTAGGAATGGATATTCCATCAAGTTCAAATGTGTGTGTGTTGTATGGTTTATAGTGTCTTAAATTATCCATGCCAATAATACAATCACTGTCAAAATCTTTGGGTAGTAATACAAAGTCAAACATATAAGTATTAGAGTGTCCTTGTAAATCAGGAAAATAGACTTTAAGATTTTTTACTTTATGGTTGACGGACACTTGTCTTCCCATAAAATCATTTAATTTGCCTGGTTTATCAAGTTGTTGCCATAAATCTTGCGGAATAAAAATTTCCTGTAATAAACTAGCTTCGGCTCCTGTGTCTACGAGAGCATGGATAGTAAATTCATTATAACCAGATATACAAATGGTAAGTGGTATGTATATATGTAGTTGTGCTTTTACTTTTAAGTCTATGGTTCTGACCATGTTTATATCAGACGGAGTATCCGGAAGTTCTAGCACTTCTTTCCAAGTTTCTATAGAGAGATCTATATTGTCAAGTGATGTACTTGCAATTTCTAATTCTAGGGTATCTTCAATGGCAAGATTTATAGTATTATCATCTTGAGTATTGGTTCTCTTGTCGGGATTAAGTTTCTCAAATTTTCTAATATGTTTTTCAATTACTTGAGTAGTTCTATCCATATGTCTTAAAACAATAGTTCTATAGTTAGACCTTTTGACTTCTCGTATGATATTGCGAAATTTTCGTAGAAGTTGGTTCATCTTATAAGCTTGATCTATTTGACTTTCGTTATAACTAGTATGCTCTTTATACCAGTTAGTAGTCTTTGACATTTATTGAAGTGAAAGAATTCTACCCCTATCCTTTATTTGTGATAAAGGAATTTTTACTGACATTTTTTCTGATTCATTGGCACGCTGATTATCAAGCATAGTCTTAGTCCTACCCTCTATTGGTGTACTAACGCTCATTCTATGTTGTATATCTTGTAAAATGTTGGGTGTTAATTCGATACTAACTAAATTGTTCATTGAGTTAGATCTAGTGATTTGAGGAACATGGGAACTTGTTGCCTCAGAATCATGTTGACTTTGAGGTTGTTTTCCTCCTTCGATTTTAGTAGATATAGTATTACCAGAGGCAATAAAGTATTCGGTCGGTACTTCTATCTTTGGTTTTAGAGATTTAATAAAAACTTTCATTTCATTATCGTTCTTAAGGTGTTCTAATCTAATGAGCCTAGGTTGGATTGTCTTTCCCATTCCTACTTCAAAAAGCCTTACTAAATTTTTTGGTGTGATTGATTTAAAGGTTGGCGTATCGTTTAATGCCATACAATGTTCCCATTGTATTCCAAGTACCTTGGAACCAGGCATTAATTCGATTCCTTGGAGACTCACAGATAGTGTACAAGTCTTTTCTATATTATGATCATCTAAACTTATAGAAAAGTCCGGGTGTATATTGATGCCAAATAACCTGTTAACAAGATTGGATTTAGCTCCTCCTATTATACTATTTAATGGATTATTGATGATTCTCTCATCCATGCAAACTACTAGAATAGGAGTATCTATTCCTGTTCGGAATAGTCCCGTTATTTTAAGCTGTATTAAGCCTATATGTAAATATCTCATCTTGGGATATTTAGCCCTTAATTTCTCCATTTTTCTTTTGTCCAATAAATTGATGGAGGAGAAATCTTCATCTCCCTTTAATTCTATATTTCCTTGCATCCTTTCAAAAATATAGGTGTGTTTATTCAGGAATCTAGACTGAAAAGAGATGGGTTTATAAACTTCTTTTTTATCAGAATGTGGTATTGCTTCTTTGAGTTTTTCAAGGTCATCATCGGTTATTTCAAATTGCTCCCCCTCACTTTGGGGAATACTAGAATTACTAGTTTCTTCTGAAGTTAGAGTATTCATGTAAATTCTAAATTCGCAATAGCCGTCGTGTAATTCACTAGAACTTGATCCAGGAGAACTAATGCGGGGTTTAGGAGGAGTGTCTTCTATTATAGGTAAGTCTTCGTATTTATGTATAACCAATAAACCTAAAGGATTACCTCTTTCGACGAGATAGTCTCTATCCTCAAAGGAAGTATTTTTCATTATTATGGAAACATTATTTCGAGAAACAGGTTCAATAAAACCATAAGTAATGAATATATTTTTTGTAGCGTGTAATGGTATATTATGAATAATGCCATAATAACCTAATGGCAAAAATATTCTGATATCTAATAATATTTCCTGGGTATGATATCTTCTAATTCTGCAACTTTTACTGGCATATATAATATAACCTGCTGATATTCCTTCTTTTTTTGGTAATATAGTATTGTCATTTAATAGGGTTATCCTGATTGAATTTTGGGTTTTATTGATAGTAACCATGTTTATTTTTAAATGTTTCAAGGGTTCATATATGTTGTCCTCAGATTGTTCATCTGTATCATCGGATTGTTCATCCGAACTTATAGACTCTATTTCGTATATAGAAGAGGCAGAAGTATCACTATTTATATCATCAATAGTTCCGATGTTGATACCATATGTATCCAAGTCATCTACTATTATAGTATGAATATTGTTAGGACATTCGTTCGCGAAATGACCTTCTTTATTACACTTAAAACATTTACAACCTTTTCTAAATTTTTTTCGTTTAATGAACTTTCTTTTTTCATATTTATGGGGTTGTTGTTTAAAAGCTGGTTTCCACTTTCTCTTGGTAATTTTATATTTGGTTTTTCCTTTTCCTTTTCTTCTAAAGAATTTCTTTCTCTGTTTCTTCCATCCTTTGGCTTCGGGTAGACATCCAAATTCGGCATTAATATCCGTATTATATTTAGAACAGCAAGAATAACCTAATCTAGATTTCTTAATAGTTCTATCCATTTGTTTTTGTGCTCTTACTTGTTCACATGCTGTTTCCATAGTTTTCATACATGCTTTCTTGAGCATTCCCGTAGTGTGGACATTATTTCTTATTTTATTATATTGTTCTTGAATAATATTATTCCAAGGATAAGGAATTTTTGTGAAAAATCCTCTAATCCAGAAGTCCTTTTGTCTAGTGCTTTTTAGTCTAAATATAAAGCCAATATATTTAGTAATAAATTCTTCGAGTAAACAGATATCGCATAAAATCATTTTATGAAGAAGTACTTCATAATCTTTATCATCATTACCATCTTCTCCTATGAAGTCGGCTAACATGAGTCCTAATAACTTTGCCAAAGCATCCTGAGGATCCTCGGTTCCTCTAATTTCGTCTCCCTTTTCTTTATTAGTGGTTTCAAGGCTAACTAACCAGGCTCTAGCGCTACCCTTCCAAAAACTTGTTGCATAATGTATCCATTGGGCAGTGTTAATGTTTCCAGGTAAATGATATATCATTCCACCCATTTGTTGTGACCATTCACCAGCGTATTCTTTTATCTTCTTATGTGGAATATTATCTATGTTAAAAATAAGTCCATCAGTATGTCTATATTCACTGGCTTTATGATATCTAACCCAATCTTTCCTATTTTCAGGTTCCGTCTAGCGGAAACGGCCGATTGCCTACGGGAGATCGGGGCGTGACACAGGCTTGCTCGGTACAGTAACGTAACTGAGACAATATGCTCTGACCTGCATGGGCCACCATTAAAAACATGTCACGTCCCAGTCCCAAAATACGTAGGACTAGGATACGTAACTATGCCAGCCGCCCGTATATATGGCAATTTCAATATATGGAAACCATATATACGTGCGTACGCTGTATAATGAACAATAATTCACCAGTGGTATAATTAATCACAAGATACAGGGTAATATCTAAATCTCATCCACAGAAGTCAAATATGAATAAACAAAAACCAGGTAACTAGATCTCAAAATAAAGTACCTAAAGAACGACAGTCGGATGGAAACAAATCCACTGCCGAAATAGAATATAAAAGGAACCAGAATACACACCATAAAGAACAACATCTGACAATCATGAGGCTCGAAGATATGACCTCCTCGAAAAATAAGTAGCCTGTCCGGATCTGTGCTCCTGCGAATACTCAAGAACATATACACCTGGCAGGGGACCAGGTCCTCAGAGGGACATAGCAAGATACAGAAAAATGACATGCCATAATGTAAATACTGAATAAGTAATTGGGGTGTGCTAACCATCTAAGTGAATGCAATTTAAAGACCTGGTAGTACGCATGGGAATGTGTCGGCTAGACATATGCTGACGTAATTCACCAATCGTCATGACTGGCTAGTATATGCCACATATGCCCCCATCGCAAGGGCACAAGCAGTACCCCAACCTCCTCGGATCATGGTAACGGAAACAAGAAAACCAATACCCCATCTCCGAGCAGCATGGTATCAGGCAACAGGAATACCCCATCTCCGAAGAGTATGGTATCAGGCAACAGGAATACCCCATCTCCGAAGAGTATGGTATCAGGCAACAGGAATATATAAGGAGGGGGTGTCCCATACGTCTACTAGTATCTTTCCCGCCCAATACAGATGTACAAGTCGTGAAAACGACGTGGACACCTCCTACTATGATGCAAGTCTCAATAAAATAAACAACTGAGCTAAATACCGCTACACGTGTTGCTCACACTGATGGCCAGTCGCGCATGAGGCACGCGTCCCTACATGTACTCACTCTGTGACGTGTAATGATACGTGTCAAGGCCTGGAAAGTTATATCAATAACTTCACAACTTTTAGGTGGGTCTACTAGACACTAGGTCAGACACAAGTCCTAACGTCAACGCCATCGTTGACTGCACCCGAGTCTGCTCGGACGCGCACATTTATATAATATTAAAATAAATAAACATATAACTAACAATAACTGAATTTAAACAGTACAACAAGGCAAGGTATACTTGCCTGGCAAGAGAGCTGTAAATGTAATATCCAGATGTCAAATACCAAGTGTCAGAAACTATGGCCTCAGAATGAAAGTCTCCGGATGCTGAAATAAACATCACTAACAGTCTCAAAAAATATCAAATAGCTAGAAATGCCTGTCCTTATGTCCAATTTGGACACAGGGGGCAAAAATGACAGTTTTTGGTCAAAGCGGGGTCCACATGTGGGCCGCTTTGCACCGAAAAACGTGTCAGGGTCAAAGGTCTTCAAATTTGCCAAACTTAGTGTCAACAAGTCCAGAACGTCGATACGAACCCAACGGAACTTCCAGAATTGGATTTCGATGAGCCGGTCACAAAATCGCCCGTCAGGTGGAGCCTGTGGGGCCCACGATACGGGATTTTGCCAACGTTCTCAGAATCGAACCAAACTTGGGTCACAGGACCAGCGTATTGCTACGAGTCCGATGGCGTAAGTTTCGTCTCGATCCGACGTGTGTACACAAAGTTACTGCGTGTTCCAGAACAGGCGGATACGGGGCGGTGTCGGCGGATACGCGTTGATTCCGGTGTGCACGCACCTCCGAATCAACTTCTACGAATTCCTATACGTCCGTATCAACGTCGCGCACGTTTCGGTAAAGACCGTGTGCGACCAAGTCGTCCCGTTTGGCGGGCGTACCCAGTTCCGGGGTGAATCGGGTCGTTGTTTTCCTGTATTTGGATCTCTGTTCGCGATCGCCACAGGACGCGATGCTCCGAGCGGGTTGCACGGGCACCGAGATGGTTACACAGTCTACACGACGCAACTGACGGAATTGAAATCAGAATTACGAGGTGAGAGAAATCGTTACCTGAACAGGGCTCCGTGAAATCTGAATTTCACGTGTCCGTGTGTCGTTTAGACACAGGATTTGTGTCCTGGACGTGTTCGGGCTGTGTCCGACTGCTGTGTCTGTTCTGAGTCCAGTGGAGGCTCACCGGGGCTTCGCTGGAGGCGCTCAGGTTGAGCTCGTCGGTCAGCGGGACTGCCGGGCAGGGCATGGCGACGAGTGTCGGAGGAGGAAGTCAGGGAAGTCGCTGGCGGAGGGGAGAGGGCTCGGGGAGAGGGTGGCTGTGCACAGAGGGGGGGTCGGGTGGCTGCTGTCGAGGCCAGCGGGGTCGGGTGGCGGAGGGCAGCGACGGAGATGGCGTCGATGGTGGTGATGATGATGGTGGTGGTGGTGGTGACAGATGGTGGTGGTGGCGGTGGAGGGAAGAGGCTGGGAGGGGGAGAGGGAGCTGAGGAGAGAGGGAGGCGGTGGTCGCGGAGTTGTGGGGGTCGTCAGGCGGAGGAAGAAGTGGCCGGCGGGGGAGAAGTCGGCTCGCCGCGGGGTTGGCTCCGGCCGGGGGAGGATGGAGGAGAGGAAGAGGGAGCTGAGGAGATTCCAGTTGTAGCTTCAGCTCGTCTAGCTCCTTCTTTGCCAACCGATACACATTTGAAGATACCGGTGCTGCTCCAGGTACTAACTCAATAATGAACTCTACTTCTCTATCAGGTGGTAGGCCTGGCAACTCCTTGGGAAATACATCCTCGAATTCTGTAATAATAGCTGGTGGAGCTGTCTTCATAGCCATGTAAGCTCTAGGTGTCTGGCCTATTCCTTGCTCAATGGTGCCCCGCATGTACTCGAACTCCGGGTGATCTGGTGGTCTAAAAATAACGCTACCCCTTCGGCAGTCTAGTATAGCATTGTACTGGCTCAACCAGTCCATGCCTAAAACAACGTCGAAGTTCGATATCGGAAGTACTAAGAATCGTGCTCTTATCTCTCTACTACACACGACTACGGAGCATGATTTTATAGTGCTGGTAACTGGTATGATGCCTCCTCCGGTAAGAATCGTCCAATTTTTAGACAAGGGGAAAGTGGCTACTCTATGCATGGCTACGAAACTACTAGATATAAATGATAGCGTAGCGCCAGAATCAAATAATGCAGTTGCAGGTATTTTGGGCAATAAGACCCCTGACCAAGTGGTAGCTTTTAGGTAGTGGATTGTCAGAGTAGTGGGAAAGTGGTAGCTTTTCGGTAGTGGATAGTGGGGAATTATATGGTAAAGTGGTGGCTTTTGATTTGGTGGAGTGATAATGGAAATTCTTTTTGGGTAGCTTTTGATAGTGGAGTGATGATGGGATGCCTTTTATGGTGATGATGTCTCCTGAGTATTGGCTTTACATACTCAGTTATTTCTGTTTCTAGTTACTTTATTTCATGTCGATTGAATTGATGTATCAAACTTATTCTCGGGTTGTTCCCCGAGATATATTTTATTGAGACTTGATGTTAGATTATATTTCGATTATTCTGATATTGATCTGTGATTACCTTCTGTGGATGAGATTAGATTTAGATTGTGACTTGTATCGTAGACCTATTTATTGTTGTTTACAGCTTAAGTGCACCATAATGGGTCCATTAAATTGGGTTTGCCCATTGGTGTGTGCTGTTGGCCATTGCCACGTGTCTAGTCCCTCGGTATTTTGGGACTGGGCCGTGACAGTTATCTAATTACTCAAACATTTGGTCTAGCAATCTACCTATCTATTTAGTCCAGACCTATAGTCATTAATAATTTAAGGGGTCATAAGATCTAGTTTTGATATTAAAAGTCACAAGACAACTAGAGATTTAACCACTATGGCCTGTTACGTAAGGTTCCAATTTCTTAAGGTCATAATACAATTCCTTGTATCACCATCATGGGCCACATCTAATCCATAACATCTAGCTATGTATTCCATAAAGTATTCCAGTGCATTAGAATCAAACCATTTTTCTAACTTCTAATACTTTCAAATTACTGCTACCTTAAGCAAGGGTAAGGTTTTATTAGTTCTAGGCCTCTAATACTATATTCAATTCTCATGCTAACAATCTATACTAGCTCTAAAATATAGGAATAACCTATTTACCTACCCTACTAAGGGTAACCATCTTCTCAAAAATTTATATCCAGCATGTCTTCTTCCGCCTTGACAAGGATATGCTTCTGGAGGAAACACCGCGCACGAACGTCCATCTCTCTGAAATAAGAAAAGATGATAAACAATAATAAGGATGTTGAGAGGAATAAAATAGTACAATTATGAAGTCCAAGGACGATAATCAAATGCTAAAGAATTTTCAAATCAGTTGTGGATTGAGATACTAATACTGCTAATCCTGATTACAGGCTCGCTCGGTACCGGAAAGTAACCGAAACGATTTAATCTGACCTGCATAAGCCACTACAAAAATATGTAACGCCCCAGTCCCAAAATACGTAGGACTAGGAACACGTAACATGCCAGCTACGCATTCGACCAGACTCTAGTCCGACTTGAATACGTATAAGCTGTATAATAAGGGTAACTATCTAAGAAATACTGATAATATCTATGTCACAATACACAAAAGAACAAAATATCAAGAATGAACTGCATGTGCTAAAGTCGGCCGTCGAGTAACACATAAGCTCGAATAGACTCGAGAAAGAAATATGAGTCTATAAAAAATAGGCTACAACAGCAGATAAATCAACAATAGGAATAAATGAATATCATAACTCTGGTAGAAATAATATAAGTACCTGTTACCAATGCCCACATAACAAAGCAACATACATTAACAACTCCAGGCAGGCTCCATAACAAATCTATGATGCAAAACTAGCAAGGGACCAGGTCCTCAGAGGGACGTAACAAGGTACAAGAAACAGAATGCCAAAGTAAAACAGTAAAATAATAAGCAACGTGCTCAAGGGTATCTATCATAACCAGCTAAGTGAATGTAAGTGAGAACGTACTCGTCCGCTAAACCACCGAATTTCATACATATACTAAGGAACTAGTGATAGTAGTAATAATAGTAGTAGGTACGTACAAGCCCGGTCAAGGTACCTGCAGTACTATAATACTAGTCGAATTTTGTTAGCCCAGCGATACGGTAAGTTCTCCCCAACCTCATATATCTCACGCCTCATGTCACGAAACGCAAGACAATCTCTATCTATCAAGTCAAGACGTAAATAATAGCACTAGTACAAGTCTCCGGGTTGACGATACGTACCATTCGGTGCAATCTGCACGCAACGACGTGGCCTCGTTTGGCGGGACACAAGGGTCGACGCAGCTACTATTCCATGGCCTCGATATGGTGCTGGGATTGTCGCTGCTGCTACCGATGCTTTCGTGATGGGCGAGCTCAGGCGCGCGGGTGATAGCCGCACAGGCGGCGGCCGGCGCTCGCGATGGCACAAGGGATCAGAGGTGATGGCTGTTGTGGAAGTCGGATGGTGATGGTGGCGGTATATAATTGGAGAGAAGGGGGTACGGGATGTGAACAGATGGGTCGCGGGGGATGGGGTAGCGGTTTAGGATTTGGTTTTGGGTTTGGGTTTTGGATTTTGGGTTTTGAATTTTTTTTGAATTTTCTTTTATATATATATATATATATATATATATATATTTATTTATTTATTTATTTAAAAAAAATAAGTTTGCACATGAAATAAATTGTAGAATTTTTTTTATAATACTTTAAAAATACTTTTACATTCAAAAATTAGTTTTCTGACTTATTTTAATTACTCAAATTTAAATAATATTTATGCAAGTTATCAATAAATTATATATTTCTAATTAGGTAAGTAGAATTCTCAAAATTTCTATAATTAAGTAAAAATAATAAAATTAAAAGATTAAAATTGAGGGGGTTTACACAGCGACACTTGATGGATTTGGAGCTCTCCATCGTGAGGGACACACTTCCAGTACACCGTCAAGTTTTGCATTACCAGAAAAGATAAACAATTATTATACTGATATATCTATGCTATGTAGCTGTTAGTCTGGATAACCCGGATAGTTTATAAGACATATGGTTGTAAGAAATCTCAAACTGCATGTGTTAGTAATTAGGACCGTTATAACCCTAGTTAGCTATGATAGCAAGTCGTAGGACATGATTGGCCGTGATCGCTTGATTTTCAGTCTAGTATAGTCCTGTCTTGATTTCATTGAAAGTTGATCCGAATATGGTAACCGGAGTACTGATTCCAGATGCCCTTGTTTAATTACTCCTGAACTGCTTAACTATTATTTTACCCGTTGCACTTATTTAACTGTTATTATAGCTGTTATTCTTATTTATTTGTCTGCATGCTGATTTTAGTTCACCAGTTTGACTCCCTTTTGGTACTTGTTGTTTTGAGGTCTGACCCCACTGGTTTTGTATGGCCAGATTTTGGAACATGGCCGCAGGATCTACCATACTTTTCGTCTCAAGATGGTGAACACAATGAGCACCTAAGAACATGAGTATGTTTCTTCTTCCTCACCCACTTGATCTTGTACATTATTCTTTTGAGTCGTTTAGCCACCAAGCACGTGGTGCAGTCAACGATGGCGTTGACGTTAGGACTTGTGTCTGACCTAGTGTCTAGTAGACCCACCTAAAAGTTGTGAAGTTATTGATATAACTTTCCAGGCCTTGACACGTATCATTACACGTCACAGAGTGAGTACATGTAGGGACGCGTGCCTCATGCGCGACTGGCCATCAGTGTGAGCAACACGTGTAGCGGTATTTAGCTCAGTTGTTTATTTTATTGAGACTTGCATCATAGTAGGAGGTGTCCACGTCGTTTCCACGACTTGTACATCTGTATTGGGCGGGAAAGATACTAGTAGACGTATGGGACACCCCCTCCTTATATATTCCTGTTGCCTGATACCATACTCTTCGGAGATACATCTTCGTGCCTCCAGGATGAATAGAGTATGTTGAGCTGTGCGCCTCTGTCATCAACTCTTGACGAAGTTCTCCATTTGGGACATAAAGACGATCTCCACATCTTAAAGTCCCGTCCTCGTGGATGCGCAATCCTGTCTGTAGTCCGGCCTCTGTCTTTTGTCGAAGTCTCTGGAATCTGGCATCTGTTGGCAGAGCAGCTTTAATTCTCTCTACCAATGTTGATTGCAACTGGTAACTTGATAACTGGTCATCTGCTCCTGGCATAATGACCTTTATACCCAATTGTTCTAGATCTCTCAATAGATGTTGTTGGGTAGTCAAGAAGAAGGCAATGGGTCTTCTGCTCAATGCGTCAGCTACTACGTTGGCTTTTCCTGGATGATACTGCAGTTCGATTTTGAAGTATGTCATTACTTCGAGCCAACGTCTTTGTCTCTGGTTTAGGTCCTTTTGGGTGTAGACGTACTTTAGGCTTTTGTGATCCGTGAATATCTCCACTCGTTCCCCGTATAGATAGTGCCTCCAAAGTTTCAAGGCAAAAATGACTGCGGCAAGCTCTAGGTCGTGAGTGGGGTAGTTCTTCTCATGGGTCCTTAGTTGTCTAGAGGCATAGGCCACAACCTTCCCATGTTGTATCAAGACGCCTCCTAATCCTTTCCCGGATGCATCGCTATAGATCACGAATCCTCCGGGTCCAGAAGGTATGGTCAAGATAGGTGTCGTAGTCAAACGCTTCTTCAGCTCATCGAACGCCGTCTGACATTCCTCTGTCCAGGTGAACTCCTGCTCCTTGCGAGTCAAGCGGGTCATCGGTTCTACAATCCTTGCAAAATTTTCTATGAATCTCCGGTAATATCTGGCAAGTCCTAGAAAATTTCTCACCTCTGAGACGTTGGTAGGGGTCGGCCATGTCTCTACTGACGAAATCTTGGCTGGATCTACTGAAATACCATCTCCTGAGATAACGTGTCCAAGAAAAGTGACACGATCTAGAAGAAACTCACATTTGCTTAATTTTGCATAAAGTTTCTCGCGTCTTAGTGTCTCTAACACTAGTCTCAAGTGTTCGCCGTGCTCCTCGTGGCTTTTTGAATACACCAAGATGTCGTCGATGAAGACTACCACGAACCGATCTAGATACTGGTGGAAGACTCTGTTGATCAGGTTCATAAATATGGCAGGGGCATTTGTGAGTCCAAATGGCATCACCAAGAACTCGTAGTGTCCATAACGAGTTCTGAATGCTGTCTTTGGAATGTCTTCTCTTCGCACTCTTACCTGATGGTAACCTGATCTCAAATCTATCTTCGAGAATACTACCGCTCCTGTCAGTTGGTCGAACAGATCATCAATCCGCGGTAGTGGGTATTTGTTTTTGATTTTCAAAGCATTAAGGGCTCTGTAATCAATGCACATTCGGAATGTTCCGTCCTTCTTTGATACAAACAACACTGGTGCTCCCCAGGGTGATTCTGCTGTATTGTTATCTTTGGCCTCTCGGGTTTGTTCAACCCCAGATGATTCTGCTGTATTGTTATCTTTGGCCTTTTTGGGGCCAACTTCCTTAAACTCGCCCTGCCTCTTCATTTCTTGAAAGAGGTCACGAAATTTCTTATAGAAATCCTCGTCTTCCATGTATCATAACCTGGTGAGAGTATCTGCAAGGAAATTAGTATATCCAGGAATATATTTAACATCGTAATTGAATATTTCTAAATACATTGCTATTCTAATTCGTCGAAGATTTTCTTCGGGATTATTAATAGTCTTCTTCTTCAAAAATTGTGCTACTGATTTATTGTCAGTCTCAATCAAAAAATGTCTATATAAAATATAGATTTTCAGACTTTTTATAGCCAGTTTAACTGCTAATAATTCTTTATCATAAGTAGCATATTTTATTTGTACTTTAGTAAATCTTCCTGATGTGTAAGCAACAATTTCTTTTTGCTTAGCAATTAATACTCCTGCCCAGAAGTTATCTGAGGCGTCGGTTTGTAGAACTAAAGTATCATTGTTCAGCGGAAAATAAAGAATTTTTTCTATTTTTATGGACTCCTTTAACTATTATTCCTATGCTATGAAGCTGATGGTTCCAAACTGTGTCGAAAACCTTTTCTTTGGCACAGCCACAAACTTGGCGCCAATTCATTAGTTATGCTTCTCACCATAATCTCACAAGTACATTTTTTATAGCTTCATAGCATAGTTTGCAGCATCGTCCGTTATCGATCCGATTCGGCCGATACCGATACGGTTTGGCATGTCCCGATACGATATCGGCCGATATTGAACAATACCGATATTTGGGATCTCTTTTTCAGGCAATTCGGAAAGAAAAAAAAAAACAATCAGCAAGGATGTAAAAGCTTAGTAAGGTTGTAAAAGAAGAAAACGTATATATCGCATGTAAATCAATCGGCAATGGTAACTAATATTTCATTCAATTTCAAAACTACTAAGAAATACTTAAAATTATAAAATATATTTTCTAAAATATTAATAATTTATTAATAATTATTTGCTTTCTGATACCAAAAAATTCGATACTCCGATCAGAAACTGTAAAACCCCTGACCCTAAAAACATTATTAATTGAGTTAAATAAGGAAAATAGACTTTTATTAGATTTATTTTCAGCACTTAAAGGATTTAAGGAGCCTTATAAAATTTTCCTAAATTATTCCAAGAAGGAGATCTTCTGAAACAGTAGCTAGTTTAACCTATGTAATGTTAGATATATATAACTTATTAAAATAAGTTTCCCCAAACCATATCAAACCTACGCGTAAAATACACCCCACGCGTATAAACTAATCTCGCGTAAAATTCTACGCAAGCACTAAACAGTAGCAGTATTAACACCACGCGTAAAACAACCATCTCGTGTAAAGTCTGAACTCACGCGTAAAGTATAAATCGTGCGTAAAGCATTTTCACGCGTAAACCCTTCATCACTTCCCATTTTACCACGCGTAGAACAGTACACCCCGCGTATATTATATAATAGATTATATAATATATATAATAGATTATATAATATATATATGTATATGAGTATGTATTATATTATATTGATTAGATGAGTATACATATAGCTATGTGTCTATGTGTATAAGTATACATATATGCGATATCTATATAGAGTATATATCTATATGTGTATATGTGTATATCTATAGTATATGGTATACTAGTATATATATATATATATATATATATATATATATATATATATATATATATATATATATATATATATATATATATATATATATATATATATAGGTGTATATGTGTGTTTGTGTATATATATCTATATATGTATAAGAGAGTGTGTGTATGTGTGTGTGTGTGTATATATATATATATATATATATATATATATATATATATATATATATATATATATATATATATATATAGAGAGAGAGAGAGAGAGAGAGAAGTATAAATGTATTGTGTGTGCTATGTGTTTGTGTGTGTCTGAGTGTGTGTCAGTGAGTGAGATGCTCGGGCTAGGGAGCTAGCCAATGCACTGGCACTGCAGGTTCAGCAGCTTCTACCTCGAGGCAGTTCAGCAGCTCGGGCCACTGCAGTGAGCAACACTGAGCAATGCATCAACCACTGCAGGCAATGAGCACTACAGTGCAGCAGACAGGAAATCAGCATAGCAGTGTCAGTAAATTGGCAAGGAAGCAACCTTACTGCAACATTGTGCAGTGCATAGCAGTTTTCATATACACAGCAGAGGCCTCGAGCCACTGCAGTTCAGCAAGGGGCAACCATGCAGCAGGCTTTCAGCAATATGCAGCCACAGCAAGTCGAGCTAGCTGCACAGCAAGTATCTTGAGCCTGTGCAGCAATGCATCAACCACTGAATGCACAGCAGCCTGCTGTGGAACAACATGCTTCATCCATCAATGCTGCAACAGGGAGCTCCATCAGCAGAAAGTTCCAGCAACTGAGAGCATTGAACAGCACAGTAGCACAGCAGCTTCCACATCGAGTCACAGCAAGATCAACAGGGAGCCAGGCACAACACAGTTTCAATCAGTGAGTTTATGGTTTAGCTAGTGGGTTAAGGTATTGGTTAGTAGTTCAGTTTAGTAGTTAGTAGTTATAGCTAGTAATTAGATAGTTAGTAGTTAAATGCATTTGTTAGTTTGATAGTTAGTATGTTTAGTTAGTTAGTTTACTTGTTATAGTTATAAGTACATGTATTCGTTGTTAGACTAGAAATTACATATATATCTTGATTACTAGCTAGTAGTTCTATATATATATATATATATATATATATATATATATATATATATATATATATATATATATATATATATATATATACCTATGGTTATTAGTTAGATATATATACATATATACTTATGTATCTCTAGTTAAATGTATGTATGTATGTATGTATGTATGTATGTATGTATGTATGTATGTATCAGTTGCATTGGTAGTTAGTATAGCTAGTAGTAATTGTATTAGATATTGGTTATTAGTTAGAGTGGGTTAGTTAGTTTCTAGAGGATAGTTAATAGTTAGATAGATAGGTGTATTAGCTAGACCCTTAACTATATGTATCTATGTAGTATGTGGGTATTGGTAGTAAGTTATTTTGTAGGTATACGTATCTATGTATTAGTATGTATTATATGATAAGTTAGTAGGTATGTAATTGATATGTATCATATGTTAGTAGTTAATAGTTTTAATAGTTTAGTTATGTTAGTATAGTTTAGTATATTGGGGTTAGCTTATATTAGCTATATGTATTAGGATTTGAATTACCTTAGGATATCAAGGTAATGTCAAGGTATTTGTCGATACTCAAGGTTTTGAGTTTGAGTATCGAGGTGGGTGTGTAGGTAGTGAGATACGCTTTGGTTCAAAGCCAAGGTATCCAAGTTGCTTTAGTGAGCTAAGATTATATATGTATTTTCTTGTATATATATAAATTAGTATTTTTCATATAAAAAACTTGCGTATCCTATGATACGGCATTTTGGTTGTATCATAGTGTCTTAGCATAGCTAGTGTGGCCTAGTTTCATAGTGTATGAACCTAATATCCTAGAGATGGACTCATGCAACCAAGAAATAGCTAGTTTGACCAAGTTTGACTAGTTTGGCATAGAGTTGACCTAGTTTGACTGTTTTGACTTAGAAATGGCTTTTTGACCTAGAAGTTGACTAGTTTAACTTATTTTTATTCCAGAACCTTGTATTAATATAATATTCCATATATAGGTATGTGACACCAGTTCAGACACAGTTTGACATTCATTGTTCTGGACCACAGGCGAGTACATTCTCTGATAGTTTCTCATTTATGATATCCTCTATGTTCATTGTATCTAGTATAGATATCCTTGATTTCTTAATACGATGGTTACACGGATTGGTATATCTGGATCTCGTCATGAGATGTTATTCCTTGGTATGTATGGTGTATCTTGTGCAAGCCTTGTTTTATTGTTCTTCTTGTACATGTACAGACATTGGTTCATGAGGAGAGTAGCACCCTTCTTGTGGAAACCTGCGTCATGACGTACCATGGTTGGATCCACTATACCAGTCGGGGGTTGGGGAGTATGTAGGGTAGATATGTGATCACACCCTCCTTGTATCAAGTCGTGTTCATTGAATAGTGTTAATCATACACCGCACGTATGATTATCCAGGCCATAAATCTTGTATCAAGTTCCCAAGCCGATCATATGTTAAAGCTTGTACTCACCCACTTAGTAATTAGTATTTCTTGTTCATTCCATATTGCTCATTCTTGTATTTATTTTCAGTATTTTTTTTATTGCGTATCTCTTGTATATGTATATGGCATCTTGTATATTCATATCTATTTTACATAGTTTATATCATTGATTAGAACTGCTGTTAGAGATGTATTTTGCTCCATTCCTGACTAAAAAATATTTTTTAGAGGATCCGGGAGATTAGTGTCCGACATACTATGAACTTCGACCTATAGATGATGCAGACCTGGACCCACTAGCTCTGGAGTGATTGCCGGGAGGTTTATCCGGATCACTAGTTAGCATAGTTAGTTCTCTTAGCATTTGGTACCGGATTTGTTTTCGGCTTATAGTTTGAGATTTGGATATTGTTTCTATTGTTATTGTTATATATTTTTTGACTGTATAGTTATGTTAGACTTCCTTGAGATCTTATCGTGCTATATAATTGTGATTGAGTATTGTGTTGAATTAAGTTTATTACACTCTTATTGGAGTTGAGATATTATTGGAGGTTTATGCATTATTGTGAGATAATTAGATAGTATAGTTGACCAACACAACGTTCTACCGTCGATGCTGCGGCGTAGGCTAGGCGTTGTTTACTACTTGCATCCCTACACCGGGTGCGGGTTTCTTACCCCCACATCTTGGAGATATCCTTGAACTAGACATCTTTTTTGAAAAATACATGTCTTAGTCAGATGCGTCACAACTCAATAAGAGCAATATCTTCTTCAAGCCGGAAGTCCCGAATCATAATCATGATCCCTAGGTCAAGCAGTTTGTTCGCCATAGAGACCTTCTTCTTAGTTAGTGCTCTTCCTTGGTGAACAACTCTTTCACAAATCATGCGTGGCCGAATGCACCGATGTCTACCCACCAGTCAGTAACCACGCTTGATAACTCAACCTGCGCAATCATAGCAACCAAGTTAAGTAATCAAAGGAACCAAGTTTAGATATACCTTGCTATACTGGTTTGAATTGGTTCTACTTTCAAGCTCTAATTCCAGCCATGCTCCAAGTCATGTCTAGTACAGTGACTTTTATGCACCTTGGCCACCATGCGCCAATCTTGCCATGCGCAGAGACGTCCATGCGCATAAGCCATTATGCGGCCAGCTCTGCCATGCGGCAGGACCTATAATGCGCCAGCGACTTCCCTGACTGCATTATTAACACTGGTCTCCCCTCCGCCAGCGAGTACATCCAGTATTATACCAATTTTTAATTATGACATCCGAAAATTGTGCAGGTATCATTGAGGGCCTGGGAGGTCCCGAGAACTGTGGTGGAGGAACTGCAGGCCTTATTGGGACAAACATGGGCCTAGGAACAGCCCCAAGTATGTTTTTACCCTTTTGGCTATTCGCCTGGTAATTTTGGCTATTCGCCTGAGATTGGCTATTCGCCTGAGATCTCGCATTTCGTTGCCCGCCTCAAATTTCAGCCCAACACACTGCTTCCCCCTATAATAGATTTGCAGTTTTATTGTGGGGCTGACTCCGGGGGACCAAAGTGCTTGAGGAGCTTGTCATTTCTAGAGGAAACTTGCGTCGTGTGTCAGCAAGTTAAGGCTGAGCATCAGAGATCCGCAGGTTTGCTTCAACCACTCCCAATACCTGAGTGGAAATGGGAGCACATCACTATGGACTTCGTTACAGGTTTTCCAAGGAGTCCTAGCGGTCGTAATGCGGTATGGGTGATCGTAGACCGACTCACTAAGGCTGCCCACTTTTTACCCTTCAGAGTTGGGCAATCCACAGAGGATTTAGCAGACATGTACATGAGAAAAATTGTACGACTGCATGGAGTACCAGTCAGTATTGTGTCTGACCGGGATACGAGGTTCACATCTTACTTTTGGCGGAGCATGCAAGAAAGTCTTGGTACCCGCCTAAAGTTCAGCACATCGTATCACCCGCAGACAGATGGCCAATCCGAACGTACTATTCAAACACTAGAAGATATGCTGAGAGCATGCATGCTTGACTTCAGTGGATCATGGGAAGACCATTTGCATTTGATCGAGTTTTCCTACAACAACAGCTATCAAGCGAGCATCCAGATGGCTCCGTTTGAAGCATTGTATGGAAGGAAGTGTCGTTCTCCGGTATGTTGGAGTGATGTAGGTGAAAGACATATTCTAGGACCAGAACTGATTGTTCGCACAGTGGAGAAGGTAAAGAAAATCCAAGGACACTTGCGAGCATCGCAAGACAGAAAAAAACAATGGGCAGATCTTCATCGTCGTCCCTTGGAATTTAAAGAAGACGATCATGTTTTCTTGAGGATATCACCCACCAGAGGCACCATTCGATTCGGAGGACGCGGTAAATTGAGTCCAAGATATATTGGACCATTTAACGTGTTAAAGAGAATGGGAGAAGTAGCATATCGACTTGCATTACCACCTTCACTTGAGGGAGTACATGATGTATTCCATGTATCACAACTCAGGCGGTATGTGGCGGACAACAGCCATGTTCTCGACCATTCAGAAATTACCATTGGGCCGAGCTTATCATATCAAGAGCAACCCGTAGAAATCCTTGATCGTCGAGAGAAAGTGTTGAGGAACCAATCTATTCCCTTGGTCCGCGTAGCTTGGAAACAGGGCGCACCAGGAGAATCCACTTGGGAACGTGAGGACGACATGCGCAAACGTTATCCAAACTTGTTCACAGCCCAAGGTATGAGATTACC
Organism: Iris macrosiphon; assembly: GCA_036927795.1. Taxonomy (NCBI): domain Eukaryota; kingdom Viridiplantae; phylum Streptophyta; class Magnoliopsida; order Asparagales; family Iridaceae; genus Iris; species Iris macrosiphon. Next base: position 170,679,690 of record JAYESA010000015.1, read on the forward strand.
ATGTTAAATTATATCTTCTACCATTCTTACTTTCTACCGTGACTTAGCTTTAATTTCGAGGACGAAATTTCTATAAGTTAGGTAGAATGTAAAACCCCTGACCCTAAAAACATTATTAATTGAGTTAAATAAGGAAAATAGACTTTTATTAGATTTATTTTCAGCACTTAAAGGATTTAAGGAGCCTTATAATTTTTTTCTAAATTATTCCAAGAAGGAGACCTTCTGAAATAGTAGCTAGTTTAACCTATGTAATGTTAGATATATATAACTTATTAAAATAAGTTTCCCCAAACCATATCAAACCTACGCGTAAAATACACCCCACGCGTATAAACTAATCTCGCGTAAAATTCTACGCAAGCACTAAACAGTAGCAGTATTAACACCACGCGTAAAACAACCATCTCGTGTAAAGTCTGAACTCACGCGTAAAGTATAAACCGTGCGTAAAGCATTTCCACGCGTAAACCCTTCACCACTTCCCATTTTACCACGCGTAGAACAGTACACCCCGCGTATACACCAACTCGCGCGTAAAACATCAGCAGTAGCAAACCGACTTCCTTTCAACACGTGTAATCTTCTCATTCCACCACCCAAATCTCCACACGTGTGGGGATAAATATCAGCTGCGTTTATTTACTAAAAAACCCTCAACCGAAACCTAAACCAATGTCAGACCTACCAAAACCTAAACCAATAGAAAGAATGTTTGATCCCCCGCGTGACATCAAGGAACATCCCTCTGGCTGTTGTGGCTGCTGCTATCCCAGAAGAAGGCGTAAGATTGCTGCAGCTTCAGAGGAGTCCCGGGCGCTTCGGATGGGAGACACCGAAGAAGATGAGATGAATCTGCCTACATTTCCTAAGAAGTTTGGAAATTCAAGTTTCCTTGTCGACTCGATTCCCGTGGCGGAGTATCAGGGCCGACCACTCGCTGACCACCCATCTGTCAAGCACGGTCGCCCGCCAGGTGCCTTGACCATTCCCAGGGACCTCCTTGACGCCTCTGTTGCAGAGGCCATCAAGTGTGATTTCGTGCTGGTACGAGGACAAGACTGAATGGGGCCTCCGAGTGGGCTGGATCTACGGTTCAGTCACTGAGGATGTTGTCACAGGTTATCGTATGCACAACAGAGGATGGAAGTCTGTATATTGTGTGACGAAACGTGACGCCTTCCGTGGTATTGCCCCCATCAACCTGACAGATCGGCTCCACCAGGTCCTCAGGTGGGCGACAGGGTCCGTGGAGATCTTCTTCTCGAGAAACAACGCATTTCTTGCCAGCCCAAAGATGAAGATCCTTCAAAGGCTAGCATATCTCAATGTGGCCATCTATCCCTTCACTTCCATCTTCCTCATCGTCTACTGTTTCCTCCCGGCGCTCTCCCTCATCTCTGGGCAGTTCATCGTGCAGCAGCTCAACGTGACATTCCTCACATACCTACTCACCATCACATTGACACTCTGTTTGTTGGCTATACTCGAGATTAAGTGGTCAGGAATTGATCTCGAAGAGAGGTGGCGAAACGAACAGTTCTGGCTCATTGGAGGGACCAGTGCTCATTTGGCTGCGGTGCTGCAGGGGTTACTGAAAGTTATTGCTGGGGTCGAGATATCGTTCACTCTGACCTCGAAGTCGGGTGGTGATGACGAAAACGATGAGTTTGCCGACCTGTACACCGTGAAGTGGACGTCACTTATGATTCCTCCGCCCACCATCATCATGGTCAACTTGATTGCCATCGGGGTTGGGCTGAGCCGCACGATCTATAGCGTTCTGCCACAGTGGAGCTGGCTGCTGGGTGGAGTGTTCTTCAGCTTCTGGGTGTTGGCACATCTGTATCCTTTCGCTAAGGAATTAATGGGAAGGAGGGGGAGGACTCCGACCATCGTGTTCGTGTGGGCAGGACTAATCTCTATCACGATATCGCTGCTCTGGGTCGCTATCAATCCCCCAGACGGTAGTTCGGGGATCGGTGGCAAGTTCAAGTTCCCTTGAGTTATATCAGATCCAGACTCGACCAACATTCTGAATTCTGATGTTAGACTGCAGAGAGCTCATTTTGCGCAGAATATTTATACAGAAGACCAGCCATAAAGGAGATGAAAGTTCTGTACTTAATAGTTATTTTTGACTCTGATAACCATTTGCAGAAGAATTGGAAAGTAATTAAGAGTAGCTGTGAAGGAAGGGATGTTAGTTATCATTTATTTGTAAATGATGAAATTTGGAAGTTTTTTTATTTATGTAAATTTGGATAGTGATTGAATTTGAGTTCAGTATTCCTTGTAATGCCCTCGTTACTTGTTAAAAGCGTAAATATATTAGAAAGAAGTTTCTGTAAACATGATCAGTCGCCGCATCATAAATAAGATTTGAGTCTCAATTTATCAATTACTGAGAAAAATAGAAACTTAGGTAAGTGTTTTATCAACATATGCATTAAAAGAAAATATCTAATTCAGCTCTTTCACGCCTACTATAACAAGTTATTTCGATTTTCTATTGGCTGCTTCAACTATCTATAGTCCCAGTTCTGTTGAATAGTTTGAACAAGCTAGATTTCTCTCTCTTGGTATATTCAGATAATAGGTAAGAATATAAACTGAAACGTTCTGGAAATACAATGTTGTCAAAAGCAGCAAGAAAATATTTCTCCTTAAATTTAAAATAAATCCAGAACAATCTTCCATAGTTTCTCATCACTAGTTACTTAAATAAAGGATGCAATTAGTCACTTCTAACGTTAACATGTATCAGTGACATTATATTCCTATAGATGTCGGTTGGTTGATTCAAGTAAGAGAAACCTTCACTAACTTTGTAGCCTCCAGGGATGTACATGAGAATTTATGGCGGGGTTAAGCTTTATAAAGTATTTTGATGGTACAATGATGCCATGTTCTTCAACCATGGCAGCTCTCGATGGTCTCAAGGGTCTCAAGAATCCATTTTGACCCAGTGGTTAAGATGCCATGTTCCAAAATCTGGCCATACAAAACCAGTGGGGTCAGACCTCAAAACAACAAGTACCAAAAGGGAGTCAAACTGGTGAACTAAAATCAGCATGCAGACAAATAAATAAGAATAACAGCTATAATAACAGTTAAATAAGTGCAACGGGTAAAATAATAGTTAAGCAGTTCAGGAGTAATTAAACAAGGGCATCTGGAATCAGTACTCCGGTTACCATATTCGGATCAACTTTCAATGAAATCAAGACAGGACTATACTAGACTGAAAATCAAGCGATCACGGCCAATCATGTCCTACGACTTGCTATCATAGCTAACTAGGGTTATAACGGTCCTAATTACTAACACATGCAGTTTGAGATTTCTTACAACCATATGTCTTATAAACTATCCGGGTTATCCAGACTAACAGCTACATAGCATAGATATATCAGTATAATAATTGTTTATCTTTTCTGGTAATGCAAAACTTGACGGTGTACTGGAAGTGTGTCCCTCACGATGGAGAGCTCCAAATCCATCAAGTGTCGCTGTGTAAACCCCCTCAATTTTAATCTTTTAATTTTATTATTTTTACTTAATTATAGAAATTTTGAGAATTCTACTTACCTAATTAGAAATATATAATTTATTGATAACTTGCATAAATATTATTTAAATTTGAGTAATTAAAATAAGTCAGAAAACTAATTTTTGAATGTAAAAGTATTTTTAAAGTATTATAAAAAAAATTCTACAATTTATTTCATGTGCAAACTTATTTTTTTTAAATAAATAAATAAATAAATATATATATATATATATATATATAAAAGAAAATTCAAAAAAAATTCAAAACCCAAAATCCAAAACCCAAACCCAAAACCAAATCCTAAACCGCTACCCCATCCCCCGCGACCCATCTGTTCACATCCCGTACCCCCTTCTCTCCAATTATATACCGCCACCATCACCATCCGACTTCCACAACAGCCATCACCTCTGATCCCTTGTGCCATCGCGAGCGCCGGCCGCCGCCTGTGCGGCTATCACCCGCGCGCCTGAGCTCGCCCATCACGAAAGCATCGGTAGCAGCAGCGACAATCCCAGCACCATATCGAGGCCATGGAATAGTAGCTGCGTCGACCCTTGTGTCCCGCCAAACGAGGCCACGTCGTTGCGTGCAGATTGCACCGAATGGTACGTATCGTCAACCCGGAGACTTGTACTAGTGCTATTATTTACGTCTTGACTTGATAGATAGAGATGCATAGAGTAGTCCAGAATCAAATAATGCAGTTGCAGTTGCGAGACTTACCAACTTACCATCTCCTTCCCTGTCCAAGGCAAACATTGTTAATTTAAGAAGGAGCATGTATAAGCATTCAGGAGGCATAGCATTATGCAAACACGAGTATTTATTTCAAGATCGTTCAGGTGTTTAGTTGTTCTTGATGCGATACAGTGCCTCACACGCGGATAGCCGCTAAGCGAGGATGAATTATTTATCTTTCGTTTACAAGCAAGCATGCAACAAGTTTATTACAAGGCGATCACTGGCGTATGCCATATGGACGGTATAGTCTTTGACGAGATGGGTTATGACCCGTGCCAACATATGAGCTCCTAGTAAGTTTTCCTAACTCGCACGCATCACATACTAATTTCTCTTTATTTGTTTTTGCATAAATCTCTGGATACAACTTACTTAGAGTATCAAAGGAAGAATGTCCCATCCTCCGATGATGGAGTATCAAGGTATCCTCAGTCCTCTGCTGCAGTCCTTCCATGCCAGCCTTCTCTGCCATAGATACCAATGCTGAGTCCAGTCCTTCTCGATCTAGGTACCACAGTCCCTCATGCCAAGTGCCAGTCCCAAGTCTTCATCCTGTCCCTTTCTCCTGGAAGGTCACCTTAGGAATATCAAAAGAAATAATGCATTTAAGTTGGAGGATTATAGAACTAATGGACAAGAGACTGACTGGAAAGGATGGAGCATGTAAAATATTGGATAATCTTACTGAACCTGTACAATTAACAGTACCCTTACCGACCACTGGCTGGAAAGTGCCATCAGCTGTCTGAATGCTGTCTGCTGATGCTAGGTGAGTGTAGGAAGAAAACTCACTAGCATTCTCCGTCACATGCCGAGATGCTCCCGAGTCAATAATCCAGTCTGATGATTTAAGGGAAGAGATAGACGCAAGGGCAAGTGATTCGTCAGTACCTTCTGATGGATGGGCATACATGGCAGCGTTGCCCCTAACAAAGAATGAGGTGGACGCCTCCTCTGTTCTACTCCTCATGTCTCCCAGTGCCTGGTCCTCCATAGTAAAGGTGCCATCAGTTTCTCCGTTCCCTTCTGATATCAGGAGGTTCGCCCGATAACCTCCTCGGCCGCCTCGTCTACCCCCTCGACCACGACCACGTCCTCCATTATATCCTCGTCCGCCGAACGGTCCTCGTCCACCACCTGAATCTCCCTCCCTAGGTGGTTTGGTACAAACATACCGATGATGACCCATCTCCCCACAGTTGTAGCACTGCCGGTTATGCTGGCAGGGCTCTCCCTTAGATCCTGTGTTACCTGAGCTGGTGATCGCTAGTGCTGACTTTGTTTCGGGGGGACCACCTGTCCCGGCTTGCAGCCTGATGCGTGTCTCCTCCTGGATCATGGCTGAGATAGCCTCCTCAAGGCTAGGGATCTTTGGTTGGGCTAGAAGTTTGATATCATTTCTAATATCGTGTAATAGATCTACTATAAAATTATATATCCCATGTTCTGGGTGATCTCTACTAGACAGAACGATGCGTTACCAGACAGAAAGATGCGTTGCAGCAGCACAAACACAGAATTTTATTCACAAGAGCACACAGATTTACAATGGAGGGAGAGAGAGAGAGCACACAAGAACAGGGGAGAGAATACAAGAAGAAGTTTACAAAGCATACAGGCTTCCAAACTTCGATGCCTCAACTGATACTCCGAGGTCCTTATTTATAGCACAATGACCCATAATCATCGGTTAGAGTAACCGATAGCTGCCTGTCAAAAGTCATGATGGCAAAGCTTTAGTGGAAATGCTTTTAGAGTTAGTGGGAATATTTGGATGACCAAGTGGTAGCTTTTAGGTAGTGGATTGTCAGAGTAGTGGGAAAGTGGTAGCTTTTCGGTAGTGGATAGTGGGGAATTATATGGTAAAGTGGTGGCTTTTGATTTGGTGGAGTGATAATGGAAATTCTTTTTGGGTAGCTTTTGATAGTGGAGTGATGATGGGATGCCTTTTATGGTGATGATGTGTCCGTATCATTATTAGGGCTGTTGGAGGAGCTTTCTTCGTGGCTAGTACTATTGGAGGAGCTTTCTTCGTGGCTAGTATTGTCAGGATGACTGTTGAAGCTTTCTTCGTGGCGGTAACTGTTTGTACTGTGACTGTCGTTGTCTCGTAGCCAGATGGGGATTCCTTCGATCAAAAGTGGATTTCCTCTATCATGTCTAGTGTTCATAATTTGTTCTCTATCTTCGATTAGAGAGCTAATCATCAATTCTCTTTCTTCTATGGATCTTCTTAACTGAATGATTTGTTCCTGTAACTCTTGTCTTCTTGTGATGATAACTTCTCTAATCTGTGCCAACTGTTGAGTTAGTTGTCGTCGTTGTAGTTGTTGCCATTGCTTTCTTCGTTGTATGATCGTCTTCTTTGAGTATCGCTGAACCAATCTTGGTTCCAATCTTCGTAGATATCTACTAAGGATGATTTTATAACAAATTTTCTTCATAGAATGATTGGGGAGGTCCACCATGCTTCTTGCCGTATGTTTTAGTCTGAATTTCCTTCTGAATCAACAAGAATCCTCATAGGATCATTATTGATGAGTAAATCTTCGTTTCTTGCCAATAAACCAATACGGCCTATTGTCAAATTGTTTATAAAATCTGTAATTTTGGAGGGACCCTCGACGTTCCCAGGTAACGGCTTGAGTCTGTCTAAAAGAATAGTATGCTGGGTAGTAGAGATTTGAGCGTTTGTCCTGGAGGCACTTCGAGCAGCTTCGAAAAATTCAGTGGCTGCCATGAGTCTCTCATGATCTTCGTCGAAGCCCTGTTTTGAAAATTTAATGTATTCAAAAAAGGGTTCTTCAATAAGTCTACTTAATTCCCAGAGCTGGTAGGATGGGAACATTTTGATATATTGTCGTTCCTCCCAGATACTCCATATTCTGAATCGAAATATAGTCTGGAATTTGGTCGTGTGAGAGAGCGCCGCCTTGATGCAAATCTCTGGAAGGCAATCCTTGTAGTCATCCTCGAACATGGTGTTCATAATAATCTCATGGACTAACCCCTTTTTGATATGGGGTTTGTACTTCTGGATTTCACGAAAACAGGCAAGAAAGCGAGGCCTCCTGTTGATATTAAGAATAAGTTCTTCATTCTGGAAGAGATTGATAATTTCAGTGTCTTCAAGCTTCTTGAAAAATAGAATAAGTCTGGAATCGTCCAGCAATTGCTGTTGATGCATGGCGAGCATCTCCTGGACGGTTACTTCGGCGTTGAATTCGTCGATCTTTGGAGAAGCTACCCCGAGAGTTCTAAGAAATTCAAGAACATCGGTCATGCGAAAATTAACCAAATCATTGGTTTTGATTTGGGAGAAAATTTCCCTGAGCTCCTTTTGTTCTGCTGAGGTTCCGGTGAAGAGATCTCGCTCCCTAGTGGCAAGTGCAATGGATCTGGAAGTAGAGGTGAAATTGATCATCTTGGAGACCAGCTGATGAATCTCCGTCATCTTCTTTTCGAGCATAGAGTTTTTCTGCCTTTCGGCTAGGAGTGTCCTTTCAATTTGGGTCAGCCAATAACTGGCTCCCTTTATGTCACGAGCCTGAAAAGCCCGAAAGCAGCCATTGAACCTTTCCCAAACTGCTTTGTCCTTGTTTTCCATTTCAGTATTATACCAATTTTTAATTATGACATCCGAAAATTGTGCAGGTATCATTGAGGGCCTGGGAGGTCCCGAGAACTGTGCTGGAGGAACTGCAGGCCTTATTGGGACAAACATGGGCCTAGGAACAGCCCCAAGTATGTTTTTACCCTTTTGGCTATTCGCCTGGTAATTTTGGCTATTCGCCTGAGATTGGCTATTCGCCTGAGATTGGCTATTCGCCTGAGCTTGGCTGTTCGCCCTTGGGGAGATATGGCTATTCGCCTCTCGGGTTTGTTCAACCCCAGATGATTCTGCTGTATTGTTATCTTTGGCCTTTTTGGGGCCAACTTCCTTAAACTCGCCCTGCCTCTTCATTTCTTGAAAGAGGTCACGAAATTTCTTATAGAAATCCTCGTCTTCCATGTATCATAACCTGATGAGAGTATCTGCAAGGAAATTAGTATATCCAGGAATATATTTAACATCGTAATTGAATATTTCTAAATACATTGCTATTCTAATTCGTCGAAGATTTTCTTCGGGATTATTAATAGTCTTCTTCTTCAAAAATTGTGCTACTGATTTATTGTCAGTCTCAATCAAAAAATGTCTATATAAAATATAGATTTTCAGACTTTTTATAGCCAGTTTAACTGCTAATAATTCTTTATCATAAGTAGCATATTTTATTTGTACTTTAGTAAATCTTCCTGATGTGTAAGCAATAATTTCTTTTTGCTTAGCAATTAATACTCCTGCCCAGAAGTTATCTGAGGCGTCGGTTTGTAGAACTAAAGTATCATTGTTCAGCGGAAAATAAAGAATTTTTTCTATTTTTATGGACTCCTTTACTCTAGCAATCTCATCAATTTCCTTTTGATCAAGGGAAATAGGGATTTTGTCTGTATTCCATTTTCTTGGTTGTTCACCAGTGACTTCCTTGTATTTGGCTTGTTCAGCCGTGAGCTTTTCCTGCAAGTGTTCTATTTTTGCTGATAAATTAGGAATAAATTTTCTACCATAATTCAGCAATCCCAGAAAACTCTGGAGTTCTTTAAGAGTTTTAAAGTTCTCTGGAAATTCCCTAATCTTGGTATATATATGTTCTTGCAAAAGAATTTGTCCATTCTTTATGGTTTTTCCTAGAAAATCAATTTCAGTTTTGAATAACTCTATCTTTTTTGGGCTTAAAATAATTCCATTATCAAGTAGTAATTTACAAACATGCAATAGATGTTCCTTGTGTTCTTCAACGGTGTTTGAGAAGACAAGGATATCATCAATGTAGACTACTACATAAGGAAGATGTCCAAAGATTGAATTCATCCATTTCTGAAATATTTGTGGGGCATTTTTCAATCCAAATGGTAAAACCAACCATTCAAAATGTCCCTGTGGGCAACTGAAAGCTGTCAATTCAACAGAATTTTTATCTTCTAATTTTATTTGCCAAAATCCTGATTTAGCATCAAATTTACTATAATACTTTGCACCTTGAATTTGTTTAATAAGATGCTCCGCTGTGGGAATAAAATAGCCATCGAATTTAGTATAACTATTTAACTTTCTATAATTAATAACCATCCTTGCTTTTCCTCTTTTTATTTCAGCATGGTTTCTTACGAGGAAAGCTGGGGAAGAATGTCTGCTAAAACTTTTTTGGATAAGCTTAAGTTTTAAAAGTTCGCTAATTTGTTTGGAAAATTCTTCTTTGTCAGAAGGGGAAACCATAATACTATTTACTCTAATATTGGTTTCTCTGTATTGTTCCAATAGTTCTATTTTACAATATCTAGGGGCTTTATCAAAGGCTTTTAATGGGTTATCAGAAAAGAGTGGTTTTAACATTCCATAAACAGTCCTTTGTAACTTATTATCATTGGGAAGATTGTAAGTACAAACTTTTGTATAGTCAATGAGTGTAACGGGTTTTTCACCACGCTGTGCTGTGTGTGTAAAGTTTGAAGCTAAGGATACAGGAAAAGGTACCCTAGGAATGGATATTCCATCAAGTTCAAATGTGTGTGTGTTGTATGGTTTATAGTGTCTTAAATTATCCATGCCAATAATACAATCACTGTCAAAATCTTTGGGTAGTAATACAAAGTCAAACATATAAGTATTAGAGTGTCCTTGTAAATCAGGAAAATAGACTTTAAGATTTTTTACTTTATGGTTGACGGACACTTGTCTTCCCATAAAATCATTTAATTTGCCTGGTTTATCAAGTTGTTGCCATAAATCTTGCGGAATAAAAATTTCCTGTAATAAACTAGCTTCGGCTCCTGTGTCTACGAGAGCATGGATAGTAAATTCATTATAACCAGATATACAAATGGTAAGTGGTATGTATATATGTAGTTGTGCTTTTACTTTTAAGTCTATGGTTCTGACCATGTTTATATCAGACGGAGTATCCGGAAGTTCTAGCACTTCTTTCCAAGTTTCTATAGAGAGATCTATATTGTCAAGTGATGTACTTGCAATTTCTAATTCTAGGGTATCTTCAATGGCAAGATTTATAGTATTATCATCTTGAGTATTGGTTCTCTTGTCGGGATTAAGTTTCTCAAATTTTCTAATATGTTTTTCAATTACTTGAGTAGTTCTATCCATATGTCTTAAAACAATAGTTCTATAGTTAGACCTTTTGACTTCTCGTATGATATTGCGAAATTTTCGTAGAAGTTGGTTCATCTTATAAGCTTGATCTATTTGACTTTCGTTATAACTAGTATGCTCTTTATACCAGTTAGTAGTCTTTGACATTTATTGAAGTGAAAGAATTCTACCCCTATCCTTTATTTGTGATAAAGGAATTTTTACTGACATTTTTTCTGATTCATTGGCACGCTGATTATCAAGCATAGTCTTAGTCCTACCCTCTATTGGTGTACTAACGCTCATTCTATGTTGTATATCTTGTAAAATGTTGGGTGTTAATTCGATACTAACTAAATTGTTCATTGAGTTAGATCTAGTGATTTGAGGAACATGGGAACTTGTTGCCTCAGAATCATGTTGACTTTGAGGTTGTTTTCCTCCTTCGATTTTAGTAGATATAGTATTACCAGAGGCAATAAAGTATTCGGTCGGTACTTCTATCTTTGGTTTTAGAGATTTAATAAAAACTTTCATTTCATTATCGTTCTTAAGGTGTTCTAATCTAATGAGCCTAGGTTGGATTGTCTTTCCCATTCCTACTTCAAAAAGCCTTACTAAATTTTTTGGTGTGATTGATTTAAAGGTTGGCGTATCGTTTAATGCCATACAATGTTCCCATTGTATTCCAAGTACCTTGGAACCAGGCATTAATTCGATTCCTTGGAGACTCACAGATAGTGTACAAGTCTTTTCTATATTATGATCATCTAAACTTATAGAAAAGTCCGGGTGTATATTGATGCCAAATAACCTGTTAACAAGATTGGATTTAGCTCCTCCTATTATACTATTTAATGGATTATTGATGATTCTCTCATCCATGCAAACTACTAGAATAGGAGTATCTATTCCTGTTCGGAATAGTCCCGTTATTTTAAGCTGTATTAAGCCTATATGTAAATATCTCATCTTGGGATATTTAGCCCTTAATTTCTCCATTTTTCTTTTGTCCAATAAATTGATGGAGGAGAAATCTTCATCTCCCTTTAATTCTATATTTCCTTGCATCCTTTCAAAAATATAGGTGTGTTTATTCAGGAATCTAGACTGAAAAGAGATGGGTTTATAAACTTCTTTTTTATCAGAATGTGGTATTGCTTCTTTGAGTTTTTCAAGGTCATCATCGGTTATTTCAAATTGCTCCCCCTCACTTTGGGGAATACTAGAATTACTAGTTTCTTCTGAAGTTAGAGTATTCATGTAAATTCTAAATTCGCAATAGCCGTCGTGTAATTCACTAGAACTTGATCCAGGAGAACTAATGCGGGGTTTAGGAGGAGTGTCTTCTATTATAGGTAAGTCTTCGTATTTATGTATAACCAATAAACCTAAAGGATTACCTCTTTCGACGAGATAGTCTCTATCCTCAAAGGAAGTATTTTTCATTATTATGGAAACATTATTTCGAGAAACAGGTTCAATAAAACCATAAGTAATGAATATATTTTTTGTAGCGTGTAATGGTATATTATGAATAATGCCATAATAACCTAATGGCAAAAATATTCTGATATCTAATAATATTTCCTAGGTATGATATCTTCTAATTCTGCAACTTTTACTGGCATATATAATATAACCTGCTGATATTCCTTCTTTTTTTGGTAATATAGTATTGTCATTTAATAGGGTTATCCTGATTGAATTTTGGGTTTTATTGATAGTAACCATGTTTATTTTTAAATGTTTCAAGGGTTCATATATGTTGTCCTCAGATTGTTCATCTGTATCATCGGATTGTTCATCCGAACTTATAGACTCTATTTCGTATATAGAAGAGGCAGAAGTATCACTATTTATATCATCAATAGTTCCGATGTTGATACCATATGTATCCAAGTCATCTACTATTATAGTATGAATATTGTTAGGACATTCGTTCGCGAAATGACCTTCTTTATTACACTTAAAACATTTACAACCTTTTCTAAATTTTTTTCGTTTAATGAACTTTCTTTTTTCATATTTATGGGGTTGCTGTTTAAAAGCTGGTTTCCACTTTCTCTTGGTAATTTTATATTTGGTTTTTCCTTTTCCTTTTCTTCTAAAGAATTTCTTTCTCTGTTTCTTCCATCCTTTGGCTTCGGGTAGACATCCAAATTCGGCATTAATATCCGTATTATATTTAGAACAGCAAGAATAACCTAATCTAGATTTCTTAATAGTTCTATCCATTTGTTTTTGTGCTCTTACTTGTTCACATGCTGTTTCCATAGTTTTCATACATGCTTTCTTGAGCATTCCCGTAGTGTGGACATTATTTCTTATTTTATTATATTGTTCTTGAATAATATTATTCCAAGGATAAGGAATTTTTGTGAAAAATCCTCTAATCCAGAAGTCCTTTTGTCTAGTGCTTTTTAGTCTAAATATAAAGCCAATATATTTAGTAATAAATTCTTCGAGTAAACAGATATCGCATAAAATCATTTTATGAAGAAGTACTTCATAATCTTTATCATCATTACCATCTTCTCCTATGAAGTCGGCTAACATGAGTCCTAATAACTTTGCCAAAGCATCCTGAGGATCCTCGGTTCCTCTAATTTCGTCTCCCTTTTCTTTATTAGTGGTTTCAAGGCTAACTAACCAGGCTCTAGCGCTACCCTTCCAAAAACTTGTTGCATAATGTATCCATTGGGCAGTGTTAATGTTTCCAGGTAAATGATATATCATTCCACCCATTTGTTGTGACCATTCACCAGCGTATTCTTTTATCTTCTTATGTGGAATATTATCTATGTTAAAAATAAGTCCATCAGTATGTCTATATTCACTGGCTTTATGATATCTAACCCAATCTTTCCTATTTTCAGGTTGTTTTTTGGTGTATGGAATTATAGCTCTGGTTGGCATGAGGCTTTCAGGGGGAGGTCCAATTGATCCTACGTCTTCGGTGGGTATTCCTTCTAGAGTCATACCGCCACCACTAGTACTTCCTACTTCTTCGTTGTGTAGGACATGAAGGGTGTCTTCGTCTGATTCACTATCAGTGCTATATTTCCATTTAAAGAAATCTATAGCTTCTGAATATTTTTCATAAAAAGCATAAACGGCTTGTTCGTCAATTTCTCCAAGAAGTTCTTGGCTTTGTAATTTAAGGAAATTATGGTAGTGTTCTTCATTAATATCTTTAATATATGGTATCAGAGCCTTGTTCAAACCCCTGTAAGTAAATTTTTTCATGGTAGCTTAAGAATTTAGTTCTTGAATATGATCTAGTAGGGCACGGGAAGATTTTTCTTCTTTATATTTAGTAATTTTATGCCCAAAATCCTTACGCATGGTGTAGGAAACGAACCAATGCTGTGCTCCAATTCTGTGAAGCGACAGTATAAGCTTGTGGTTGGAATACTAGCAGCTTAACCCCGCCATAAATCCACGGTATGCTAGGTTAAATTAACCTAAGCAATGGGGGTACTGTGACAAGCCGCAGAATTGTGGGTCAAAATGGATAAAAGGCACAGAATTATTAAAATATATTCTAGAAAAATCTTCCGGGGCAATATGAAGATTATATTCAAGAACATCTGTTATAAACACATGACCAACGAACAACCACCTTCAGAGCTTATTTATGCAGACACACACCAATGTTTTTTAAACCTTCCTAATAATTACGAACACATAGTTCACATGTCTAGTAGAGATCACCCAGAACATGGGATATATAATTTTATAGTAGATCTATTACACGATATTAGAAATGATATCAAACATATAATACAAAAATTGCAAAATATAAACCTACCAAACCCTGGAGGATTTGGTGATAGGCACAACCAGAACCCTAAAACTGCCCATTGGAACATCAATATGATGAAATATTCGTCAAAAGAAGATAATCAAATTAATATTAAAGATATTAATGAAGAACACTACCATAATTTCCTTAAATTACAAAGCCAAGAACTTCTTGGAGAAATTGACGAACAAGCCGTTTATGCTTTTTATGAAAAATATTCAGAAGCTATAGATTTCTTTAAATGGAAATATAGCACTGATAGTGAATCAGACGAAGACACCCTTCATGTCCTACACAACGAAGAAGTAGGAAGTACTAGTGGTGGCGGTATGACTCTAGAAGGAATACCCACCGAAGACGTAGGATCAATTGGACCTCCCCCTGAAAGCCTCATGCCAACCAGAGCTATAATTCCATACACCAAAAAACAACCTGAAAATAGGAAAGATTGGGTTAGATATCATAAAGCCAGTGAATATAGACATACTGATGGACTTATTTTTAACATAGATAATATTCCACATAAGAAGATAAAAGAATACGCTGGTGAATGGTCACAACAAATGGGTGGAATGATATATCATTTACCTGGAAACATTAACACTGCCCAATGGATACATTATGCAACAAGTTTTTGGAAGGGTAGCGCTAGAGCCTGGTTAGTTAGCCTTGAAACCACTAATAAAGAAAAGGGAGACGAAATTAGAGGAACCGAGGATCCTCAGGATGCTTTGGCAAAGTTATTAGGACTCATGTTAGCCGACTTCATAGGAGAAGATGGTAATGATGATAAAGATTATGAAGTACTTCTTCATAAAATGATTTTATGCGATATCTGTTTACTCGAAGAATTTATTACTAAATATATTGGCTTTATATTTAGACTAAAAAGCACTAGACAAAAGGACTTCTGGATTAGAGGATTTTTCACAAAAATTCCTTATCCTTGGAATAATATTATTCAAGAACAATATAATAAAATAAGAAATAATGTCCACACTACGGGAATGCTCAAGAAAGCATGTATGAAAACTATGGAAACAGCATGTGAACAAGTAAGAGCACAAAAACAAATGGATAGAACTATTAAGAAATCTAGATTAGGTTATTCTTGCTGTTCTAAATATAATACGGATATTAATGCCGAATTTGGATGTCTACCCGAAGCCAAAGGATGGAAGAAACAGAGAAAGAAATTCTTTAGAAGAAAAGGAAAAGGAAAAACCAAATATAAAATTACCAAGAGAAAGTGGAAACCAGCTTTTAAACAGCAACCCCATAAATATGAAAAAAGAAAGTTCATTAAACGAAAAAAATTTAGAAAAGGTTGTAAATGTTTTAAGTGTAATAAAGAAGGTCATTTCGCGAACGAATGTCCTAACAATATTCATACTATAATAGTAGATGACTTGGATACATATGGTATCAACATCGGAACTATTGATGATATAAATAGTGATACTTCTGCCTCTTCTATATACGAAATAGAGTCTATAAGTTCGGATGAACAATCCGATGATACAGATGAACAATCTGAGGACAACATATATGAACCCTTGAAACATTTAAAAATAAACATGGTTACTATCAATAAAACCCAAAATTCAATCAGGATAACCCTATTAAATGACAATACTATATTACCAAAAAAAGAAGGAATATCAGCAGGTTATATTATATATGCCAGTAAAAGTTGCAGAATTAGAAGATATCATACCCAGGAAATATTATTAGATATCAGAATATTTTTGCCATTAGGTTATTATGGCATTATTCATAATATACCATTACACGCTACAAAAAATATATTCATTACTTATGGTTTTATTGAACCTGTTTCTCGAAATAATGTTTCCATAATAATGAAAAATACTTCCTTTGAGGATAGAGACTATCTCGTCGAAAGAGGTAATCCTTTAGGTTTATTGGTTATACATAAATACGAAGACTTACCTATAATAGAAGACACTCCTCCTAAACCCCGCATTAGTTCTCCTGGATCAAGTTCTAGTGAATTACACGACGGCTATTGCGAATTTAGAATTTACATGAATACTCTAACTTCAGAAGAAACTAGTAATTCTAGTATTCCCCAAAGTGAGAGGGAGCAATTTGAAATAACCGATGATGACCTTGAAAAACTCAAAGAAGCAATACCACATTCTGATAAAAAAGAAGTTTATAAACCCATCTCTTTTCAGTCTAGATTCCTGAATAAACACACCTATATTTTTGAAAGGATGCAAGGAAATATAGAATTAAAGGGAGATGAAGATTTCTCCTCCATCAATTTATTGGACAAAAGAAAAATGGAGAAATTAAGGGCTAAATATCCCAAGATGAGATATTTACATATAGGCTTAATACAGCTTAAAATAACGGGACTATTCCGAACAGGAATAGATACTCCTATTCTAGTAGTTTGCATGGATGAGAGAATCATCAATAATCCATTAAATAGTATAATAGGAGGAGCTAAATCCAATCTTGTTAACAGGTTATTTGGCATCAATATACACCCGGACTTTTCTATAAGTTTAGATGATCATAATATAGAAAAGACTTGTACACTATCTGTGAGTCTCCAAGGAATCGAATTAATGCCTGGTTCCAAGGTACTTGGAATACAATGGGAACATTGTATGGCATTAAACGATACGCCAACCTTTAAATCAATCACACCAAAAAATTTAGTAAGGCTTTTTGAAGTAGGAATGGGAAAGACAATCCAACCTAGGCTCATTAGATTAGAACACCTTAAGAACGATAATGAAATGAAAGTTTTTATTAAATCTCTAAAACCAAAGATAGAAGTACCGACCGAATACTTTATTGCCTCTGGTAATACTATATCTACTAAAATCGAAGGAGGAAAACAACCTCAAAGTCAACATGATTCTGAGGCAACAAGTTCCCATGTTCCTCAAATCACTAGATCTAACTCAATGAACAATTTAGTTAGTATCGAATTAACACCCAACATTTTACAAGATATACAACATAGAATGAGCGTTAGTACACCAATAGAGGGTAGGACTAAGACTATGCTTGATAATCAGCGTGCCAATGAATCAGAAAAAATGTCAGTAAAAATTCCTTTATCACAAATAAAGGATAGGGGTAGAATTCTTTCACTTCAATAAATGTCAAAGACTACTAACTGGTATAAAGAGCATACTAGTTATAACGAAAGTCAAATAGATCAAGCTTATAAGATGAACCAACTTCTACGAAAATTTCGCAATATCATACGAGAAGTCAAAAGGTCTAACTATAGAACTATTGTTTTAAGACATATGGATAGAACTACTCAAGTAATTGAAAAACATATTAGAAAATTTGAGAAACTTAATCCCGACAAGAGAACCAATACTCAAGATGATAATACTATAAATCTTGCCATTGAAGATACCCTAGAATTAGAAATTGCAAGTACATCACTTGACAATATAGATCTCTCTATAGAAACTTGGAAAGAAGTGCTAGAACTTCCGGATACTCCGTCTGATATAAACATGGTCAGAACCATAGACTTAAAAGTAAAAGCACAACTACATATATACATACCACTTACCATTTGTATATCTGGTTATAATGAATTTACTATCCATGCTCTCGTAGACACAGGAGCCGAAGCTAGTTTATTACAGGAAATTTTTATTCCGCAAGATTTATGGCAACAACTTGATAAACCAGGCAAATTAAATGATTTTATGGGAAGACAAGTGTCCGTCAACCATAAAGTAAAAAATCTTAAAGTCTATTTTCCTGATTTACAAGGACACTCTAATACTTATATGTTTGACTTTGTATTACTACCCAAAGATTTTGACAGTGATTGTATTATTGGCATGGATAATTTAAGACACTATAAACCATACAACACACACACATTTGAACTTGATGGAATATCCATTCCTAGGGTACCTTTTCCTGTATCCTTAGCTTCAAACTTTACACACACAGCACAGCGTGGTGAAAAACCCGTTACACTCATTGACTATACAAAAGTTTGTACTTACAATCTTCTCAATGATAATAAGTTACAAAGGACTGTTTATGGAATGTTAGAACCACTCTTTTCTGATAACCCATTAAAAGCCTTTGATAAAGCCCCTAGATATTGTAAAATAGAACTATTGGAACAATACAGAGAAACCAATATTAGAGTAAATAGTATTATGGTTTCCCCTTCTGACAAAGAAGAATTTTCCAAACAAATTAGCGAACTTTTAAAACTTAAGCTTATCCAAAAAAGTTTCAGCAGACATTCTTCCCCAGCTTTCCTCGTAAGAAACCATGCTGAAATAAAAAGAGGAAAAGCAAGGATGGTTATTAATTATAGAAAGTTAAATAGTTATACTAAATTCGATGGCTATTTTATTCCCACAGCGGAGCATCTTATTAAACAAATTCAAGGTGCAAAGTATTATAGTAAATTTGATGCTAAATCAGGATTTTGGCAAATAAAATTAGAAGATAAAAATTCTGTTGAATTGACAGCTTTCAGTTGCCCACAGGGACATTTTGAATGGTTGGTTTTACCATTTGGATTGAAAAATGTCCCACAAATATTTCAGAAATGGATGAATTCAATCTTTGGACATCTTCCTTATGTAGTAGTCTACATTGATGATATCCTTGTCTTCTCAAACACCGTTGAAGAACACAAGGAACATCTATTGCATGTTTGTAAATTACTACTTGATAATGGAATTATTTTAAGCCCAAAAAAGATAGAGTTATTCAAAACTGAAATTGATTTTCTAGGAAAAACCATAAAGAATGGACAAATTCTTTTGCAAGAACATATATATACCAAGATTAGGGAATTTCCAGAGAACTTTAAAACTCTTAAAGAACTCCAGAGTTTTCTGGGATTGCTGAATTATGGTAGAAAATTTATTCCTAATTTATCAGCAAAAATAGAACACTTGCAGGAAAAGCTCACGGCTGAACAAGCCAAATACAAGGAAGTCACTGGTGAACAACCAAGAAAATGGAATACAGACAAAATCCCTATTTCCCTTGATCAAAAGGAAATTGATGAGATTGCTAGAGTAAAGGAGTCCATAAAAATAGAAAAAATTCTTTATTTTCCGCTGAACAATGATACTTTAGTTCTACAAACCGACGCCTCAGATAACTTCTGGGCAGGAGTATTAATTGCTAAGCAAAAAGAAATTGTTGCTTACACATCAGGAAGATTTACTAAAGTACAAATAAAATATGCTACTTATGATAAAGAATTATTAGCAGTTAAACTGGCTATAAAAAGTCTGAAAATCTATATTTTATATAGACATTTTTTGATTGAGACTGACAATAAATCAGTAGCACAATTTTTGAAGAAGAAGACTATTAATAATCCCGAAGAAAATCTTCGACGAATTAGAATAGCAATGTATTTAGAAATATTCAATTACGATGTTAAATATATTCCTGGATATACTAATTTCCTTGCAGATACTCTCACCAGGTTATGATACATGGAAGACGAGGATTTCTATAAGAAATTTCGTGACCTCTTTCAAGAAATGAAGAGGCAGCGCGAGTTTAAGGAAGTTGGCCCCAAAAAGGCCAAAGATAACAATACAGCAGAATCATCTGGGGTTGAACAAACCCGAGAGGCGAATAGCCATATCTCCCCAAGGGCGAACAGCCAAGCTCAGGCGAATAGCCAATCTCAGGCGAATAGCCAATCTCAGGCGAATAGCCAAAATTACCAGGCGAATAGCCAAAAGGGTAAAAACATACTTGGGGCTGTTCCTAGGCCCATGTTTGTCCCAATAAGGCCTGCAGTTCCTCCAGCACAGTTCTCGGGACCTCCCAGGCCCTCAATGATACCTGCACAATTTTCGGATGTCATAATTAAAAATTGGTATAATACTGAAATGGAAAACAAGGACAAAGCAGTTTGGGAAAGGTTCAATGGCTGCTTTCGGGCTTTTCAGGCTCGTGACATAAAGGGAGCCAGTTATTGGCTGACCCAAATTGAAAGGACACTCCTAGCCGAAAGGCAGAAAAACTCTATGCTCGAAAAGAAGATGACGGAGATTCATCAGCTGGTCTCCAAGATGATCAATTTCACCTCTACTTCCAGATCCATTGCACTTGCCACTAGGGAGCGAGATCTCTTCACCGGAACCTCAGCAGAACAAAAGGAGCTCAGGGAAATTTTCTCCCAAATCAAAACCAATGATTTGGTTAATTTTCGCATGACCGATGTTCTTGAATTTCTTAGAACTCTCGGGGTAGCTTCTCCAAAGATCGACGAATTCAACGCCGAAGTAACCGTCCAGGAGATGCTCGCCATGCATCAACAGCAATTGCTGGACGATTCCAGACTTATTCTATTTTTC
The DNA here is from genome assembly GCA_036927795.1 of Iris macrosiphon. Classification (NCBI taxonomy): domain Eukaryota; kingdom Viridiplantae; phylum Streptophyta; class Magnoliopsida; order Asparagales; family Iridaceae; genus Iris; species Iris macrosiphon. The sequence goes on from JAYESA010000015.1 coordinate 170,700,347, forward strand.
AAGAAGCTTGAAGACACTGAAATTATCAATCTCTTCCAGAATGAAGAACTTATTCTTAATATCAACAGGAGGCCTCGCTTTCTTGCCTGTTTTCGTGAAATCCAGAAGTACAAACCCCATATCAAAAAGGGGTTAGTCCATGAGATTATTATGAACACCATGTTCGAGGATGACTACAAGGATTGCCTTCCAGAGATTTGCATCAAGGCGGCGCTCTCTCACACGACCAAATTCCAGACTATATTTCGATTCAGAATATGGAGTATCTGGGAGGAACGACAATATATCAAAATGTTCCCATCCTACCAGCTCTGGGAATTAAGTAGACTTATTGAAGAACCCTTTTTTGAATACATTAAATTTTCAAAACAGGGCTTCGACGAAGATCATGAGAGACTCATGGCAGCCACTGAATTTTTCGAAGCTGCTCGAAGTGCCTCCAGGACAAACGCTCAAATCTCTACTACCCAGCATACTATTCTTTTAGACAGACTCAAGCCGTTACCTGGGAACGTCGAGGGTCCCTCCAAAATTACAGATTTTATAAACAATTTGACAATAGGCCGTATTGGTTTATTGGCAAGAAACGAAGATTTACTCATCAATAATGATCCTATGAGGATTCTTGTTGATTCAGAAGGAAATTCAGACTAAAACATACGGCAAGAAGCATGGTGGACCTCCCCAATCATTCTATGAAGAAAATTTGTTATAAAATCATCCTTAGTAGATATCTACGAAGATTGGAACCAAGATTGGTTCAGCGATACTTAAAGAAGACGATCATACAACGAAGAAAGCAATGGCAACAACTACAACGACGACAACTAACTCAACAGTTGGCACAGATTAGAGAAGTTATCATCACAAGAAGACAAGAGTTACAGGAACAAATCATTCAGTTAAGAAGATCCATAGAAGAAAGAGAATTGATGATTAGCTCTCTAATCGAAGATAGAGAACAAATTATGAACACTAGACATGATAGAGGAAATCCACTTTTGATCGAAGGAATCCCCATCTGGCTACGAGACAACGACAGTCACAGTACAAACAGTTACCGCCACGAAGAAAGCTTCAACAGTCACCCTGACAATACTAGCCACGAAGAAAGCTCCTCCAATAGTACTAGCCACGAAGAAAGCTCCTCCAACAGCCCTAATAATGATACGGACACATCATCACCATAAAAGGCATCCCATCATCACTCCACTATCAAAAGCTACCCAAAAAGAATTTCCATTATCACTCCACCAAATCAAAAGCCACCACTTTACCATATAATTCCCCACTATCCACTACCGAAAAGCTACCACTTTCCCACTACTCTGACAATCCACTACCTAAAAGCTACCACTTGGTCATCCAAATATTCCCACTAACTCTAAAAGCATTTCCACTAAAGCTTTGCCATCATGACTTTTGACAGGCAGCTATCGGTTACTCTAACCGATGATTATGGGTCATTGTGCTATAAATAAGGACCTCGGAGTATCAGTTGAGGCATCGAAGTTTGGAAGCCTGTATGCTTTGTAAACTTCTTCTTGTATTCTCTCCCCTGTTCTTGTGTGCTCTCTCTCTCTCCCTCCATTGTAAATCTGTGTGCTCTTGTGAATAAAATTCTGTGTTTGTGCTGCTGCAACGCATCTTTCTGTCTGGTAACGCATCGTTCTGTCTAATGAACGAAAAAAATTTAGAAAAGGTTGTAAATGTTTTAAGTGTAATAAAGAAGGTCATTTCGCGAACGAATGTCCTAACAATATTCATACTATAATAGTAGATGACTTGGATACATATGGTATCAACATCGGAACTATTGATGATATAAATAGTGATACTTCTGCCTCTTCTATATACGAAATAGAGTCTATAAGTTCGGATGAACAATCCGATGATACAGATGAACAATCTGAGGACAACATATATGAACCCTTGAAACATTTAAAAATAAACATGGTTACTATCAATAAAACCCAAAATTCAATCAGGATAACCCTATTAAATGACAATACTATATTACCAAAAAAAGAAGGAATATCAGCAGGTTATATTATATATGCCAGTAAAAGTTGCAGAATTAGAAGATATCATACCCAGGAAATATTATTAGATATCAGAATATTTTTGCCATTAGGTTATTATGGCATTATTCATAATATACCATTACACGCTACAAAAAATATATTCATTACTTATGGTTTTATTGAACCTGTTTCTCGAAATAATGTTTCCATAATAATGAAAAATACTTAATAATGAAAAATACTTCCTTTGAGGATAGAGACTATCTCGTCGAAAGAGGTAATCCTTTAGGTTTATTGGTTATACATAAATACGAAGACTTACCTATAATAGAAGACACTCCTCCTAAACCCCGCATTAGTTCTCCTGGATCAAGTTCTAGTGAATTACACGACGGCTATTGCGAATTTAGAATTTACATGAATACTCTAACTTCAGAAGAAACTAGTAATTCTAGTATTCCCCAAAGTGAGGGGGAGCAATTTGAAATAACCGATGATGACCTTGAAAAACTCAAAGAAGCAATACCACATTCTGATAAAAAAGAAGTTTATAAACCCATCTCTTTTCAGTCTAGATTCCTGAATAAACACACCTATATTTTTGAAAGGATGCAAGGAAATATAGAATTAAAGGGAGATGAAGATTTCTCCTCCATCAATTTATTGGACAAAAGAAAAATGGAGAAATTAAGGGCTAAATATCCCAAGATGAGATATTTACATATAGGCTTAATACAGCTTAAAATAACGGGACTATTCCGAACAGGAATAGATACTCCTATTCTAGTAGTTTGCATGGATGAGAGAATCATCAATAATCCATTAAATAGTATAATAGGAGGAGCTAAATCCAATCTTGTTAACAGGTTATTTGGCATCAATATACACCCGGACTTTTCTATAAGTTTAGATGATCATAATATAGAAAAGACTTGTACACTATCTGTGAGTCTCCAAGGAATCGAATTAATGCCTGGTTCCAAGGTACTTGGAATACAATGGGAACATTGTATGGCATTAAACGATACGCCAACCTTTAAATCAATCACACCAAAAAATTTAGTAAGGCTTTTTGAAGTAGGAATGGGAAAGACAATCCAACCTAGGCTCATTAGATTAGAACACCTTAAGAACGATAATGAAATGAAAGTTTTTATTAAATCTCTAAAACCAAAGATAGAAGTACCGACCGAATACTTTATTGCCTCTGGTAATACTATATCTACTAAAATCGAAGGAGGAAAACAACCTCAAAGTCAACATGATTCTGAGGCAACAAGTTCCCATGTTCCTCAAATCACTAGATCTAACTCAATGAACAATTTAGTTAGTATCGAATTAACACCCAACATTTTACAAGATATACAACATAGAATGAGCGTTAGTACACCAATAGAGGGTAGGACTAAGACTATGCTTGATAATCAGCGTGCCAATGAATCAGAAAAAATGTCAGTAAAAATTCCTTTATCACAAATAAAGGATAGGGGTAGAATTCTTTCACTTCAATAAATGTCAAAGACTACTAACTGGTATAAAGAGCATACTAGTTATAACGAAAGTCAAATAGATCAAGCTTATAAGATGAACCAACTTCTACGAAAATTTCGCAATATCATACGAGAAGTCAAAAGGTCTAACTATAGAACTATTGTTTTAAGACATATGGATAGAACTACTCAAGTAATTGAAAAACATATTAGAAAATTTGAGAAACTTAATCCCGACAAGAGAACCAATACTCAAGATGATAATACTATAAATCTTGCCATTGAAGATACCCTAGAATTAGAAATTGCAAGTACATCACTTGACAATATAGATCTCTCTATAGAAACTTGGAAAGAAGTGCTAGAACTTCCGGATACTCCGTCTGATATAAACATGGTCAGAACCATAGACTTAAAAGTAAAAGCACAACTACATATATACATACCACTTACCATTTGTATATCTGGTTATAATGAATTTACTATCCATGCTCTCGTAGACACAGGAGCCGAAGCTAGTTTATTACAGGAAATTTTTATTCCGCAAGATTTATGGCAACAACTTGATAAACCAGGCAAATTAAATGATTTTATGGGAAGACAAGTGTCCGTCAACCATAAAGTAAAAAATCTTAAAGTCTATTTTCCTGATTTACAAGGACACTCTAATACTTATATGTTTGACTTTGTATTACTACCCAAAGATTTTGACAGTGATTGTATTATTGGCATGGATAATTTAAGACACTATAAACCATACAACACACACACATTTGAACTTGATGGAATATCCATTCCTAGGGTACCTTTTCCTGTATCCTTAGCTTCAAACTTTACACACACAGCACAGCGTGGTGAAAAACCCGTTACACTCATTGACTATACAAAAGTTTGTACTTACAATCTTCCCAATGATAATAAGTTACAAAGGACTGTTTATGGAATGTTAGAACCACTCTTTTCTGATAACCCATTAAAAGCCTTTGATAAAGCCCCTAGATATTGTAAAATAGAACTATTGGAACAATACAGAGAAACCAATATTAGAGTAAATAGTATTATGGTTTCCCCTTCTGACAAAGAAGAATTTTCCAAACAAATTAGCGAACTTTTAAAACTTAAGCTTATCCAAAAAAGTTTCAGCAGACATTCTTCCCCAGCTTTCCTCGTAAGAAACCATGCTGAAATAAAAAGAGGAAAAGCAAGGATGGTTATTAATTATAGAAAGTTAAATAGTTATACTAAATTCGATGGCTATTTTATTCCCACAGCGGAGCATCTTATTAAACAAATTCAAGGTGCAAAGTATTATAGTAAATTTGATGCTAAATCAGGATTTTGGCAAATAAAATTAGAAGATAAAAATTCTGTTGAATTGACAGCTTTCAGTTGCCCACAGGGACATTTTGAATGGTTGGTTTTACCATTTGGATTGAAAAATGCCCCACAAATATTTCAGAAATGGATGAATTCAATCTTTGGACATCTTCCTTATGTAGTAGTCTACATTGATGATATCCTTGTCTTCTCAAACACCGTTGAAGAACACAAGGAACATCTATTGCATGTTTGTAAATTACTACTTGATAATGGAATTATTTTAAGCCCAAAAAAGATAGAGTTATTCAAAACTGAAATTGATTTTCTAGGAAAAACCATAAAGAATGGACAAATTCTTTTGCAAGAACATATATATACCAAGATTAGGGAATTTCCAGAGAACTTTAAAACTCTTAAAGAACTCCAGAGTTTTCTGGGATTGCTGAATTATGGTAGAAAATTTATTCCTAATTTATCAGCAAAAATAGAACACTTGCAGGAAAAGCTCACGGCTGAACAAGCCAAATACAAGGAAGTCACTGGTGAACAACCAAGAAAATGGAATACAGACAAAATCCCTATTTCCCTTGATCAAAAGGAAATTGATGAGATTGCTAGAGTAAAGGAGTCCATAAAAATAGAAAAAATTCTTTATTTTCCGCTGAACAATGATACTTTAGTTCTACAAACCGACGCCTCAGATAACTTCTGGGCAGGAGTATTAATTGCTAAGCAAAAAGAAATTGTTGCTTACACATCAGGAAGATTTACTAAAGTACAAATAAAATATGCTACTTATGATAAAGAATTATTAGCAGTTAAACTGGCTATAAAAAGTCTGAAAATCTATATTTTATATAGACATTTTTTGATTGAGACTGACAATAAATCAGTAGCACAATTTTTGAAGAAGAAGACTATTAATAATCCCGAAGAAAATCTTCGACGAATTAGAATAGCAATGTATTTAGAAATATTCAATTACGATGTTAAATATATTCCTGGATATACTAATTTCCTTGCAGATACTCTCACCAGGTTATGATACATGGAAGACGAGGATTTCTATAAGAAATTTCGTGACCTCTTTCAAGAAATGAAGAGGCAGGGCGAGTTTAAGGAAGTTGGCCCCAAAAAGGCCAAAGATAACAATACAGCAGAATCATCTGGGGTTGAACAAACCCGAGAGGCGAATAGCCATATCTCCCCAAGGGCGAACAGCCAAGCTCAGGCGAATAGCCAATCTCAGGCGAATAGCCAATCTCAGGCGAATAGCCAAAATTACCAGGCGAATAGCCAAAAGGGTAAAAACATACTTGGGGCTGTTCCTAGGCCCATGTTTGTCCCAATAAGGCCTGCAGTTCCTCCAGCACAGTTCTCGGGACCTCCCAGGCCCTCAATGATACCTGCACAATTTTCGGATGTCATAATTAAAAATTGGTATAATACTGAAATGGAAAACAAGGACAAAGCAGTTTGGGAAAGGTTCAATGGCTGCTTTCGGGCTTTTCAGGCTCGTGACATAAAGGGAGCCAGTTATTGGCTGACCCAAATTGAAAGGACACTCCTAGCCGAAAGGCAGAAAAACTCTATGCTCGAAAAGAAGATGACGGAGATTCATCAGCTGGTCTCCAAGATGATCAATTTCACCTCTACTTCCAGATCCATTGCACTTGCCACTAGGGAGCGAGATCTCTTCACCGGAACCTCAGCAGAACAAAAGGAGCTCAGGGAAATTTTCTCCCAAATCAAAACCAATGATTTGGTTAATTTTCGCATGACCGATGTTCTTGAATTTCTTAGAACTCTCGGGGTAGCTTCTCCAAAGATCGACGAATTCAACGCCGAAGTAACCGTCCAGGAGATGCTCGCCATGCATCAACAGCAATTGCTGGACGATTCCAGACTTATTCTATTTTTCAAGAAGCTTGAAGACACTGAAATTATCAATCTCTTCCAGAATGAAGAACTTATTCTTAATATCAACAGGAGGCCTCGCTTTCTTGCCTGTTTTCGTGAAATCCAGAAGTACAAACCCCATATCAAAAAGGGGTTAGTCCATGAGATTATTATGAACACCATGTTCGAGGATGACTACAAGGATTGCCTTCCAGAGATTTGCATCAAGGCGGCGCTCTCTCACACGACCAAATTCCAGACTATATTTCGATTCAGAATATGGAGTATCTGGGAGGAACGACAATATATCAAAATGTTCCCATCCTACCAGCTCTGGGAATTAAGTAGACTTATTGAAGAACCCTTTTTTGAATACATTAAATTTTCAAAACAGGGCTTCGACGAAGATCATGAGAGACTCATGGCAGCCACTGAATTTTTCGAAGCTGCTCGAAGTGCCTCCAGGACAAACGCTCAAATCTCTACTACCCAGCATACTATTCTTTTAGACAGACTCAAGCCGTTACCTGGGAACGTCGAGGGTCCCTCCAAAATTACAGATTTTATAAACAATTTGACAATAGGCCGTATTGGTTTATTGGCAAGAAACGAAGATTTACTCATCAATAATGATCCTATGAGGATTCTTGTTGATTCAGAAGGAAATTCAGACTAAAACATACGGCAAGAAGCATGGTGGACCTCCCCAATCATTCTATGAAGAAAATTTGTTATAAAATCATCCTTAGTAGATATCTACGAAGATTGGAACCAAGATTGGTTCAGCGATACTCAAAGAAGACGATCATACAACGAAGAAAGCAATGGCAACAACTACAACGACGACAACTAACTCAACAGTTGGCACAGATTAGAGAAGTTATCATCACAAGAAGACAAGAGTTACAGGAACAAATCATTCAGTTAAGAAGATCCATAGAAGAAAGAGAATTGATGATTAGCTCTCTAATCGAAGATAGAGAACAAATTATGAACACTAGACATGATAGAGGAAATCCACTTTTGATCGAAGGAATCCCCATCTGGCTACGAGACAACGACAGTCACAGTACAAACAGTTACCGCCACGAAGAAAGCTTCAACAGTCACCCTGACAATACTAGCCACGAAGAAAGCTCCTCCAATAGTACTAGCCACGAAGAAAGCTCCTCCAACAGCCCTAATAATGATACGGACACATCATCACCATAAAAGGCATCCCATCATCACTCCACTATCAAAAGCTACCCAAAAAGAATTTCCATTATCACTCCACCAAATCAAAAGCCACCACTTTACCATATAATTCCCCACTATCCACTACCGAAAAGCTACCACTTTCCCACTACTCTGACAATCCACTACCTAAAAGCTACCACTTGGTCATCCAAATATTCCCACTAACTCTAAAAGCATTTCCACTAAAGCTTTGCCATCATGACTTTTGACAGGCAGCTATCGGTTACTCTAACCGATGATTATGGGTCATTGTGCTATAAATAAGGACCTCGGAGTATCAGTTGAGGCATCGAAGTTTGGAAGCCTGTATGCTTTGTAAACTTCTTCTTGTATTCTCTCCCCTGTTCTTGTGTGCTCTCTCTCTCTCCCTCCATTGTAAATCTGTGTGCTCTTGTGAATAAAATTCTGTGTTTGTGCTGCTGCAACGCATCTTTCTGTCTGGTAACGCATCGTTCTGTCTGGTATCAGAGCCTTGTTCAAACCCCTGTAAGTAAATTTTTTCATGGTAGCTTAAGAATTTAGTTCTTGAATATGATCTAGTAGGGCACGGGAAGATTTTTCTTCTTTATATTTAGTAATTTTATGCCCAAAATCCTTACGCATGGTGTAGGAAACGAACCAATGCTGTGCTCCAATTCTGTGAAGCGACAGTATAAGCTTGTGGTTGGAATACTAGCAGCTTAACCCCGCCATAAATCCACGGTATGCTAGGTTAAATTAACCTAAGCAATGGGGGTACTGTGACAAGCCGCAGAATTGTGGGTCAAAATGGATAAAAGGCACAGAATTATTAAAATATATTCTAGAAAAATCTTCCGGGGCAATATGAAGATTATATTCAAGAACATCTGTTATAAACACATGACCAACGAACAACCACCTTCAGAGCTTATTTATGCAGACACACACCAATGTTTTTTAAACCTTCCTAATAATTACGAACACATAGTTCACATGTCTAGTAGAGATCACCCAGAACATGGGATATATAATTTTATAGTAGATCTATTACACGATATTAGAAATGATATCAAACATATAATACAAAAATTGCAAAATATAAACCTACCAAACCCTGGAGGATTTGGTGATAGGCACAACCAGAACCCTAAAACTGCCCATTGGAACATCAATATGATGAAATATTCGTCAAAAGAAGATAATCAAATTAATATTAAAGATATTAATGAAGAACACTACCATAATTTCCTTAAATTACAAAGCCAAGAACTTCTTGGAGAAATTGACGAACAAGCCGTTTATGCTTTTTATGAAAAATATTCAGAAGCTATAGATTTCTTTAAATGGAAATATAGCACTGATAGTGAATCAGACGAAGACACCCTTCATGTCCTACACAACGAAGAAGTAGGAAGTACTAGTGGTGGCGGTATGACTCTAGAAGGAATACCCACCGAAGACGTAGGATCAATTGGACCTCCCCCTGAAAGCCTCATGCCAACCAGAGCTATAATTCCATACACCAAAAAACAACCTGAAAATAGGAAAGATTGGGTTAGATATCATAAAGCCAGTGAATATAGACATACTGATGGACTTATTTTTAACATAGATAATATTCCACATAAGAAGATAAAAGAATACGCTGGTGAATGGTCACAACAAATGGGTGGAATGATATATCATTTACCTGGAAACATTAACACTGCCCAATGGATACATTATGCAACAAGTTTTTGGAAGGGTAGCGCTAGAGCCTGGTTAGTTAGCCTTGAAACCACTAATAAAGAAAAGGGAGACGAAATTAGAGGAACCGAGGATCCTCAGGATGCTTTGGCAAAGTTATTAGCTGCTAGTATTCCAACCACAAGCTTATACTGTCGCTTCACAGAATTGGAGCACAGCATTGGTTCGTTTCCTACACCATGCTTAAGGATTTTGGGCATAAAATTACTAAATATAAAGAAGAAAAATCTTCCCGTGCCCTACTAGATCATATTCAAGAACTAAATTCTTAAGCTACCATGAAAAAATTTACTTACAGGGGTTTGAACAAGGCTCTGATACCAGACAGAACGATGCGTTACCAGCCAGAGGAGAAATCTTCATCTCCCTTTAATTCTATATTTCCTTGCATCCTTTCAAAAATATAGGTGTGTTTATTCAGGAATCTAGACTGAAAAGAGATGGGTTTATAAACTTCTTTTTTATCAGAATGTGGTATTGCTTCTTTGAGTTTTTCAAGGTCATCATCGGTTATTTCAAATTGCTCCCCCTCACTTTGGGGAATACTAGAATTACTAGTTTCTTCTGAAGTTAGAGTATTCATGTAAATTCTAAATTCGCAATAGCCGTCGTGTAATTCACTAGAACTTGATCCAGGAGAACTAATGCGGGGTTTAGGAGGAGTGTCTTCTATTATAGGTAAGTTTTCGTATTTATGTATAACCAATAAACCTAAAGGATTACCTCTTTCGACGAGATAGTCTCTATCCTCAAAGGAAGTATTTTTCATTATTATGGAAACATTATTTCGAGAAACAGGTTCAATAAAACCATAAGTAATGAATATATTTTTTGTAGCGTGTAATGGTATATTATGAATAATGCCATAATAACCTAATGGCAAAAATATTCTGATATCTAATAATATTTCCTGGGTATGATATCTTCTAATTCTGCAACTTTTACTGGCATATATAATATAACCTGCTGATATTCCTTCTTTTTTTGGTAATATAGTATTGTCATTTAATAGGGTTATCCTGATTGAATTTTGGGTTTTATTGATAGTAACCATGTTTATTTTTAAATGTTTCAAGGGTTCATATATGTTGTCCTCAGATTGTTCATCTGTATCATCGGATTGTTCATCCGAACTTATAGACTCTATTTCGTATATAGAAGAGGCAGAAGTATCACTATTTATATCATCAATAGTTCCGATGTTGATACCATATGTATCCAAGTCATCTACTATTATAGTATGAATATTGTTAGGACATTCGTTCGCGAAATGACCTTCTTTATTACACTTAAAACATTTACAACCTTTTCTAAATTTTTTTCGTTTAATGAACTTTCTTTTTTCATATTTATGGGGTTGCTGTTTAAAAGCTGGTTTCCACTTTCTCTTGGTAATTTTATATTTGGTTTTTCCTTTTCCTTTTCTTCTAAAGAATTTCTTTCTCTGTTTCTTCCATCCTTTGGCTTCGGGTAGACATCCAAATTCGGCATTAATATCCGTATTATATTTAGAACAGCAAGAATAACCTAATCTAGATTTCTTAATAGTTCTATCCATTTGTTTTTGTGCTCTTACTTGTTCACATGCTGTTTCCATAGTTTTCATACATGCTTTCTTGAGCATTCCCGTAGTGTGGACATTATTTCTTATTTTATTATATTGTTCTTGAATAATATTATTCCAAGGATAAGGAATTTTTGTGAAAAATCCTCTAATCCAGAAGTCCTTTTGTCTAGTGCTTTTTAGTCTAAATATAAAGCCAATATATTTAGTAATAAATTCTTCGAGTAAACAGATATCGCATAAAATCATTTTATGAAGAAGTACTTCATAATCTTTATCATCATTACCATCTTCTCCTATGAAGTCGGCTAACATGAGTCCTAATAACTTTGCCAAAGCATCCTGAGGATCCTCGGTTCCTCTAATTTCGTCTCCCTTTTCTTTATTAGTGGTTTCAAGGCTAACTAACCAGGCTCTAGCGCTACCCTTCCAAAAACTTGTTGCATAATGTATCCATTGGGCAGTGTTAATGTTTCCAGGTAAATGATATATCATTCCACCCATTTGTTGTGACCATTCACCAGCGTATTCTTTTATCTTCTTATGTGGAATATTATCTATGTTAAAAATAAGTCCATCAGTATGTCTATATTCACTGGCTTTATGATATCTAACCCAATCTTTCCTATTTTCAGGTTGTTTTTTGGTGTATGGAATTATAGCTCTGGTTGGCATGAGGCTTTCAGGGGGAGGTCCAATTGATCCTACGTCTTCGGTGGGTATTCCTTCTAGAGTCATACCGCCACCACTAGTACTTCCTACTTCTTCGTTGTGTAGGACATAAAGGGTGTCTTCGTCTGATTCACTATCAGTGCTATATTTCCATTTAAAGAAATCTATAGCTTCTGAATATTTTTCATAAAAAGCATAAACGGCTTGTTCGTCAATTTCTCCAAGAAGTTCTTGGCTTTGTAATTTAAGGAAATTATGGTAGTGTTCTTCATTAATATCTTTAATATTAATTTGATTATCTTCTTTTGACGAATATTTCATCATATTGATGTTCCAATGGGCAGTTTTAGGGTTCTGGTTGTGCCTATCACCAAATCCTCCAGGGTTTGGTAGGTTTATATTTTGCAATTTTTGTATTATATGTTTGATATCATTTCTAATATCGTGTAATAGATCTACTATAAAATTATATATCCCATGTTCTGGGTGATCTCTACTAGACATGTGAACTATGTGTTCGTAATTATTAGGAAGGTTTAAAAAACATTGGTGTGTGTCTGCATAAATAAGCTCTGAAGGTGGTTGTTCGTTGGTCATGTGTTTATAACAGATGTTCTTGAATATAATCTTCATATTGCCCCGGAAGATTTTTCTAGAATATATTTTAATAATTCTGTGCCTTTTATCCATTTTGACCCACAATTCTGCGGCTTGTCACAGTACCCCCATTGCTTAGGTTAATTTAACCTAGCATACCGTGGATTTATGGCGGGGTTAAGCTGCTAGTATTCCAACCACAAGCTTATACTGTCGCTTCACAGAATTGGAGCACAGCATTGGTTCGTTTCCTACACCATGCGTAAGGATTTTGGGCATAAAATTACTAAATATAAAGAAGAAAAATCTTCCCGTGCCCTACTAGATCATATTCAAGAACTAAATTCTTAAGCTACCATGAAAAAATTTACTTACAGGGGTTTGAACAAGGCTCTGATACCAGACAGAACGATGCGTTACCAGACAGAAAGATGCGTTGCAGCAGCATAAACACAGAATTTTATTCACAAGAGCACACAGATTTACAATGGAGGGAGAGAGAGAGAGCACACAAGAACAGGGGAGAGAATACAAGAAGAAGTTTACAAAGCATACAGGCTTCCAAACTTCGATGCCTCAACTGATACTCCGAGGTCCTTATTTATAGCACAATGACCCATAATCATCGGTTAGAGTAACCGATAGCTGCCTGTCAAAAGTCATGATGGCAAAGCTTTAGTGGAAATGCTTTTAGAGTTAGTGGGAATATTTGGATGACCAAGTGGTAGCTTTTAGGTAGTGGATTGTCAGAGTAGTGGGAAAGTGGTAGCTTTTCGGTAGTGGATAGTGGGGAATTATATGGTAAAGTGGTGGCTTTTGATTTGGTGGAGTGATAATGGAAATTCTTTTTGGGTAGCTTTTGATAGTGGAGTGATGATGGGATGCCTTTTATGGTGATGATGTGTCCGTATCATTATTAGGGCTGTTGGAGGAGCTTTCTTCGTGGCTAGTACTATTGGAGGAGCTTTCTTCGTGGCTAGTATTGTCAGGGTGACTGTTGAAGCTTTCTTCGTTGTATGATCGTCTTCTTTGAGTATCGCTGAACCAATCTTGGTTCCAATCTTCGTAGATATCTACTAAGGATGATTTTATAACAAATTTTCTTCATAGAATGATTGGGGAGGTCCACCATGCTTCTTGCCGTATGTTTTAGTCTGAATTTCCTTCTGAATCAACAAGAATCCTCATAGGATCATTATTGATGAGTAAATCTTCGTTTCTTGCCAATAAACCAATACGGCCTATTGTCAAATTGTTTATAAAATCTGTAATTTTGGAGGGACCCTCGACGTTCCCAGGTAACGGCTTGAGTCTGTCTAAAAGAATAGTATGCTGGGTAGTAGAGATTTGAGCGTTTGTCCTGGAGGCACTTAATTTTGGAGGGACCCTCGACGTTCCCAGGTAACGGCTTGAGTCTGTCTAAAAGAATAGTATGCTGGGTAGTAGAGATTTGAGCGTTTGTCCTGGAGGCACTTCGAGCAGCTTCGAAAAATTCAGTGGCTGCCATGAGTCTCTCATGATCTTCGTCGTAAGTTTCTCAAATTTTCTAATATGTTTTTCAATTACTTGAGTAGTTCTATCCATATGTCTTAAAACAATAGTTCTATAGTTAGACCTTTTGACTTCTCGTATGATATTGCGAAATTTTCGTAGAAGTTGGTTCATCTTATAAGCTTGATCTATTTAACTTTCTATAATTAATAACCATCCTTGCTTTTCCTCTTTTTATTTCAGCATGGTTTCTTACGAGGAAAGCTGGGGAAGAATGTCTGCTGAAACTTTTTTGGATAAGCTTAAGTTTTAAAAGTTCGCTAATTTGTTTGGAAAATTCTTCTTTGTCAGAAGGGGAAACCATAATACTATTTACTCTAATATTGGTTTCTCTGTATTGTTCCAATAGTTCTATTTTACAATATCTAGGGGCTTTATCAAAGGCTTTTAATGGGTTATCAGAAAAGAGTGGTTCTAACATTCCATAAACAGTCCTTTGTAACTTATTATCATTGGGAAGATTGTAAGTACAAACTTTTGTATAGTCAATGAGTGTAACGGGTTTTTCACCACGCTGTGCTGTGTGTGTAAAGTCTGAAGCTAAGGATACAGGAAAAGGTACCCTAGGAATGGATATTCCATCAAGTTCAAATGTGTGTGTGTTGTATGGTTTATAGTGTCTTAAATTATCCATGCCAATAATACAATCACTGTCAAAATCTTTGGGTAGTAATACAAAGTCAAACATATAAGTATTAGAGTGTCCTTGTAAATCAGGAAAATAGACTTTAAGATTTTTTACTTTATGGTTGACGGACACTTGTCTTCCCATAAAATCATTTAATTTGCCTGGTTTATCAAGTTGTTGCCATAAATCTTGCGGAATAAAAATTTCCTGTAATAAACTAGCTTCGGCTCCTGTGTCTACGAGAGCATGGATAGTAAATTCATTATAACCAGATATACAAATGGTAAGTGGTATGTATATATGTAGTTGTGCTTTTACTTTTAAGTCTACGGTTCTGACCATGTTTATATCAGACGGAGTATCCGGAAGTTCTAGCACTTCTTTCCAAGTTTCTATAGAGAGATCTATATTGTCAAGTGATGTACTTGCAATTTCTAATTCTAGGGTATCTTCAATGGCAAGATTTATAGTATTATCATCTTGAGTATTGGTTCTCTTGTCGGGATTAAGTTTCTCAAATTTTCTAATATGTTTTTCAATTACTTGAGTAGTTCTATCCATATGTCTTAAAACAATAGTTCTATAGTTAGACCTTTTGACTTCTCGTATGATATTGCGAAATTTTCGTAGAAGTTGGTTCATCTTATAAGCTTGATCTATTTGACTTTCGTTATAACTAGTATGCTCTTTATACCAGTTAGTAGTCTTTGACATTTATTGAAGTGAAAGAATTCTACCCCTATCCTTTATTTGTGATAAAGGAATTTTTACTGACATTTTTTCTGATTCATTGGCACGCTGATTATCAAGCATAGTCTTAGTCCTACCCTCTATTGGTGTACTAACGCTCATTCTATGTTGTATATCTTGTAAAATGTTGGGTGTTAATTCGATACTAACTAAATTGTTCATTGAGTTAGATCTAGTGATTTGAGGAACATGGGAACTTGTTGCCTCAGAATCATGTTGACTTTGAGGTTGTTTTCCTCCTTCGATTTTAGTAGATATAGTATTACCAGAGGCAATAAAGTATTCGGTCGGTACTTCTATCTTTGGTTTTAGAGATTTAATAAAAACTTTCATTTCATTATCGTTCTTAAGGTGTTCTAATCTAATGAGCCTAGGTTGGATTGTCTTTCCCATTCCTACTTCAAAAAGCCTTACTAAATTTTTTGGTGTGATTGATTTAAAGGTTGGCGTATCGTTTAATGCCATACAATGTTCCCATTGTATTCCAAGTACCTTGGAACCAGGCATTAATTCGATTCCTTGGAGACTCACAGATAGTGTACAAGTCTTTTCTATATTATGATCATCTAAACTTATAGAAAAGTCCGGGTGTATATTGATGCCAAATAACCTGTTAACAAGATTGGATTTAGCTCCTCCTATTATACTATTTAATGGATTATTGATGATTCTCTCATCCATGCAAACTACTAGAATAGGAGTATCTATTCCTGTTCGGAATAGTCCCGTTATTTTAAGCTGTATTAAGCCTATATGTAAATATCTCATCTTGGGATATTTAGCCCTTAATTTCTCCATTTTTCTTTTGTCCAATAAATTGATGGAGGAGAAATCTTCATCTCCCTTTAATTCTATATTTCCTTGCATCCTTTCAAAAATATAGGTGTGTTTATTCAGGAATCTAGACTGAAAAGAGATGGGTTTATAAACTTCTTTTTTATCAGAATGTGGTATTGCTTCTTTGAGTTTTTCAAGGTCATCATCGGTTATTTCAAATTGCTCCCCCTCACTTTGGGGAATACTAGAATTACTAGTTTCTTCTGAAGTTAGAGTATTCATGTAAATTCTAAATTCGCAATAGCCGTCGTGTAATTCACTAGAACTTGATCCAGGAGAACTAATGCGGGGTTTAGGAGGAGTGTCTTCTATTATAGGTAAGTCTTCGTATTTATGTATAACCAATAAACCTAAAGGATTACCTCTTTCGACGAGATAGTCTCTATCCTCAAAGGAAGTATTTTTCATTATTATGGAAACATTATTTCGAGAAACAGGTTCAATAAAACCATAAGTAATGAATATATTTTTTGTAGCGTGTAATGGTATATTATGAATAATGCCATAATAACCTAATGGCAAAAATATTCTGATATCTAATAATATTTCCTGGGTATGATATCTTCTAATTCTGCAACTTTTACTGGCATATATAATATAACCTGCTGATATTCCTTCTTTTTTTGGTAATATAGTATTGTCATTTAATAGGGTTATCCTGATTGAATTTTGGGTTTTATTGATAGTAACCATGTTTATTTTTAAATGTTTCAAGGGTTCATATATGTTGTCCTCAGATTGTTCATCTGTATCATCGGATTGTTCATCCGAACTTATAGACTCTATTTCGTATATAGAAGAGGCAGAAGTATCACTATTTATATCATCAATAGTTCCGATGTTGATACCATATGTATCCAAGTCATCTACTATTATAGTATGAATATTGTTAGGACATTCGTTCGCGAAATGACCTTCTTTATTACACTTAAAACATTTACAACCTTTTCTAAATTTTTTTCGTTTAATGAACTTTCTTTTTTCATATTTATGGGGTTGCTGTTTAAAAGCTGGTTTCCACTTTCTCTTGGTAATTTTATATTTGGTTTTTCCTTTTCCTTTTCTTCTAAAGAATTTCTTTCTCTGTTTCTTCCATCCTTTGGCTTCGGGTAGACATCCAAATTCGGCATTAATATCCGTATTATATTTAGAACAGCAAGAATAACCTAATCTAGATTTCTTAATAGTTCTATCCATTTGTTTTTGTGCTCTTACTTGTTCACATGCTGTTTCCATAGTTTTCATACATGCTTTCTTGAGCATTCCCGTAGTGTGGACATTATTTCTTATTTTATTATATTGTTCTTGAATAATATTATTCCAAGGATAAGGAATTTTTGTGAAAAATCCTCTAATCCAGAAGTCCTTTTGTCTAGTGCTTTTTAGTCTAAATATAAAGCCAATATATTTAGTAATAAATTCTTCGAGTAAACAGATATCGCATAAAATCATTTTATGAAGAAGTACTTCATAATCTTTATCATCATTACCATCTTCTCCTATGAAGTCGGCAAACATGAGTCCTAATAACTTTGCCAAAGCATCCTGAGGATCCTCGGTTCCTCTAATTTCGTCTCCCTTTTCTTTATTAGTGGTTTCAAGGCTAACTAACCAGGCTCTAGCGCTACCCTTCCAAAAACTTGTTGCATAATGTATCCATTGGGCAGTGTTAATGTTTCCAGGTAAATGATATATCATTCCACCCATTTGTTGTGACCATTCACCAGCGTATTCTTTTATCTTCTTATGTGGAATATTATCTATGTTAAAAATAAGTCCATCAGTATGTCTATATTCACTGGCTTTATGATATCTAACCCAATCTTTCCTATTTTCAGGTTGTTTTTTGGTGTATGGAATTATAGCTCTGGTTGGCATGAGGCTTTCAGGGGGAGGTCCAATTGATCCTACGTCTTCGGTGGGTATTCCTTCTAGAGTCATACCGCCACCACTAGTACTTCCTACTTCTTCGTTGTGTAGGACATGAAGGGTGTCTTCGTCTGATTCACTATCAGTGCTATATTTCCATTTAAAGAAATCTATAGCTTCTGAATATTTTTCATAAAAAGCATAAACGGCTTGTTCGTCAATTTCTCCAAGAAGTTCTTGGCTTTGTAATTTAAGGAAATTATGGTAGTGTTCTTCATTAATATCTTTAATATTAATTTGATTATCTTCTTTTGACGAATATTTCATCATATTGATGTTCCAATGGGCAGTTTTAGGGTTCTGGTTGTGCCTATCACCAAATCCTCCAGGGTTTGGTAGGTTTATATTTTGCAATTTTTGTATTATATGTTTGATATCATTTCTAATATCGTGTAATAGATCTACTATAAAATTATATATCCCATGTTCTGGGTGATCTCTACTAGACATGTGAACTATGTGTTCGTAATTATTAGGAAGGTTTAAAAAACATTGGTGTGTGTCTGCATAAATAAGCTCTGAAGGTGGTTGTTCGTTGGTCATGTGTTTATAACAGATGTTCTTGAATATAATCTTCATATTGCCCCGGAAGATTTTTTTAGAATATATTTTAATAATTCTGTGCCTTTTATCCATTTTGACCCATAATTCTGCGGCTTGTCACAGTACCCCCATTGCTTAGGTTAATTTAACCTAGCATACCGTGGATTTATGGCGGGGTTAAGCTGCTAGTATTCCAACCACAAGCTTATACTGTCGCTTCACAGAATTGGAGCACAGCATTGGTTCGTTTCCTACACCATGCGTAAGGATTTTGGGCATAAAATTACTAAATATAAAGAAGAAAAATCTTCCCGTGCCCTACTAGATCATATTCAAGAACTAAATTCTTAAGCTACCATGAAAAAATTTACTTACAGGGGTTTGAACAAGGCTCTGATACCAGACAGAACGATGCGTTACCAGACAGAAAGATGCGTTGCAGCAGCACAAACACAGAATTTTATTCACAAGAGCACACAGATTTACAATGGAGGGAGAGAGAGAGAGCACACAAGAACAGGGGAGAGAATACAAGAAGAAGTTTACAAAGCATACAGGCTTCCAAACTTCGATGCCTCAACTGATACTCCGAGGTCCTTATTTATAGCACAATGACCCATAATCATCGGTTAGAGTAACCGATAGCTGCCTGTCAAAAGTCATGATGGCAAAGCTTTAGTGGAAATGCTTTTAGAGTTAGTGGGAATATTTGGATGACCAAGTGGTAGCTTTTAGGTAGTGGATTGTCAGAGTAGTGGGAAAGTGGTAGCTTTTCGGTAGTGGATAGTGGGGAATTATATGGTAAAGTGGTGGCTTTTGATTTGGTGGAGTGATAATGGAAATTCTTTTTGGGTAGCTTTTGATAGTGGAGTGATGATGGGATGCCTTTTATGGTGATGATGTGTCCGTATCATTATTAGGGCTGTTGGAGGAGCTTTCTTCGTGGCTAGTACTATTGGAGGAGCTTTCTTCGTGGCTAGTATTGTCAGGGTGACTGTTGAAGCTTTCTTCGTGGCGGTAACTGTTTGTACTGTGACTGTCGTTGTCTCGTAGCCAGATGGGGATTCCTTCGATCAAAAGTGGATTTCCTCTATCATGTCTAGTGTTCATAATTTGTTCTCTATCTTCGATTAGAGAGCTAATCATCAATTCTCTTTCTTCTATGGATCTTCTTAACTGAATGATTTGTTCCTGTAACTCTTGTCTTCTTGTGATGATAACTTCTCTAATCTGTGCCAACTGTTGAGTTAGTTGTCGTCGTTGTAGTTGTTGCCATTGCTTTCTTCGTTGTATGATCGTCTTCTTTGAGTATCGCTGAACCAATCTTGGTTCCAATCTTCGTAGATATCTACTAAGGATGATTTTATAACAAATTTTCTTCATAGAATGATTGGGGAGGTCCACCATGCTTCTTGCCGTATGTTTTAGTCTGAATTTCCTTCTGAATCAACAAGAATCCTCATAGGATCATTATTGATGAGTAAATCTTCGTTTCTTGCCAATAAACCAATACGGCCTATTGTCAAATTGTTTATAAAATCTGTAATTTTGGAGGGACCCTCGACGTTCCCAGGTAACGGCTTGAGTCTGTCTAAAAGAATAGTATGCTGGGTAGTAGAGATTTGAGCGTTTGTCCTGGAGGCACTTCGAGCAGCTTCGAAAAATTCAGTGGCTGCCATGAGTCTCTCATGATCTTCGTCGAAGCCCTGTTTTGAAAATTTAATGTATTCAAAAAAGGGTTCTTCAATAAGTCTACTTAATTCCCAGAGCTGGTAGGATGGGAACATTTTGATATATTGTCGTTCCTCCCAGATACTCCATATTCTGAATCGAAATATAGTCTGGAATTTGGTCGTGTGAGAGAGCGCCGCCTTGATGCAAATCTCTGGAAGGCAATCCTTGTAGTCATCCTCGAACATGGTGTTCATAATAATCTCATGGACTAACCCCTTTTTGATATGGGGTTTGTACTTCTGGATTTCACGAAAACAGGCAAGAAAGCGAGGCCTCCTGTTGATATTAAGAATAAGTTCTTCATTCTGGAAGAGATTGATAATTTCAGTGTCTTCAAGCTTCTTGAAAAATAGAATAAGTCTGGAATCGTCCAGCAATTGCTGTTGATGCATGGCGAGCATCTCCTGGACGGTTACTTCGGCGTTGAATTCGTCGATCTTTGGAGAAGCTACCCCGAGAGTTCTAAGAAATTCAAGAACATCGGTCATGCGAAAATTAACCAAATCATTGGTTTTGATTTGGGAGAAAATTTCCCTGAGCTCCTTTTGTTCTGCTGAGGTTCCGGTGAAGAGATCTCGCTCCCTAGTGGCAAGTGCAATGGATCTGGAAGTAGAGGTGAAATTGATCATCTTGGAGACCAGCTGATGAATCTCCGTCATCTTCTTTTCGAGCATAGAGTTTTTCTGCCTTTCGGCTAGGAGTGTCCTTTCAATTTGGGTCAGCCAATAACTGGCTCCCTTTATGTCACGAGCCTGAAAAGCCCGAAAGCAGCCATTGAACCTTTCCCAAACTGCTTTGTCCTTGTTTTCCATTTCAGTATTATACCAATTTTTAATTATGACATCCGAAAATTGTGCAGGTATCATTGAGGGCCTGGGAGGTCCCGAGAACTGTGCTGGAGGAACTGCAGGCCTTATTGGGACAAACATGGGCCTAGGAACAGCCCCAAGTATGTTTTTACCCTTTTGGCTATTCGCCTGGTAATTTTGGCTATTCGCCTGAGATTGGCTATTCGCCTGAGATTGGCTATTCGCCTGAGCTTGGCTGTTCGCCCTTGGGGAGATATGGCTATTCGCCTCTCGGGTTTGTTCAACCCCAGATGATTCTGCTGTATTGTTATCTTTGGCCTTTTTGGGGCCAACTTCCTTAAACTCGCCCTGCCTCTTCATTTCTTGAAAGAGGTCACGAAATTTCTTATAGAAATCCTCGTCTTCCATGTATCATAACCTGGTGAGAGTATCTGCAAGGAAATTAGTATATCCAGGAATATATTTAACATCGTAATTGAATATTTCTAAATACATTGCTATTCTAATTCGTCGAAGATTTTCTTCGGGATTATTAATAGTCTTCTTCTTCAAAAATTGTGCTACTGATTTATTGTCAGTCTCAATCAAAAAATGTCTATATAAAATATAGATTTTCAGACTTTTTATAGCCAGTTTAACTGCTAATAATTCTTTATCATAAGTAGCATATTTTATTTGTACTTTAGTAAATCTTCCTGATGTGTAAGCAACAATTTCTTTTTGCTTAGCAATTAATACTCCTGCCCAGAAGTTATCTGAGGCGTCGGTTTGTAGAACTAAAGTATCATTGTTCAGCGGAAAATAAAGAATTTTTTCTATTTTTATGGACTCCTTTACTCTAGCAATCTCATCAATTTCCTTTTGATCAAGGGAAATAGGGATTTTGTCTGTATTCCATTTTCTTGGTTGTTCACCAGTGACTTCCTTGTATTTGGCTTGTTCAGCCGTGAGCTTTTCCTGCAAGTGTTCTATTTTTGCTGATAAATTAGGAATAAATTTTCTACCATAATTCAGCAATCCCAGAAAACTCTGGAGTTCTTTAAGAGTTTTAAAGTTCTCTGGAAATTCCCTAATCTTGGTATATATATGTTCTTGCAAAAGAATTTGTCCATTCTTTATGGTTTTTCCTAGAAAATCAATTTCAGTTTTGAATAACTCTATCTTTTTTGGGCTTAAAATAATTCCATTATCAAGTAGTAATTTACAAACATGCAATAGATGTTCCTTGTGTTCTTCAACGGTGTTTGAGAAGACAAGGATATCATCAATGTAGACTACTACATAAGGAAGATGTCCAAAGATTGAATTCATCCATTTCTGAAATATTTGTGGGGCATTTTTCAATCCAAATGGTAAAACCAACCATTCAAAATGTCCCTGTGGGCAACTGAAAGCTGTCAATTCAACAGAATTTTTATCTTCTAATTTTATTTGCCAAAATCCTGATTTAGCATCAAATTTACTATAATACTTTGCACCTTGAATTTGTTTAATAAGATGCTCCGCTGTGGGAATAAAATAGCCATCGAATTTAGTATAACTATTTAACTTTCTATAATTAATAACCATCCTTGCTTTTCCTCTTTTTATTTCAGCATGGTTTCTTACGAGGAAAGCTGGGGAAGAATGTCTGCTGAAACTTTTTTGGATAAGCTTAAGTTTTAAAAGTTCGCTAATTTGTTTGGAAAATTCTTCTTTGTCAGAAGGGGAAACCATAATACTATTTACTCTAATATTGGTTTCTCTGTATTGTTCCAATAGTTCTATTTTACAATATCTAGGGGCTTTATCAAAGGCTTTTAATGGGTTATCAGAAAAGACATTAATACTCCTGCCCAGAAGTTATCTGAGGCGTCGGTTTGTAGAACTAAAGTATCATTGTTCAGCGGAAAATAAAGATACTCCGAGGTCCTTATTTATAGCACAATGACCCATAATCATCGGTTAGAGTAACCGATAGCTGCCTGTCAAAAGTCATGATGGCAAAGTTCCCACAGACGGCGCCAAAATCTTCCCGTGCCCTACTAGATCATATTCAAGAACTAAATTCTTAAGCTACCATGAAAAAATTTACGACAGAACGATGCGTTACCAGACAGAAAGATGCGTTGCAGCAGCACAAACACAGAATTTTATTCACAAGAGCACACAGATTTACAATGGAGGGAGAGAGAGAGAGCACACAAGAACAGGGGAGAGAATACAAGAAGAAGTTTACAAAGCATACAGGCTTCCAAACTTCGATGCCTCAACTGATACTCCGAGGTCCTTATTTATAGCACAATGACCCATAATCATCGGTTAGAGTAACCGATAGCTACCTGTCAAAAGTCATGATGGCAAAGCTTTAGTGGAAATGCTTTTAGAGTTAGTGGGAATATTTGGATGACCAAGTGGTAGCTTTTAGGTAGTGGATTGTCAGAGTAGTGGGAAAGTGGTAGCTTTTCGGTAGTGGATAGTGGGGAATTATATGGTAAAGTGGTGGCTTTTGATTTGGTGGAGTGATAATGGAAATTCTTTTTGGGTAGCTTTTGATAGTGGAGTGATGATGGGATGCCTTTTATGGTGATGATGTGTCCGTATCATTATTAGGGCTGTTGGAGGAGCTTTCTTCGTGGCTAGTACTATTGGAGGAGCTTTCTTCGTGGCTAGTATTGTCAGGGTGACTGTTGAAGCTTTCTTCGTGGCGGTAACTGTTTGTACTGTGACTGTCGTTGTCTCGTAGCCAGATGGGGATTCCTTCGATCAAAAGTGGATTTCCTCTATCATGTCTAGTGTTCATAATTTGTTCTCTATCTTCGATTAGAGAGCTAATCATCAATTCTCTTTCTTCTATGGATCTTCTTAACTGAATGATTTGTTCCTGTAACTCTTGTCTTCTTGTGATGATAACTTCTCTAATCTGTGCCAACTGTTGAGTTAGTTGTCGTCGTTGTAGTTGTTGCCATTGCTTTCTTCGTTGTATGATCGTCTTCTTTGAGTATCGCTGAACCAATCTTGGTTCCAATCTTCGTAGATATCTACTAAGGATGATTTTATAACAAATTTTCTTCATAGAATGATTGGGGAGGTCCACCATGCTTCTTGCCGTATGTTTTAGTCTGAATTTCCTTCTGAATCAACAAGAATCCTCATAGGATCATTATTGATGAGTAAATCTTCGTTTCTTGCCAATAAACCAATACGGCCTATTGTCAAATTGTTTATAAAATCTGTAATTTTGGAGGGACCCTCGACGTTCCCAGGTAACGGCTTGAGTCTGTCTAAAAGAATAGTATGCTGGGTAGTAGAGATTTGAGCGTTTGTCCTGGAGGCACTTCGAGCAGCTTCGAAAAATTCAGTGGCTGCCATGAGTCTCTCATGATCTTCGTCGAAGCCCTGTTTTGAAAATTTAATGTATTCAAAAAAGGGTTCTTCAATAAGTCTACTTAATTCCCAGAGCTGGTAGGATGGGAACATTTTGATATATTGTCGTTCCTCCCAGATACTCCATATTCTGAATCGAAATATAGTCTGGAATTTGGTCGTGTGAGAGAGCGCCGCCTTGATGCAAATCTCTGGAAGGCAATCCTTGTAGTCATCCTCGAACATGGTGTTCATAATAATCTCATGGACTAACCCCTTTTTGATATGGGGTTTGTACTTCTGGATTTCACGAAAACAGGCAAGAAAGCGAGGCCTCCTGTTGATATTAAGAATAAGTTCTTCATTCTGGAAGAGATTGATAATTTCAGTGTCTTCAAGCTTCTTGAAAAATAGAATAAGTCTGGAATCGTCCAGCAATTGCTGTTGATGCATGGCGAGCATCTCCTGGACGGTTACTTCGGCGTTGAATTCGTCGATCTTTGGAGAAGCTACCCCGAGAGTTCTAAGAAATTCAAGAACATCGGTCATGCGAAAATTAACCAAATCATTGGTTTTGATTTGGGAGAA
Organism: Iris macrosiphon; assembly: GCA_036927795.1. Taxonomy (NCBI): domain Eukaryota; kingdom Viridiplantae; phylum Streptophyta; class Magnoliopsida; order Asparagales; family Iridaceae; genus Iris; species Iris macrosiphon. The sequence goes on from JAYESA010000015.1 coordinate 170,725,573, forward strand.
AATTTCCCTGAGCTCCTTTTGTTCTGCTGAGGTTCCGGTGAAGAGATCTCGCTCCCTAGTGGCAAGTGCAATGGATCTGGAAGTAGAGGTGAAATTGATCATCTTGGAGACCAGCTGATGAATCTCCGTCATCTTCTTTTCGAGCATAGAGTTTTTCTGCCTTTCGGCTAGGAGTGTCCTTTCAATTTGGGTCAGCCAATAACTGGCTCCCTTTATGTCACGAGCCTGAAAAGCCCGAAAGCAGCCATTGAACCTTTCCCAAACTGCTTTGTCCTTGTTTTCCATTTCAGTATTATACCAATTTTTAATTATGACATCCGAAAATTGTGCAGGTATCATTGAGGGCCTGGGAGGTCCCGAGAACTGTGCTGGAGGAACTGCAGGCCTTATTGGGACAAACATGGGCCTAGGAACAGCCCCAAGTATGTTTTTACCCTTTTGGCTATTCGCCTGGTAATTTTGGCTATTCGCCTGAGATTGGCTATTCGCCTGAGATTGGCTATTCGCCTGAGCTTGGCTGTTCGCCCTTGGGGAGATATGGCTATTCGCCTCTCGGGTTTGTTCAACCCCAGATGATTCTGCTGTATTGTTATCTTTGGCCTTTTTGGGGCCAACTTCCTTAAACTCGCCCTGCCTCTTCATTTCTTGAAAGAGGTCACGAAATTTCTTATAGAAATCCTCGTCTTCCATGTATCATAACCTGGTGAGAGTATCTGCAAGGAAATTAGTATATCCAGGAATATATTTAACATCGTAATTGAATATTTCTAAATACATTGCTATTCTAATTCGTCGAAGATTTTCTTCGGGATTATTAATAGTCTTCTTCTTCAAAAATTGTGCTACTGATTTATTGTCAGTCTCAATCAAAAAATGTCTATATAAAATATAGATTTTCAGACTTTTTATAGCCAGTTTAACTGCTAATAATTCTTTATCATAAGTAGCATATTTTATTTGTACTTTAGTAAATCTTCCTGATGTGTAAGCAACAATTTCTTTTTGCTTAGCAATTAATACTCCTGCCCAGAAGTTATCTGAGGCGTCGGTTTGTAGAACTAAAGTATCATTGTTCAGCGGAAAATAAAGAATTTTTTCTATTTTTATGGACTCCTTTACTCTAGCAATCTCATCAATTTCCTTTTGATCAAGGGAAATAGGGATTTTGTCTGTATTCCATTTTCTTGGTTGTTCACCAGTGACTTCCTTGTATTTGGCTTGTTCAGCCGTGAGCTTTTCCTGCAAGTGTTCTATTTTTGCTGATAAATTAGGAATAAATTTTCTACCATAATTCAGCAATCCCAGAAAACTCTGGAGTTCTTTAAGAGTTTTAAAGTTCTCTGGAAATTCCCTAATCTTGGTATATATATGTTCTTGCAAAAGAATTTGTCCATTCTTTATGGTTTTTCCTAGAAAATCAATTTCAGTTTTGAATAACTCTATCTTTTTTGGGCTTAAAATAATTCCATTATCAAGTAGTAATTTACAAACATGCAATAGATGTTCCTTGTGTTCTTCAACGGTGTTTGAGAAGACAAGGATATCATCAATGTAGACTACTACATAAGGAAGATGTCCAAAGATTGAATTCATCCATTTCTGAAATATTTGTGGGGCATTTTTCAATCCAAATGGTAAAACCAACCATTCAAAATGTCCCTGTGGGCAACTGAAAGCTGTCAATTCAACAGAATTTTTATCTTCTAATTTTATTTGCCAAAATCCTGATTTAGCATCAAATTTACTATAATACTTTGCACCTTGAATTTGTTTAATAAGATGCTCCGCTGTGGGAATAAAATAGCCATCGAATTTAGTATAACTATTTAACTTTCTATAATTAATAACCATCCTTGCTTTTCCTCTTTTTATTTCAGCATGGTTTCTTACGAGGAAAGCTGGGGAAGAATGTCTGCTGAAACTTTTTTGGATAAGCTTAAGTTTTAAAAGTTCGCTAATTTGTTTGGAAAATTCTTCTTTGTCAGAAGGGGAAACCATAATACTATTTACTCTAATATTGGTTTCTCTGTATTGTTCCAATAGTTCTATTTTACAATATCTAGGGGCTTTATCAAAGGCTTTTAATGGGTTATCAGAAAAGAGTGGTTCTAACATTCCATAAACAGTCCTTTGTAACTTATTATCATTGGGAAGATTGTAAGTACAAACTTTTGTATAGTCAATGAGTGTAACGGGTTTTTCACCACGCTGTGCTGTGTGTGTAAAGTTTGAAGCTAAGGATACAGGAAAAGGTACCCTAGGAATGGATATTCCATCAAGTTCAAATGTGTGTGTGTTGTATGCCAATAATACAATCACTGTCAAAATCTTTGGGTAGTAATACAAAGTCAAACATATAAGTATTAGAGTGTCCTTGTAAATCAGGAAAATAGACTTTAAGATTTTTTACTTTATGGTTGACGGACACTTGTCTTCCCATAAAATCATTTAATTTGCCTGGTTTATCAAGTTGTTGCCATAAATCTTGCGGAATAAAAATTTCCTGTAATAAACTAGCTTCGGCTCCTGTGTCTACGAGAGCATGGATAGTAAATTCATTATAACCAGATATACAAATGGTAAGTGGTATGTATATATGTAGTTGTGCTTTTACTTTTAAGTCTATGGTTCTGACCATGTTTATATCAGACGGAGTATCCGGAAGTTCTAGCACTTCTTTCCAAGTTTCTATAGAGAGATCTATATTGTCAAGTGATGTACTTGCAATTTCTAATTCTAGGGTATCTTCAATGGCAAGATTTATAGTATTATCATCTTGAGTATTGGTTCTCTTGTCGGGATTAAGTTTCTCAAATTTTCTAATATGTTTTTCAATTACTTGAGTAGTTCTATCCATATGTCTTAAAACAATAGTTCTATAGTTAGACCTTTTGACTTCTCGTATGATATTGCGAAATTTTCGTAGAAGTTGGTTCATCTTATAAGCTTGATCTATTTGACTTTCGTTATAACTAGTATGCTCTTTATACCAGTTAGTAGTCTTTGACATTTATTGAAGTGAAAGAATTCTACCCCTATCCTTTATTTGTGATAAAGGAATTTTTACTGACATTTTTTCTGATTCATTGGCACGCTGATTATCAAGCATAGTCTTAGTCCTACCCTCTATTGGTGTACTAACGCTCATTCTATGTTGTATATCTTGTAAAATGTTGGGTGTTAATTCGATACTAACTAAATTGTTCATTGAGTTAGATCTAGTGATTTGAGGAACATGGGAACTTGTTGCCTCAGAATCATGTTGACTTTGAGGTTGTTTTCCTCCTTCGATTTTAGTAGATATAGTATTACCAGAGGCAATAAAGTATTCGGTCGGTACTTCTATCTTTGGTTTTAGAGATTTAATAAAAACTTTCATTTCATTATCGTTCTTAAGGTGTTCTAATCTAATGAGCCTAGGTTGGATTGTCTTTCCCATTCCTACTTCAAAAAGCCTTCCTAAATTTTTTGGTGTGATTGATGTGATTGATTTAAAGGTTGGCGTATCGTTTAATGCCATACAATGTTCCCATTGTATTCCAAGTACCTTGGAACCAGGCATTAATTCGATTCCTTGGAGACTCACAGATAGTGTACAAGTCTTTTCTATATTATGATCATCTAAACTTATAGAAAAGTCCGGGTGTATATTGATGCCAAATAACCTGTTAACAAGATTGGATTTAGCTCCTCCTATTATACTATTTAATGGATTATTGATGATTCTCTCATCCATGCAAACTACTAGAATAGGAGTATCTATTCCTGTTCGGAATAGTCCCGTTATTTTAAGCTGTATTAAGCCTATATGTAAATATCTCATCTTGGGATATTTAGCCCTTAATTTCTCCATTTTTCTTTTGTCCAATAAATTGATGGAGGAGAAATCTTCATCTCCCTTTAATTCTATATTTCCTTGCATCCTTTCAAAAATATAGGTGTGTTTATTCAGGAATCTAGACTGAAAAGAGATGGGTTTATAAACTTCTTTTTTATCAGAATGTGGTATTGCTTCTTTGAGTTTTTCAAGGTCATCATCGGTTATTTCAAATTGCTCCCCCTCACTTTGGGGAATACTAGAATTACTAGTTTCTTCTGAAGTTAGAGTATTCATGTAAATTCTAAATTCGCAATAGCCGTCGTGTAATTCACTAGAACTTGATCCAGGAGAACTAATGCGGGGTTTAGGAGGAGTGTCTTCTATTATAGGTAAGTCTTCGTATTTATGTATAACCAATAAACCTAAAGGATTACCTCTTTCGACGAGATAGTCTCTATCCTCAAAGGAAGTATTTTTCATTATTATGGAAACATTATTTCGAGAAACAGGTTCAATAAAACCATAAGTAATGAATATATTTTTTGTAGCGTGTAATGGTATATTATGAATAATGCCATAATAACCTAATGGCAAAAATATTCTGATATCTAATAATATTTCCTGGGTATGATATCTTCTAATTCTGCAACTTTTACTGGCATATATAATATAACCTGCTGATATTCCTTCTTTTTTTGGTAATATAGTATTGTCATTTAATAGGGTTATCCTGATTGAATTTTGGGTTTTATTGATAGTAACCATGTTTATTTTTAAATGTTTCAAGGGTTCATATATGTTGTCCTCAGATTGTTCATCTGTATCATCGGATTGTTCATCCGAACTTATAGACTCTATTTCGTATATAGAAGAGGCAGAAGTATCACTATTTATATCATCAATAGTTCCGATGTTGATACCATATGTATCCAAGTCATCTACTATTATAGTATGAATATTGTTAGGACATTCGTTCGCGAAATGACCTTCTTTATTACACTTAAAACATTTACAACCTTTTCTAAATTTTTTTCGTTTAATGAACTTTCTTTTTTCATATTTATGGGGTTGCTGTTTAAAAGCTGGTTTCCACTTTCTCTTGGTAATTTATATTTGGTTTTTCCTTTTCCTTTTCTTCTAAAGAATTTCTTTCTCTGTTTCTTCCATCCTTTGGCTTCGGGTAGACATCCAAATTCGGCATTAATATCCGTATTATATTTAGAACAGCAAGAATAACCTAATCTAGATTTCTTAATAGTTCTATCCATTTGTTTTTGTGCTCTTACTTGTTCACATGCTGTTTCCATAGTTTTCATACATGCTTTCTTGAGCATTCCCGTAGTGTGGACATTATTTCTTATTTTATTATATTGTTCTTGAATAATATTATTCCAAGGATAAGAAATTTTTGTGAAAAATCCTCTAATCCAGAAGTCCTTTTGTCTAGTGCTTTTTAGTCTAAATATAAAGCCAATATATTTAGTAATAAATTCTTCGAGTAAACAGATATCGCATAAAATCATTTTATGAAGAAGTACTTCATAATCTTTATCACCATTACCATCTTCTCCTATGAAGTCGGCTAACATGAGTCCTAATAACTTTGCCAAAGCATCCTGAGGATCCTCGGTTCCTCTAATTTCGTCTCCCTTTTCTTTATTAGTGGTTTCAAGGCTAACTAACCAGGCTCTAGCGCTACCCTTCCAAAAACTTGTTGCATAATGTATCCATTGGGCAGTGTTAATGTTTCCAGGTAAATGATATATCATTCCACCCATTTGTTGTGACCATTCACCAGCGTATTCTTTTATCTTCTTATGTGGAATATTATCTATGTTAAAAATAAGTCCATCAGTATGTCTATATTCACTGGCTTTATGATATCTAACCCAATCTTTCCTATTTTCAGGTTGTTTTTTGGTGTATGGAATTATAGCTCTGGTTGGCATGAGGCTTTCAGGGGGAGGTCCAATTGATCCTACGTCTTCGGTGGGTATTCCTTCTAGAGTCATACCGCCACCACTAGTACTTCCTACTTCTTCGTTGTGTAGGACATGAAGGGTGTCTTCGTCTGATTCACTATCAGTGCTATATTTCCATTTAAAGAAATCTATAGCTTCTGAATATTTTTCATAAAAAGCATAAACGGCTTGTTCGTCAATTTCTCCAAGAAGTTCTTGGCTTTGTAATTTAAGGAAATTATGGTAGTGTTCTTCATTAATATCTTTAATATTAATTTGATTATCTTCTTTTGACGAATATTTCATCATATTGATGTTCCAATGGGCAGTTTTAGGGTTCTGGTTGTGCCTATCACCAAATCCTCCAGGGTTTGGTAGGTTTATATTTTGCAATTTTTGTATTATATGTTTGATATCATTTCTAATATCGTGTAATAGATCTACTATAAAATTATATATCCCATGTTCTGGGTGATCTCTACTAGACATGTGAACTATGTGTTCGTAATTATTAGGAAGGTTTAAAAAACATTGGTGTGTGTCTGCATAAATAAGCTCTGAAGGTGGTTGTTCGTTGGTCATGTGTTTATAACAGATGTTCTTGAATATAATCTTCATATTGCCCCGGAAGATTTTTCTAGAATATATTTTAATAATTCTGTGCCTTTTATCCATTTTGACCCACAATTCTGCGGCTTGTCACAGTACCCCCATTGCTTAGGTTAATTTAACCTAGCATACCGTGGATTTATGGCGGGGTTAAGCTGCTAGTATTCCAACCACAAGCTTATACTGTCGCTTCACAGAATTGGAGCACAGCATTGGTTCGTTTCCTACACCATGCGTAAGGATTTTGGGCATAAAATTACTAAATATAAAGAAGAAAAATCTTCCCGTGCCCTACTAGATCATATTCAAGAACTAAATTCTTAAGCTACCATGAAAAAATTTACTTACAGGGGTTTGAACAAGGCTCTGATACCAGACAGAACGATGCGTTACCAGACAGATGGTCCGGACCCTCGCCAGCGCTCCCGCGGAACGATCGCTTAACCAATCCGGGCGTGATGCCGCACGAGCGTGAGCCACGCCCGTGCAAGGCCATGGTTCATTGGCTGGCGGTTAGAGTTCTAAGCCACAGAGTCGCACAGATTGTCCGAGTGCAGCAGAGTCATGAACGCATAGGCAATCGGTAACAGGTTCACTGAGTCGACAAATATAGCGGAAGCATAGAAACACAAGTTGAAGTAAAGCAAGCTCTTTTATTGATATAAACTTGTGTTACAGGCGGCGTATAGCCGAGATTACAAGTCGCTCAAGCCTCTCTCTCTGAAACAGTAAAAGCGTGCCAAGTGGCTACAACTTATGGAATGAATGTACAGGCGATGGTCAGGCTATGTTCACAACTTATGTCTTGTATAAGCGCTTCAGTCCCGGACGCACCGTTGCAAGGCTTCAGAGGGAACTCCAGTCCTTAGCACGCACGAAGGAGGCATCCGCACCGAACGAGGTTCTCCCGCACCCTGTATACAAACTGGTGGATTATCAGTACATTGAATGCACTGGTGGGGAAGCTACTCGCCCGCTCAACAAATCCAAACACGTAATACAGGTTCCGTGCACAACTATTAAGTTGTCTTTCTAGTTGCCTTAGGATCAGTTTCATGCAGATATTGAATAGCCTAACGTGTCGGGCAGTGCGCCGTGCGATGTTAGAGGAAACACGGCGAGACTTACCAACTTACCATCTCCTTCCCTGTCCAAGGCAAACATTGTTAATTTAAGAAGGAGCATGTATAAGCATTCAGGAGGCATAGCATTATGCAAACACGAGTATTTATTTCAAGATCGTTCAGGTGTTTAGTTGTTCTTGATGCGATACAGTGCCTCGCACGCGGATAGCCGCTAAGCGAGGATGAATTATTTATCTTTCGTTTACAAGCAAGCATGCAACAAGTTTATTACAAGGCGATCACTGGCGTATGCCATATGGACGGTATAGTCTTTGACGAGATGGGTTACAACAAAGAACAAGGGGCGCTGCAAGCCATTCCGCCGAACAAGAGACTATTTAGTCTTTGACGAGAATGCTTTGCAACAAAGTACAAGAGGCGCTGCAAGCCATTCCGCCGAACAAGAGACTAAGAACAATATGTCTCGCCCGGACCGGGTCGATGCCAGTGCCCCAGCATCGCCCGCGAGACCGTTACCCTGTGCACTGGTTGTCCATGATCGAACGGGGCCTTGGTTGGGGCAACAAGAGTACAAGACAAGAGTACAAGACAAGAGGCAAGCTGTTGGGGCAACAATAGTACAAGACAAGATGCATTGCTTGTTTCGTTGTTCAGTGACTATCTTTTGCCTTGATGCAATTCTCCTGGGGCGGAGATTGCCTTGGTGACCTAGCGGTCCCGAATACTTGCAGGTTCGTTCAGGCACGGAACGACTACGTAGTAGTCTCCCGGGGTTTGGATGAAAACACGGTAACAATCAAGCAGACAAGCATGCGTTTCTAAGGAACATAAGCAGGCACGTTGCTCGGACCCGAAGGTAACCCGAGAGTTAAAACCGTTAAGGGACTTAGCATGCGAGGGTCTGAACATATAAGTAGTATTTCATTTCCATGTTCTAACAAGCAATACAAGTTGGGATTATTCCCTTAGCTAGGTGCGTTGGATTTATTAGCATGCAGGGGGTGAATCACCTAGCGACTAGCATGAATATTCCAGATTTTTTATGTGTGCTGGCTAAGCAAAGACAAGTTCACCGTAGCCACCTGTCACTACCCGATTCTAGAAAATAGGGTTTTTTTTTAATTTTTAATTGGTAAATTGTGTATTGTATTTAAATAATTATAATTGTATTTAAATAGTGATTGTATTATTTTTTATTATTTTTATTTTGATTGTTTTAGGGTTTTGGCTAGCCTGGACCCATGTCCGACCCTAGTGGACCCATGTCCGACCCAGCCCACACCCTTGTGAGAATTATTTTGGGGCTTAGATTTATTATTTTATTTTTAGGAGGTTAGTTGGAGAGATTTGGAGCTAGTTTGAGTGCATTTGGAGACCCGGAACCCAAAACCAAGTGAGTAGGGGTATTTTGGGAATTTAGAAACTTATGTAAACCCCTTTATTAGGTGGCCGGCCCCCCCTACCTACCCCTCCCAACCGTGGAAACCAGCAGCCCTCTCCCTCTTTATCATTCCACTTCTTCCTTCTTCTTCTTCTTCTTCTTCTTCATTTCTTCTTCTCCACTTCTCCTTTCTTCTTCCTTCTTCTTCCAAGTAAGCTTCTCTTCACTTTTCTTCTTTATTTCTTTCATTCCTTCTTCCTTAAGCTAACCCTAACCTTACATTTTCTCTAACCTAGGTGTGAGGAGCTTAGATCTAGTGTGAGAGCTAGATTTGGTGGCTTGGGGCTTGAGGGAGGTGATTTATAGGGGTTGTGAGACTTTGGCTTTGGGATTCCAACTTCCAAGAGGTAAAACCTAATTTTTCCCTTCCTAATTATTTTTGTGTAGTATAATTAGTGTTGTAGAACCCTCCTAGATCCTAACCCTACCCGTAGGAGGAAGTTGGAACTAGTTTGGGTGAGTTTAGAGACTTTGACATTAGGTTTTGTGTCGAATTCGGATGGAATCCGAATTTGGCCCAATTTTGGGTGATGCCCTAGGTTAGATGGACCTAGGTAGACGTTGTCGGGTGTCTAGAGGGTGAGTGCGTGTCTCCGTTCAGACACGGGAAGCCGTGTCACGGAGAAACGGGCGTTTCGGGCAAAATTGGGGCTTTTCGTCGTCGTCGATTCTAAGTGCGTGTGCGTTTCCACCACGGACCTAGAATCGATGCGGAAGCACATTTTTTAGGATCTAGACATCGTGTAGAGCGCGTGGGTAAATTTTGGGCCGATTCCGAGTTCGTTTGGTGTGCGTTTCAGGAGGTTTTCCGAGCCGCGCACCACGTGTTCGTCGAAATGACCGAACGGCCATTTCGACTTGGTTTCCTCGTTTCGGGCTTGTGCGCACGTTGGGTTAGTATCGGGGAGTGTGTGCTAGAGTTTTCGAGTTATACTTTATATATTTTTGGGTATTGGTGAGTGTCGGGGTCGTTGGGCGTGAGTAGGGCGTGTGGTTTGAGTGTTGTGTGCGTGGTTGTGTTTGTATTTATGTGTGTCTATATATATATATATTTATATATATTTGTATGTGTGTTTATGTATATATATACTTATATATATGTGTGTATTTATATTTATGTACTTGTATGTGTACATGTCTATGTATATATATATGTATATGTGTAAGTGTGCTTGTGTGTGTGTATATGTATATATATATTTTGAATGTGTGTATATATATATATATAGTTGAGAGTGTGTGTAGATATATATATATATATATATTAAGCTATATATATATATATATATAGCTATGTATATATTTGTATGTGGGTGTGTGTATTAGTGTGTTTGTGAGTGTGTAGGTGTGTGTGTTAGTGAGTGTGTTAGAATAGATATAAGTGTATATGTATAGGTATTTAGTTGTTTATATATATAGTTATATGTGTGTATATATATATATATATATAGGGTGATATATATGTATATATATAGGAGAGTGTGTGTGTGTATATGAGAGGAAGGGGGGGGGGGCAGACTGCACAGTAGCAGCAGCAGCTGCTGCCCCCAACAGCAGCAGTAGCAAGGGGCAGCAGCAGCAGCCAAGAGCAGTAGCAGCAGCAATGCGAAGCGCAGCAGCAGCAGTAGCAGTATATGCAGCAGCAGCAGCAATTGCAAACCCAGGCAAGCTCCAGCAGCTCCAGGTAGCAGCTAGCTAGTGTGAGAGAGAGTGAGATAGATAATAAGTTAGATAGATAGATAGATATATAGATATCTAGATATGAATATATATACATATAGTTAGATAGGTAGCTAGATAGTTACCTAGATAAGTAGATATGTGATAGATACCTATATCTATATGCATAGATATATATATATACCTAGAGGTAGATATATATATTATAGTTAGTAATATATATTTATGCGTAGGGTAAGGTAAATGGGTATTTATGTATATGTGTGTGGATATATATATGTATATAGGTAGATACCTACTTAGATATATATATATATATGATAGATATCTATATTATCTAGCCTAGATTAATAACTAGGTGCATAATCAATAGCTAGATAGCTAGTTAGAGGGTTTTAGAGCGAAACCTCAATACCTTGAGATACCGAGGTATCTCGATACCTTGAGATATTCAAGGTATTGAGTTTCGAGCGGGGTATTTGAGCATTAGCCTAGGAAATGCTTTGGAGTGATTTTTATATGTTTATATATATATAATTACGTGTGCTAGCATAGGTTTTAGCGGGTTTAAGCAGGGTGCGTGGCCTAGGGCGAGGTATCGGATACCGAGGGTATCCCGGTATCTCGATTAGGCGAGTTTGTGAGTTTAGTAGCTTAATGAGCTCGGTTTGACCTAGAATTTCAGGGGCACCCTAGTTTGACCTAGCTTTGACCATAATTGTCCCCGTTGACCGTAAAAGTCAACATTTGACCTAGTTTTGACCTAGAGTTGACTTTTTGGACCCCGGGTTGACTTTTTGACCCGAATTTCACCGGTTTGACCCGTTCGACCTAGAATAGCCCTAGAAGCCTATTTTTTAATTATTTTATATCAGTTTTAATCCTTAGAACCCTGTTTAATTCTGCTTTTCGCATTAGGTCCTTGCGACACCGGTCCGGATCTCGATCCTCATTAGTTGCTCAGGACATCAGGCGAGTACCTACCTCTGATAGTTTCCATTTCATGATAGCGTTTATATCACCTGTTCTAGAACTGTAATACTTGATTCTGACACATTGTTACACGAGCTGGTGCTAGTGGATCCCGTCATGAGATGCTATCCCCCTTACCGTGTTCAGCGGGTACTCTATCACGTGTATTTCATCATGTGCTTCGGGTATTGATTCTCATGTGCTATCATGTGCTTATTGTGCTCTCGCCTTCGTGTGCGCGAGCTATTATCATGTACGTAGCGTGTTGTGGTTGGATCCAATGGTATTAGTGGGGGAGGGGAGTAGTGAGTTGGTTATGTGATCAAAGCCAAACAGTATTCATGTGTATGTCGGTTATGCAACTCACGCATAACGGAGTTATCGTAGTATTTTTCATGTGCAACCTAAGCCGATCACATAACGAACTTGTGCTCAAGGCACTTAGCTAGTATTCATGTTTCTCACCTGCAGTTACTTTTCCACTACTTGTATTGTTCTCCAGTTTACATTGCAGCTACTTATTGTGCTCCAGCATATATTTATTTCCTGTGCATCTTGTTTACTTTTCTATTGCTCGTCATATACACCTTACCATGCATTTGGAGTTGCTTTCAGAGTTATGTACTTCGCTCCAGTCCTGACTGGGCATATTTTTTCCAGAGGATCCTGAGGACTATTGCCCTACGTTATACGGGCCAGGTATTGACGACTGTTGTGACCCCGAGGAGGAGTGCGCCGAGGAGACGCCGATAGCACCCTAGTTAGCTAGGTGGGTTTTCTGGGTTATTTCCAGTGGTTTGTATTTTGGATGACTGTACTTATTCTTTTGTTGCTTGAGATGTTGTAGCTATTTGTAGACTTGGACTGTATTATTTTGGATTGTCTTGCTCTCTTGGTTCTGTTTCTTTGTTTATATCATATCGTGCTTATATTCTTCCTCTAGATTTTGTGATTGAGATCATTGATATATATATATTGCGTGGTTGCCTCCTTTGGGAGAGGATTTTATATATATATTGCGTGGTTTTGCCCTCCTTTTGGAGAGGTCATGCCGGATTTTTCAGTGAGATATAGATAGATATGGTTGACCTAGAACGGACCTTTACAGCGTTCTACCGCCGATTCTGCGGCGTAGGCTGGACGTACCCACGGCTCATGCCCGATTTTCGGGTGCGGGTCGTGACACATTTTTGGTGGTGGCCCATGCAGGTCTGCTTTTAGGGTTACCTGCAATAGGATATAGGAGATAGGCTGAGAGAGAGTGTGCTCAATCACAACTAGGACCCTTCCTACTTCCTTTTGCTATCTTTAATTTTTCTGAAATTGTTTTCTTTTGCAATATTATTGTCCTTCATTGATGTTATCGTTTCTTGCACTATATTGACTTCTTTTGATCTGTGTTCAGGATGCCTCCGAAGACCAGATCTCAGCGCACCGCCCCAGTAGCTGCCACCGAGAGGTCTGCCACCTCTCGACCTGCTCGACTTCCGGCAGCCGCTACCGCTCCACTCGCCACTCCTGCGGTTAAGGGAGCGTCAGTTTCTCTCGGAGATCCCCTTACTCCCATTGATCCGAGAGCCACCCCAGTTGTCCCGGTGGTACCTCCTCCACCACCGCCTGCGCTAGTAGATGCTACGCAGTTGTTCGCATTCTTCCGAGAGATGATGGATGCGCAGCACCGAGGAGGACAGCAGGGGCGAGCTTTTGCCCTGACAGTGGACGAGGCCGAGCCAGTTGGTGATGTTATCTCAGGTTCTGTTCTCCTTGATTCCATTCCAGCACTTGCTTTATTTGATTCCGGTGCTTCCCATAGCTTTGTGTCTGTATCTTTTGCTGTTAGACACCATCTTGTTGCTGAACCTTTAGCTAGACTCTGCAAGATCACGACCGGGGGTGGTATCATCCTAGTCCGTGATGTTTGCAGAGACCGGAGAGTTACCTTGGGAGGCCGGGAGTTGAGTGTGTGCCTACTCGTAATGCCACTTCCGAGCTACGATGTTGTACTCGGGATGGATTGGTTGAGTACGCATTGTGCTAGTATAGATTGTCGTGGAGGCAGAGTTTTGTTCAGTCCGCCAGGTGAGCCAGAGTTTCAGTTTGCCAAAGGAGCAGCGGAGCAGCGGAGCAGACAGAGGGAGTCTTCTGCGGAGCCCTGGTGGTAGAGCCGAGGTCGCTACATCCACTGATAGAGGAGTATATGGATGTCTTTCCGGAGGAGTTGCCAGGGTTACCTCCGGACAGAGATGTGGAGTTCTCTATAGACTTGGTGCCAGGCGCGGAGCCGATATCCCAGCATGTCTATAGAGTCAGCAACAGTGAGCTGATAGAGTTGAAGAAGCAGGTGGATGAGCTTCAGGACAAGGGATTTATCAGATCTAGTTCTTCTCCGTGGGGTGCTCCGGTACTTTTTGTGCCGAAGAAGGATGGGTCGATACGGATGTGTATCGACTACAGGGCTCTGAATAACCTCACAATCAAGAACAAGTATCCGCTGCCGCGTATTGATGATCTTTTTGACCAGTTGAGCGGAGCGAGGGTGTTTTCCAGGATTGATCTGAGGACAGGCTACCACCAGGTGAAGGTCAGGAAGGAGGATATTCCGAAGACAGCTTTTCGGACCAGATATGGACAGTATGAGTTCTTGGTGATGCCGTTTGGGTTGACTAATGCCCCGGCAGTATTCATGAATCTGATGAACAAGGTGTTCCATCAGCATCTGGACAGGTTTGTGGTGGTATTTATAGATGACATCTTGGTGTATTCGAAGACCCCAGAGGAGCACGAGGAGCATCTGAGGATAGTGCTGGAGACTCTCAGGAGGGAGAAGCTTTATGGAAAGCTTTCGAAGTGTGAGTTCTTCCTTGACAAGGTTGAATTCCTTGGTCATGTGGTGACTGGAGAGGGTATCTCGGTGGATCCGAGAAAGATCGTGGAAGTTGAGGCATGGAGTGCTCCGAGTTCAGTAGCCGAGGTCAGGAGTTTCTTGGGACTGGCAGGCTACTACAGGCGATTTGTTCAGGATTTTTCCCGGATTGCAGAGCCGTTGTCCAGGCTGACCCGGAAGGACGTGGAGTTTGTTTGGTCAGAGGAGTGCCAGATCGCCTTTGATGAGCTGAAGAGGAGGTTGACGACAGCTCCAGTGTTGACGTTGCCATCAGGTTCTGGAGGATTCACTATCTATAGTGATGCATCGGGGAAAGGACTGGGTTGTGTGTTGCAGCAGAATGGGAGGGTGATTGCCTATGCTTCCAGGCAATTACGTCCTCATGAGAAGAATTACCCTACCCACGATTTGGAGTTGGCAGCGGTCATTTTTGCTCTGAAGTTGTGGAAACACTATTTATATGGAGAGCGTGTGGAGATCTTCACAGACCACAAGAGCTTGAAGTATGTGTTTACCCAAAAAGAGCTGAACATGAGGCAGAGGAGATGGTTGGAGTTGATGAAAGACTTCGACATATCATTGCAGTATCATCCAGGGAAGGCGAACGTAGTTGCGGATGCATTGAGCAGGTATCCGGTAGCTATGTGCCTGACTACAGATCGTTATCTTCTGGCAGATCTAGAGAGCTTGGGCATTGAGGTGATAGTGCCTGGAGTTGAGATGCAGATGTGGGGACTGCAGATTCAGTCAGAGTTGGTAGACCGGATCAGGGCTACACAGTTTGAGGATGAGTCCCTGAGGAGCATCAGGGAGCAGGTTCAGATGGGTTTATCAGATGACTTCACCATTGCTGATGATGGTTCCTTGCGGCACGGTACCAGGTTGTGTGTGCCGAGTGGGTCGTTGCACGAGGAGGTTCTCCAGGAGGCGCATCGATCCCAGTACTCTATGCATCCCGGTGCCAACAAGATGTATAGAGATCTGAGACAGCATATATGGTGGTACGGGATAAAACGGGAGGTAGCACGCTTCGTATCCCGATGCTTAGTGTGCCAGCAGATGAAGGCGGAGAGGCAGAGGCCAGGAGGATTACTCCAGCCGCTACCCATTCCGGAGTGGAAATGGGAGCATGTGACAATGGATTTTGTTTCTGGACTTCCCCGTTCTCCAGGCGGAAAAGATGCGATTTGGGTCATCGTGGACAGGTTGACCAAATCGGCCCACTTTCTACCATTCAAAGTGGGTACGTCTACAGAGAGACTCGCAGAGATGTATGTGCGCCAGATAGTCAGACTGCATGGAGTTCCAGTGAGCATAGTATTAGATCGGGACAGTCGCTTTACTTCGCATTTCTGGAGGAGTCTGCAGGCTAGCTTGGGCACCCAGCTCAAGTTTAGTAGTGCGTATCACCCGCAGACAGATGGTCAGTCAGAGAGGACCATTCAGACACTTGAGGACATGCTTCGGACCTGTGTTTTGGATTTTAGAGGCTCTTGGGAGGATCACTTGCACTTGGTAGAGTTTGCTTACAACAACAGCTACCAAGCCAGTATCGAGATGTCACCTTTTGAGGCGTTGTATGGACGGAGGTGTCGCACTCCGTTGTCATGGGATGATGTAGGTGAGAGAGCTTTGCTTGGCCCGAAGATGGTGGTTGATGCAGCGAAGAAGGTCAAGCTCATTAGAGATAGACTTCGGGTGGCGCAGGACAGGCAGCGGCATTGGGCCGATAGCCACCGGAGACCTTTGGAGTTCGAGGTATAGCTTAGAATCTAGATTTTGTTCTTGTGTTTGCTTGTGATTGCTTGTTTTAGACTAAGTGCAGAGACCTTGTTTGTGCTAGGTTGGAGATCTGGTGTTCCTGAGGATTTCTCCGACGCGGGGCACTATTCGCTTCGGTGGAGGCGGGAAGCTTAGCCCATGTTTCGTTGGACCCTTCCGTGTCCTCGAGAGGGTCGGCGCCGTGGCGTATAGGCTTGAGTTGCCGCCTACGCTGGAGGGAGTTCATGATGTGTTCCACGTGTCGTAGTTGAGACGGTACGTGGCGGATCCCAGTCACGTATTGGATCACTCGGAGATCGCAGTGGGCCCTACTCTTAGCTATCCAGAGCAGCCGGTGGAGATTCTGGATCGGCGGGAGAAGGTGTTGAGGAACCAGACTATTCCCTTGGTTCGCGTCGCGTGGAGGCATCACTCTCCAGGGGAGTCGACCTGGGAGAGGGAGGATGAAATGCGCGAGCGATACCCCTATCTCTTCGAGCCCTGAGGTATGGTTCTTTCTTTGCATTCCTGTCCTAGTTTCGTCTTTTAATTTCGAGGACGAAATTATTTTAAGGAGGGTAGGCTTGTCACTACCCGATTCTAGAAAATAGGGTTTTTTTTAATTTTTAATTGGTAAATTGTGTATTGTATTTAAATAATTATAATTGTATTTAAATAGTGATTGTATTATTTTTTATTATTTTTATTTTGATTGTTTTAGGGTTTTGGCTAGCCTGGACCCATGTCCGACCCTAGTGGACCCATGTCCGACCCAGCCCACACCCTTGTGAGAATTATTTTGGGGCTTAGATTTATTATTTTATTTTTAGGAGGTTAGTTGGAGAGATTTGGAGCTAGTTTGAGTGCATTTAGAGACCCGGAACCCAAAACCAAGTGAGTAGGGGTATTTTGGGAATTTAGAAACTTATGTAAACCCCTTTATTAGGTGGCCGGCCCCCCTACCTACCCCTCCCAACCGTGGAAACCAGCAGCCCTCTCCCTCTTTATCATTCCACTTCTTCCTTCTTCTTCTTCTTCTTCTTCTTCTTCTTCTTCTTCTTCATTTCTTCTTCTCCACTTCTCCTTTCTTCTTCCTTCTTCTTCCAAGTAAGCTTCTCTTCACATTTCTTCTTTCTTTCTTTCATTCCTTCTTCCTTAAGCTAACCCTAACCTTACATTTTCTCTAACCTAGGTGTGAGGAGCTTAGATCTAGTGTGAGAGCTAGATTTGGTGGCTTGGAGCTTGAGGGAGGTGATTTCTAGGGGTTGTGAGACTTTGGCCTTGGGATTCCAACTCCCAAGAGGTAAAACCTAACTTTTTCCTTCCTAATTATTTTTGTGTAGTGTAATTAGTATTGTAGAACCCTCCTAGATCCTAACCCTACCCGTAGGAGGAAGTTGGAACTAGTTTGGGTGAGTTTAGAGACTTTGACATTAGGTTTTGTGTCGAATTCGGGTGGAATCCGAATTTGGCCCAATTTTGGGTGATGCCCTAGGTTAGATGGACCTAGGTAGACGTTGTCGGGTGTCTAGAGGGTGAGTGCGTGTCTCCGTTCGGACACGGAAAGCCGTGTCGCAGAGAAACGGGCGTTTCGGGCGAAATTGGGGCTTTTCGTCGTCGCCGATTCTAAGTGCGTGTGCGTTTCCACCACGGACCTAGAATCGACGCGGGAGCACATTTTCTAAGATCTAGACATCGTGTAGAGCGCGTGGGTAAATTTTGGGCCGATTCCGAGTTCGTTTGGTGTGCGTTTCAGGAGGTTTTCCGAGCCGCGCACCACGTGTTCGTCGAAATGACCGAACGGCCATTTCGACTTGGTTTCCTCGTTTCGGGCTTGTGCGCACGTTGGGTTAGTATCGGAGAGTGTGTGCTAGAGTTTTCGAGTTATACTTTATATATTTTTGGGTATTGGTGAGTGTCGGGGTCGTTGGGCGTGAGTAGGACGTGTGGTTTGAGTGTTGTGTGCGTGGTTGTGTTTGTATTTATGTGTGTCTATATATATATATATATTTATATATATTTGTATGTGTGTTTATGTATATATATACTTATATATATGTGTGTATTTATATTTATGTACTTGTATGTGTACATGTCTATGTATATATATATGTATATGTGTAAGTGTGCTTGTGTGTGTGTATATGTATATATATATTTTGAATGTGTGTATATATATATATATATATATATATATATATATATATATATTAAGCTATATATATATATAGCTATGTATATATTTGTATGTGGGTGTGTGTATTAGTGTGTTTGTGAGTGTGTAGGTGTGTGTGTTAGTGAGTGTGTTAGAATAGATATAAGTGTATATATATAGGTATTTAGTTGTTTATATATATAGTTATATGTGTGTATATATATATATATATAGGGTGATATATATGTATATATATAGGAGAGTGTGTGTGTGTATATGAGAGGAAGGGGGGGGGCAGACTGCACAGTAGCAGCAGCAGCTGCTGCCCCCAACAACAGCAGTAGCAAGGGGCAGCAGCAGCAGCCAAGAGCAGTAGCAGCAGCAATGCGAAGCGCAGCAGCAGCAGTAGCAGTATATGCAGCAGCAGCAGCAATTGCAAACCCAGGCAAGCTCCAGCAGCTCCAGGTAGCAGCTAGCTAGTGTGAGAGAGAGTGAGATAGATAATAAGTTAGATAGATAGATAGATATATAGATATCTAGATATGAATATATATACATATAGTTAGATAGGTAGCTAGATAGTTACCTAGATAAGTAGATATGTGATAGATACCTATATCTATATGCATAGATATATATATAAACCTAGAGGTAGATATATATATTATAGTTAGTAATATATATTTATGCGTAGGGTAAGGTAAATGGGTATTTATGTATATGTGTGTGGATATATATATGTATATAGGTAGATACCTACTTAGATATATATATATATATGATAGATATCTATATTACCTAGCCTAGATTAATAACTAGGTGCATAATCAATAGCTAGATAGCTAGTTAGAGGGTTTTAGAGCGAAACCTCAATACCTTGAGATACCGAGGTATCTCGATACCTTGAGATATTCAAGGTATTGAGTTTCGAGCGGGGTATTTGAGCATTAGCCTAGGAAATGCTTTGGAGTGATTTTTATATGTTTATATATATATAATTACGCGTGCTAGCATAGGTTTTAGCGGGTTTAAGCGGGGTGCGTGGCCTAGGGCGAGGTATCGGATACCGAGGGTATCCCGGTATCTCGATTAGGCGAGTTTGTGAGTTTAGTAGCTTAATGAGCTCGGTTTGACCTAGAATTTCAGGGGCACCCTAGTTTGACCTAGCTTTGACCATAATTGTCCCCGTTGACCGTAAAAGTCAACGTTTGACCTAGTTTTGACCTAGAGTTGACTTTTTGGACCCCAGGTTGACTTTTTGACCCGAATTTCACCGGTTTGACCCGTTCGACCTAGAATAGCCCTAGAAGCCTGTTTTTTAATTATTTTATATCAGTTTTAATCCTTAGAACCCTGTTTAATTCTGCTTTTCGCATTAGGTCCTTGCGACACCGGTCCGGATCTCGATCCTCATCAGTTGCTCAGGACATCAGGCGAGTACCTACCTCTGATAGTTTTCATTTCATGATAGCGTTTATATCACCTGTTCTAGAACTGTAATACTTGATTCTGACACATTGTTACACGAGCTGGTGCTAGTGGATCCCGTCATGAGATGCTATCCCCCTTACCGTGTTCAGCGGGTACTCTATCACGTGTATTTCATCATGTGCTTCGGGTATTGATTCTCATGTGCTATCATGTGCTTATTGTGCTCTCGCCTTCATGTGCGCGAGCTATTATCATGTACGTAGCGTGTTGTGGTTGGATCCAATGGTATTAGTGGGGGAGGGGAGTAGTGAGTTGGTTATGTGATCAAAGCCAAACAGTATTCATGTGTATGTCGGTTATGCAACTCACGCATAACGGAGTTATCGTAGTGTTTTTCATGTGCAACCTAAGCCGATCACATAACGAACTTGTGCTCAAGGCACTTAGCTAGTATTCATGTTTCTCACCTGCAGTTACTTTTCCACTACTTGTATTGTTCTTCAGTTTATATTGCAGCTACTTATTGTGCTCCAGCATATATTTATTTTCTGTGCATCTTGATTACTTTTCTATTGCTCGTCATATACACCTTACCATGCATTTGGAGTTGCTTTCAGAGTTATGTACTTCGCTCCAGTCCTGACTGGGCATATTTTTTCCAGAGGATCCTGAGGACTATTGCCCTACGTTCTACGGGCCTGGTATTGACGACTGTTGTGACCCCGAGGAGGAGTGCGCCGAGGAGACGCCGATAGCACCCTAGTTAGCTAGGTGGGTTTTCTGGGTTATTTCCAGTGGTTTGTATTTTGGATGACTGTACTTATTCTTTTGTTGCTTGAGATGTTGTAGCTATTTGTAGACTTGGACTGTATTATTTTGGATTGTCTTGCTCTCTTGGTTCTGTTTCTTTGTTTATATCATATCGTGCTTATATTCTTCCTCTAGATTTTGTGATTGAGATCATTGATATATATATATTGCGTGGTTGCCTCCTTTGGGAGAGGATTTTATATATATATTGCGTGGTTTTGCCCTCCTTTTGGAGAGGTCATGCCGGATTTTTCAGTGAGATATAGATAGATATGGTTGACCTAGAACGGACCTTTACAGCGTTCTACCGCCGATTCTGCGGCGTAGGCTGGACGTACCCACGGCTCATGCCCGATTTTCGGGTGCGGGTCGTGACACATTTTTGGTGGTGGCCCATGCAGGTCTGCTTTTAGGGTTACCTGCAATAGGATATAGGAGATAGGCTGAGAGAGAGTGTGCTCAATCACAACTAGGACCCTTCCTACTTCCTTTTGCTATCTTTAATTTTTCTGAAATTGTTTTCTTTTGCAATATTATTGTCCTTCATTGATGTTATCGTTTCTTGCACTATATTGACTTCTTTTGATCTGTGTTCAGGATGCCTCCGAAGACCAGATCTCAGCGCACCGCCCCAGTAGCTGCCACCGAGAGGTCTGCCACCTCTCGACCTGCTCGACTTCCGGCAGCCGCTACCGCTCCACTCGCCACTCCTGCGGTTAAGGGAGCGTCAGTTTCTCTCGGAGATCCCCTTACTCCCATTGATCCGAGAGCCACCCCAGTTGTCCCGGTGGTACCTCCTCCACCACCGCCTGCGCTAGTAGATGCTACGCAGTTGTTCGCATTCTTCCGAGAGATGATGGATGCGCAGCACCGAGGAGGACAGCAGGGGCGAGCTTTTGCCCTGACAGTGGACGAGGCCGAGCCAGTTGGTGATGTTATCTCAGGTTCTGTTCTCCTTGATTCCATTCCAGCACTTGCTTTATTTGATTCCGGTGCTTCCCATAGCTTTGTGTCTGTATCTTTTGCTGTTAGACACCATCTTGTTGCTGAACCTTTAGCTAGACTCTGCAAGATCACGACCGGGGGTGGTATCATCCTAGTCCGTGATGTTTGCAGAGACCGGAGAGTTACCTTGGGAGGCCGGGAGTTGAGTGTGTGCCTACTCGTAATGCCACTTCCGAGCTACGATGTTGTACTCGGGATGGATTGGTTGAGTACGCATTGTGCTAGTATAGATTGTCGTGGAGGCAGAGTTTTGTTCAGTCCGCCAGGTGAGCCAGAGTTTCAGTTTGCCAAAGGAGCAGCGGAGCAGCGGAGCAGACAGAGGGAGTCTTCTGCGGAGCCCTGGTGGTAGAGCCGAGGTCGCTACATCCACTGATAGAGGAGTATATGGATGTCTTTCCGGAGGAGTTGCCAGGGTTACCTCCGGACAGAGATGTGGAGTTCTCTATAGACTTGGTGCCAGGCGCGGAGCCGATATCCCAGCATGTCTATAGAGTCAGCAACAGTGAGCTGATAGAGTTGAAGAAGCAGGTGGATGAGCTTCAGGACAAGGGATTTATCAGATCTAGTTCTTTCATTTGGATCTTCACTTGCACAAGCTTCGAAATCAGTATATCGCTTAGACTGGATCGTGCGCACCTTCGACATGCATTTCTAGTGTGAGCACGTCAACCAGCTTAGTGATAGCGAAGTCTCAGCACTCGAGTTCCACTTTTTCTTAAGTCTTGGATGGTGCACTAGTTCAAGGCGTCCCTCGAATAGATGCATTCAACCAAACTTAGGGTTAGTGAAAATCGGACAAGCTACTAGCGATACTCTCGAAGGGTCCGCACAGGTTGGCACAAAGGCCACTCGCAGCATACAACCAGACAGGCAAGCATATCATTCAAAACGTATTTTGAAATTAGTTAAACTTATTGTTGGAACATCCCATCGAGGCATTGAGAGAGAGCGTGCACATAACCCACGAACGAGCTTTCGAAACAGAGATATCGAATTGAATTCCAAAGGCATATAAGCCAGGCTCTGATACCAACATGTCATGCCCCGATCTCCCGCAGGCAATCGGCCGTTCCCGCTAGACGGGAATCACCCTCGCCAGCGCTCCCGCGGAACGATCGCTTAACCCATCCGGGCGTGATGCCGCACGAGCGTGAGCCACGCCCGTGCAAGGCCATGGTTTATTGGCTGGCGGTTAGAGTTCTAAGCCACAGAGTTGCACAAATTGTCCGAGTGCAGCGGAGTCATGAACGCATAGGCGATCGGTAACAGGTTCACTGAGTCGACAAATATAGCGGAAGCATAGAAACACAAGTTGAAGTAAAGCAAGCTCTTTTATTGATATAAACTTATGTTACAGGCGGCGTATAGCCGAGATTACAAGTCGCTCAAGCCTCTCTCTCTGAAACAGTAAAAGCGTGCCAAGTGGCTACAACTTATGGAATGAATGTACAGGCGATGGTCAGGCTATGTTCACAATTTATGTCTTGTATAAGCGCTTCAGTCCCGGACGCACCGTTGCAAGGCTTCAGAGGGAACTCCAGGCCTTAGCACGCATGAAGGAGGCATCCGCACCGAACGAGGTTCTCCCGCACCCTGTATACAAACTGGTGGATTATCAGTACATTGAATGCACTGGTGGGGAAGCTACTCGCCCGCTCAACAAATCCAAACACGTAATACAGGTTCCGTGCACAACTATTAAGTTGTCTTTTTAGTTGCCTTAGGATCAGTTTCATGCAGATATTGAATAGCCTAACATGTCGGGCAGTGTGCCGTGCGATGTTAGAGGAAACACGGCGAGACTTACCAACTTACCATCTCCTTCCCTGTCCAAGGCAAACATTGTTAATTTAAGCAGGAGCATGTATAAGCATTCAGGAGGCATAGCATTATGCAAACACGAGTATTTATTTCAAGATCGTTCAGGTGTTTAGTTGTTCTTGATGCGATACAGTGCCTCGCACGCGGATAGCCGCTAAGCGAGGATGAATTGTTTATCTTTCGTTTACAAGCAAGCATGCAACAAGTTCATTACAAGGCGATCACTGGTGTATGCCATATGGATGGTATAGTCTTTGACGAGATGGGTTACAACAAAGAACAAGGGGCGCTGCAAGCCATTCCGCCGAACAAGAGACTATTTAGTCTTTGACGAGAATGCTTTGCAACAAAGTACAAGAGGCGCTGCAAGCCATTCCGCCGAACAAGAGACTAAGAACAATATGTCTCGCCCGGACCGGGTCGATGCCAGTGCCCCAGCATCGCCCGCGAGACCGTTACCCTGTGCACTGGTTGTCCATGATCGAACGGGGCCTTGGTTGGGGCAACAAGAGTACAAGACAAGAGTACAAGACAAGAGGCAAGCTGTTGGCGCAACAATAGTACAAGACAAGATGCATTGCCTGTTTCGTTGTTCAGTGACTATCTTTTGCCTTGATGCAATTCTCCTGGGGCGGAGATTGCCTTGGTGACCTAGCGGTCCCGAATACTTGCAGGTTCGTTCAGGCACGGAACGACTACGTAGTAGTCTCCCGGGGTTTGGATGAAAATACGATAACAATCAAGCAGACAAGCATGCGTTTCTAAGGAACATAAGCAGGCACGTTGCTCGGACCCGAAGGTAAGCCGAGAGTTAAAACCGTTAAGGGACTTAGCATGCGAGGGTCTGAACATATAAGTTGTATTTCATTTCCATGTTCTAACAAGCAATACAAGTTGGGATTATTCCCTTAGCTAGGTGCGTTGGATTTATTAGCATGCAGGGGGTGAATCACCTAGCGACTAGCATGAATATTCCAGATTTTTTATGTGTGCTGGCTAAGCAAAGACAAGTTCACCGTAGCCACCCACCTTAGCGATGATTCGCCTCGGTAGAGCGATACGTCTGAGCGAGCCTCTGAAAGTCCAAGCCGGATTCCTGTAGGGACAAGTCTGGATATCCTTTGCTTCTCCTTTGAGGCAAAGCGGGTCGGGACAGTTGCACTTTTAGCCTTTTGAGACGGCAGTCCGCTTGAGCGGAACGGGGTGTTACAGCCTGCACCTAGGATTAGAGGATAGGATCTCATCCATAATTAACTATGACTTATCTTCCTTCCAGTCTGTCCTACTTATATAATTGCATCCTGCTTGATTCATGTACTTCCCTGATAAATCCTTAAGTATAGCCCCTACCAGAATATAGGAATCCCTGTTGATAGGATGATAATTAGAGTAGTATTCCTATTAAGAATACAACTAGGGCATTGACATATCATTAAGTTCAGATTACTTAAGGAACCCTAGTCTTCCATATTCCCTAATGAACCCTAGTCTTCCCTACTACCTAATAAACCCTAGCATCACTACCTATAGATTAACTTACCATTATTCCTTGACATATTTACGTATGACTTGAGAGTAGTATAAATATTACTAGGATTAGTTAGACAATTGATCATAAGTATTGACCCTAGTCTTGAGAAACCCATAGAAATCTAAGGTTGAACACTAGAACTGAAACCTCATCCTATGTTTAGATAAACCCAGTTTTACGCCAGAAACTTTTTACCCTTGTTGGCATAAAAGCCAATTGACTCTTGGTTGAGTAGAAACCAAACGACTGCCTAGTTGGCGTAAAAGCCAAATGACTTTCCTGATGGCGTAAAAACCCAATTATGCAGGAGATTATCTCCTTTACGCCACAGTTAGGACAACCGCTACCCACGATCCCTTAGTCTTCCTTACCCTGCGTCATGCAAGCCACGTAGGTAACTGTCCTGCATAAACATGAAGATTCTAGAATAATAGATAACCAGCGTAGAGTAACCTGATTAGGCGTAGAAAATAAGGATAGGATGTAAGCGTATTTGTTACAGCCTTAGCTTTCCCCATCCATGACCAAATTCCGTGTATTAAATGCCGAGATACGCCTCGAGCCCTGTGCAAAAAGAAACAGCTTTTGACAGGTCATCTGGTTTTGTCTCACCTCGAGCGTTTGTGACTTGTATCCAATCAGTCACTAGACGACAACCTGGATCTCCGTGCACATTCTTTATCACAACCGTCATCTCGATCGTTGTACAATTACTTTTGTCAAATGTCAGGATTCACTAAAATTTGACTGACAAACTTATGAGTTCCTCGTACAACTTTACGCAGACAGATATTACGCAGACTTTTACGCATAGAACTTTTTCGCGCAGACTTTCACCCAGACTTTTACGCGCAGATTTCTACGCACAGACTTTTTACGCGGATAGCTCTGAAGCCATGCGTTTCGCCCAATTATTTTTATCTCTGCTTTACGCAGATAACCTCGAACCCCTACTTTACGCGGACTTCCTTAAATCTCTGTTTTAGGCAGACAGCCTATAGTGTATATTAAGATTGTAGAACTTAGAAGACCATACCTCTTTTTAGTCAACTAGCGACTTAGACAAGGAATTCTTTTTAGTCAACTAGCGACTTAGACAAGGAATTCGAATAATAACTGTAGAGATTATAGAGTCTTTATCTTTTTGTGATTGTGAATTATGTTGTAATTTCTCTCATCATAATCTAGCATACTTAAAATTGCTGTCCTGCCTTGACTTATGATGCTAGTATAGCCTAGTTTTGCAAGCTTATTCTTTATCGAGCTTGTTCATGACACATGTGTTATTGGGGCCTGATCCACCCCACTAATACAATTGTCTATTCAGAATCAGTGTATTACGGTCTGATCAACCTTAGTGAATTTTGATTCGCCCTTCGCATAACTACTTTACGTGGATTGAGATATATAGTGATTAGTAGACAGATGTACTTGCCCTCTAGATATGTCTAAGCATATCGTATCAGTTACATAACTGTACTGATACGAGCATGTGAATAGAAATTACCAAAAATAATATTTCAATCCATAACTGTTTTGACAATTTCCATTTGAATTCTTTAAACGCCTTGATCCCCACACTTCTAATCTATTACCTTCCCCTTGAACTCTTGTTTAGTGTTTTCTGTCTTCCTTTATTTCGGAAAGACGAAACCTCGTCCTTAGTATAAATATGAAAGTGTATTGTTCTGTAGCCATTTCTGTTTGTTTCTTGGGTATTTACCAAACCCTATTATTAGATTAGATTGCAGTTTAAAACTATACTATTTTTAGAATGACCTTCGCTACCTACCTAACATTTTATTACGTTCCTGATACGTGCGCCACCATGGCAGCATGAAATTTTATTTTTGCCTCGTAACTTTGGTCAAGTTCAAAACTCAAGTATTACGATGAAGAATGTATCATTTTGCTATCAGGAGTCTAAATGGATTTTACCTGGATGAACAATTGATTGACTCCTGAATGGATAGCAGCACTTATGACTAGGTTGACTTATAAGGATTAAAAATTCCTATGGATCGACTCACCAAGTCAGCACAAATTCTTACCTTTAGAGTTGTCCAGCCTGTAGAAGCTTTAGCTAACTTATATATGAGATAAATCATAAGATTGCACGGCATACCAGTCAGCATTTTTACCAGACAAGGATTCACGTGACCAGAGTTGGTGGTCAGCACCGTAGAGACAGTTAAGTAATACAAGGACGCTTGCAAGCAGAACAAGACAGACAACAACAGTGGGCAGACCGTCATCATCATCCCTTGGAATTCAAAGAGGACGGTCATGTCATCTTGGGGATATCACCTACTAGAGGCACCATTCGATTCGGAGGACGCAGCAAGTTGAGTCCAAGGTATATCGGACCAGTGACGTGCTGGAAAGAGTAGGAGTATTAGCATATCGACTTGCGCTACCACCTTCACTTGAGGAAATACTTGATGTATTCCACGTGTCGTAACTCAGACAATATGTGACAGACAGCAGCATGTTCTCAACCATTCGGAGATCACCATTAGGCCGAGCTTGTCATATCAAGAGCAACCCGTGGGAATCCTTGATCATCGAGGAAAGGTATTGAGGAATCAGTCTATTCCCTGGGTCCGCGTGGCATGGAAGCATGGCGCGCCAGGAGAATCTACTTCGAAGTGTATGGGCGACATGCGTAAACATTTTTCGAACCTATTCGTAAACCAAGATATAAATTACTTTGTGAAATTATATCTTATACCGTCTTTGATTTCTATCCCGGCTTAGTTTTAATTTCGAGGACGAAATTTTTATAAGTTGGGTAGATTGTAAACCCCCTCGACCAGATTTCAGTATTTTTAAGATTATTTTAACAATTTAGGATTTATTGCAATTTATTAAATTATTTTTCTTACATATCCTATTGACTTGTGCACCTGTCCCTCACCAAATTATTTGGAGCTTTACCTTGACTGTTATCCCCGAACGAAGTTCGCATACCCCTCCTAGACATGCTAGTCTATTTTTCTGTATTTTGTGCAACTCCCAGATACTCCATTTTGAGCCTCGGTTGAGACGCACAAATATGGTTACAAAAGTCCGTATTTATTTCCTATTTAATTTTCTGCTCTTTACCCACCTCTGTACCAATAGAGATTTGAGGCCCAACATGCACCTGTTTTGCCCAAACAAAAATACGTTAATATTCTACACTGAGTATACTACATTTAGTATATTGACACCGTAGAAAAATTATGACCCTACCTGCCTCTAAATAATTAGAGAACACCGTGCGCAATATTTATTAATTAATTAAATACGATGGCCCGTATCACTCCAAAACCAGGACCAGTCCCTGCCCAGACTCACCCCCACCCCCTCAGGACCCTCACACAGCTTTTCCCTTCAATCCTGTGAATTTTAGTATTTTTCGGAATAAGGTGTTTTCCCAGACAATTTCGTAATTGCGCAATTTCCCAAAAATAGGACAATTCTGCAATTTATGAAACTACAGGGACTTTCCTGCAATTTGCAGCGCGAGGTGCCACCCCTTCATTGGCCGGTGAACCTGCACCGTCCATTTGGAGACGGGATCCACCCGAAAAGATCCCGAAAATATCTCGAAAATATCCTACAAATATCCCAAAAATATCTCTAGATATTTTCCTTATTTAATTAATAAAATTCTTTATAAAAGAAAATAAAAAGAAAAAGAAAAATCAAAACCCAACCCCAAACCCGATTTCCTCCAGGCCGCAGCCGAAACCCCCCTCCGCCGGCGGCGAGCTCCCCCGCCGGAGCCGACCACCGCCCCCTGGCCGGAGCCGAGCCCCCCCCAACCCCGCTGGCCCCCGACCCTCTCTCTCCTTCTCCTCAGCTCCCTCTTCCTCTCCTCCATCCTCCCCCGGCCGGAGCCAACCCCGCGGCGAGCCGACTTCTCCCCCGTCGGCCTCTTCTTCCTCCGCCTGACGACCCCCACAACTCCGCGACCACCGCCTCCCTCTCTCCTCAGCTCCCTCTCCCCATCCCAGCCTCTTCCCTCCACCGCCACCACCACCATCTGTCACCACCACCACCACCATCATCATCACCACCATCGACGCCATCTCCGTCGCTGCCCTCCGCCACCCGACCCCGCTGGCCTCGACAGCAGCCACCCGACCCCCCCTCTGTGCACAGCCACCCTCTCCCCGAGCCCTCTCCCCTCCGCCAGCGACTTCCCTGACTTCCTCCTCCGACACTCGTCGCCATGCCCTGCCCGGCAGTCCCGCTGACCGACGAGCTCCACCTGAGCGCCTCCGGCGAAGCCCCGGTGAGCCTCCACTGGACTCAGAACAGACACAACAGTCGGACACAGCCCGGACACGTCCAGGACACAAATCCTGTGTCTAAACGACACACGGACACGTGAAATTCAGATTTCACGGAGCCCTGTTCAGGTAACGATTTCTCTCACCTCGTAATTCTGATTTCAATTCTGTCAGTTGCGTTGTGTAGACTGTGTAACCATCTCGGTGCCCGTGCAACCCGCTCGGAGCATCGCATCTTGTGGCGATCGCAAACCGAGATCCAAATACAGGAAAAACAACGATCCGATTCACCCCAGAACTGGGTACGCCCCGCCAAACGGGACGACTTGGTCGTACGCGATCTTTACCGAAACGTGCGCGACGTTGATACGGACGTGTAGGAATTCGGAGAAGTTGATTCGGATGTGCGTGCACACCGAAATCAACGCGTATCCGCCGACACCGCCCCGTATCCGCCTGTTCTGGAACACGCTGCAACTTTGTGTACACACGTCGGATCGAGATGAAACTTGTGCCATCGGACTCGTAGCAATACGCTGGTCCTGTGACCCAAGTTTGGTTCGATTCTGAGAACGTTGGCAAAATCCTGTATCGTGGGCCCCACAGGCTCCACCTAACGGGCGATTTTGTGACCGGCTCATCGGAATCCAATTCTGGAAGTTCCGTTGGGTTCGTATCGACGTTCTGGACTTTTTGACACTAAATTTGGCAAATTTGAAGACCTTTGACCCTGACACGTTTTCGGTGCAAAGCGGCCCACATGTGGACCCCGCTTTGACCAGAAACTCTCATTTTTGCCCCTGTGTCCAAATTGAACATAAGGACAAGCATTTCTAGCTATTTGATATTTTTTGAGACTGTTAGTGATGTTTATTTCAGCATCCGGAGACTTTCATTCTGAGGCCATAGTTTCTGACACTTGGTATTTGACATCTGGATATTACATTTACAGCTCTCTTGCCAGACAAGTATACCTTGCCTTGTTGTACTGTTTAAATTCAGTTATTGTTAGTTACATGTTTATTTATTTTAATATTATATAAATGTGCGTGTCCGAGCAGACTCGGGTGCAGTCAACGATGGCGTTGACGTTAGGACTTGTGTCTGACCTAGTGTCTAGTAGACCCACCTAAAAGTTGTGAAGTTATTGATATAACTTCCCAGGCCTTGACACGTATCATTACACGTCACAGAGTGAGTACATGTAGGGACGCGTGCCTCATGCGCGACTGGCCATCAGTGTGAGCAACACGTGTAGCGGTATTTAGCTCAGTTGTTTATTTTATTGAGACTTGCATCATAGTAGGAGGTGTCCACGTCGTTTTCACGACTTGTACATCTGTATTGGGTCGAAAAGATACTAGTAGACGTATGGGACACCCCCTCCTTATATATTCCTGTTGCCTGATACTATACTCTTCGGAGATGGGGTATTCCTGTTGCCTGATACCATACTCTTCGGAGATGGGGTATTCCTGTTGCCTGATACCATGCTGCTCGGAGATGGGGTATTGGTTTTCTTGTTTCTGTTACCATGCTCCGAGGAGGATGGGGTACTGCTTGTGCCCTGCGACGGGGGCATATGTGGCATATACTAGCCAGTCATGACGATTGGTGAATTACGTCAGCATATGTCTAGCCGACACATTCCCATGCGTACTACCAGGTCTTTAAATTGCATTCACTTAGATGGTTAGCACACCCCAATTACTTATTCAGTATTTACATTATGGCATGTCATTTTTCTGTATCTTGCTATGTCCCTCTGAGGACCTGGTCCCCTGCCAGGTGTATATGTTCTTGAGTATTCGCAGGAGCACAGATCCGGACAGGCTACTTATTTTCCGAGGAGGTCATCTCTTCGAGCCTCATGATTGTCAGATGTTGTTCTTTATGGTGTGTATTCTAGTTCCTTTTATATTTCTATTTCGGCAGTGGATTTGTTTCCATCCGACTGTCGTTCTTTAGGTACTTTATTTTGAGATCTAGTTACCTGGTTTTTGTTTATTCATATTTGACTTCTGTGGATGATATTTAGATATTACCCTGTATCTTGTGATTAATTATACCACTGGTGAATTATTGTTCATTATACAGCGTACGCACGTATATATGGTTTCCATATATTGGAATTGCCATATATACGGGCGACTGGCATAGTTACGTATCCTAGTCCTACGTATTTTGGGACTGGGGCGTGACACCATCCTTCGCGCTGTGCCACCGGAGATGTTGGCAACTCTGGCAGTGAAACCCACCGCAAAGGATGTGTGGGAGACAATCAAGACGCTGCGCATGGGGTCGGAGCGCGTCCGCGACGCGAAGGCCCAAACGCTCAGGTCTGAGTTCGAGGAACTCAAGCACAAGCCCGGTGAGTCCATTGACGAGCTGTCTCTGCGCTTAACCGGCATTGTGAGCAAGCTCTCCATGCTCGGGGATGAGATCAAGGAGAAACATGTCATGCAGAAGTTTTTGCGCGTCGTCCCCAAGCGTTTCTCCCAGATGGTTATGTCCGTCGAAAGCCTGCTCGACCTAAACACACTAACGTTGGAAGACTTGACCGGCCGGTTCAAGGCGGTCGAGGAGCGGTTCGAGGCAGAGGCGACTGACGAAGACGGCGGGGGGAAGCTTCTGTTGACAGAGGAGGAATGGCTCGCACGCATGAGGCGGCGCGAGCAGGACGGCTACTCCAACATCGGCTTCCCCAAGCACCGAGGCAAGTCCCAGGACGTACACGACGGAAGCAGCAAGACGGCGAGCTCCGACCGCGACGTCAAGAAGGACAAGTGCCGATACTGTGGTAAACCGGGGCACTGGGCTCGTGATTGCAGGAAGAAGAGGAGGGACGAGGCGTCGAACCTCACGCAAGTCGAGGAAGACGAGGAGCCTGCTCTGCTCATGGCTACAGTGACATCTCCACCTCTAGTCGCCAAGCAGGAGCAGGACACGCTGGTGCAGGCCGGCGAGCTCATCCACCTCAATGAGGAACGCGCCGAGGTCCACCTCGGGAGTGAAGGCGATGCGAAGTACGCTGTGTGGTACCTAGACACTGGTGCTTCGAATCACATGACCGGACGCGGCACGACATTCTCCGAGCTCGACACCGGTGTTCGCGGCACGGTCAAGTTCGGGGATGGCTCCGTCGTTGAGATTCATGGCCGTGGCACCATCCTTTTTACCGCGCACGACGGCAGACACCGGATCCTTTCGAACGTCTACCACATCCCCAAGCTGCAGAGCAGCATCATTTCGCTCGGGCAGTTGGACGAGTCAGGATGTGAGGTGTTGATACACGGCGGCGTCATGCAGCTACGTGACCGTCAGCAACGACTTCTGGCCAAGGTGACGCGGACGCAGAACCGACTGTATACGGTATCATTAAATGTCACACAACCTGTCTGCATGTCAGCAACGATCGACCAGGACGAAGCATGGCGATGGCACGCCCGTTTCGGCCACTTGAACTTTGACGTACTGCACAGGATGGCAAGGACCGGCATGGTGCGCGGCCTTCCGCACATCAAACATCTTGATCAGGTTTGCGACGGCTGCCTTGTCGGGAAGCAGAGGCGCGCACCGTTCCCGCAAGCCGCCAAGTATCGCGCCGAGGATCGAATCGACCTAGTACACGGGGATTGGTGCGGACCCATCACACCGGCCACTCACGGCGGGAAGAGGTACTTCCTCTTGCTCGTCGACGACATGAGCCGGTACATGTGGGCGGTGCTACTCCGTTCCAAGGATGAAGCGGCGGCAGCAATCAAGAAGTTTCAGGCCGGCGTGGAAGTAGAGACGGGGAGGAAGCTGCGCGCACTTCGTACCGATCGGGGCGGCGAGTTCACCTCAGTAGAGTTCGGTGAGTACTGTGCCAACCGCGGTATGCAACGACAGCTCATGGCGCCCTATTCGCCGCAGCAAAACGGCGTCGTCGAGTGGCGAAATCAGACGATCGTGTCCATGGCACGGTGCCTGCTCTGGGGGGAGGCAGTAAGCACTGCCGTGTTCATCCTAAATTGTTCCCTGTAAACCCCCTGAATTTTCAAAATTTTAAAAACTGGATTTTTCACAATTTCCTGGAATTTTTGGGATTTTTCTGTAATTTAAAAACTGGGTTTTAATTATTCAATAATTTTTAATTAATATTAAACAGTATTAAAATATTATGAAAATATAATTTTATGGTGTAAAATAGAAAACCGGACTTAGGGTAATTTTCTGGAATTTTATTGGGCCTCGGACCTAATTTTAAAAGCCTAAAAACCTATTTTCCTAAATTAATTAATTAATATAATAATAATTATTATTATTATAATTTTTCTATTATTATTATTATTGTCGGTTTAGGGCCCGGCCCGGCCCAGTGGGCCGAGCCCATGGATCTCAGCCCAGCCCGGTCACCCTTAGCGGGTCGGGCGGGTCCGCTCACCCGGAGCCCGCCGCCCGACCCGACCCGCTTCATCATCCCCTCCCCCGACCCTGTCTCCCCGAATTCCCCGCCGGCACCGGAAAACCCGCCGCCCGCCGCGGGCCCGTCTGCCACGACCCCACGTCCCCTCCCCTACCGACTTTCCCGGCCACGTCGCCCCGGCCAGCCCCCCCCTCGAGCCCCTATTTATACCACCTCCTCCGCCTCCTCTCTTTCCCCCAAACCCTAACCCCTAAACCTACTCCGGCCACCCCTCACCGGAGCCCGACCCAGCGTCACCCGCCGTCCCTGCGCCGACCTCCTCCGGCGAGCCCCTCCAGCGCCCTAGCCCCTCTCCCTCGTCGACCGGAGCCGCCTTCGAGAACCCCCTCTCCCCGCGGCTGCTGTTCTCCCCTCCGCCGGAGTCGCAGCCACCACGCCGACGATCCCCCGCCCGGCCGCAGCTCGCCCCGCCGAGTCCAGCCTTCTCCGGTGATTCCCCTAGCCAGCGGACACGCGGACACGCGGACACAGCTCCGACACAGGATTCAGACCCGAACTCGCGTGTCGGACACGACTCGAAACCCCGGTTTTTCGAGTCCCTTCAGGTACTCATAACTTCCTGCTCGTAACCCCGATTTCGATTCCGTAAATTTCTACGCGGAGCCTGTATGACCCTCTCGGTGTCCGGACAAACTGTTCGGGGCATCGCGTCCTGTGGTGATCGCACACCGCGATCCAAAAACAGGAAAAACCAGACCCCGATTCACCCCGGAACTGGGTTCGCCCCGCCAAACGGGACGACTTGGTCGCGTGCGGTCTTCACAGACACGAGCGCCTCGTCGATACGGACGTGTGGGATTTCGCAGAAGCTGATTCGGGCGTGCGTGCACACCGAAATCAACGCGTATCCGCGGACATCGCCCCGTATCCGTACTTTCTGGAATGTGCCCTAACTTTGTGTACACACATCGGATCGAGACGAAACTTGCGCCATCAGACTCGTAGCGATACGCTGGTCCTGTGGGTCAAGTTTGGTTTGATTCTGAGAACGTTGACGAAATCGCGTGTCGTGGGCCCCACAAGCCCCGCTCGACGGGCGATTTTGTGATCGGCTCATCGGAATTCAATTCTGAAAGTTCCGTTGGGTTCGTATCAGTGTTTTTGACCTGTTAACACTAAGTTTGGTGAATTTGGAGACCTTTGACCCTGACGTATTTTTCGGTGCAAAGCGGGCCCACCGGTGGACCCTGTTTTTGGCCCGAAACTGCCATTTTTGCCCTTGTCTCCAAATTGGACCCAAGGACAGGCGTTTCTAGCTGATTGATATTTTTTGGATCTGATGGTGATGTTTGTTTCAGTAACCGGAGTACCGCCTGCAAATCCAACTGAAGTCAGAGCCGAAATCAGAGCCAGAACCACAGGCAAGTGTACCTCGCCAAAACTTGCAGCTTGCTGCATATTTCCTGGACTTGGTTATACATCAGTGGGCAAGTAAAGCCTGCCAATTCTTAGACATTTCTGATTATAGTATTTTAATTGATTTTCTGGTAGTTTCTTATGTAACTTGTTTAACTGCTCAACCCAGGACACCTGACACCATTCATGTGACGGAATTGCCTGAGATATACCTGGTGATTCCGTATAGGTTACATATTCAGGTCATTACAGTTTACATGCTTAGTTTCTAGCCTGACTCATTGCATTAGTTCAAACTTGCGTGACTTGTACCTGATATATTCTGGAACTGTGACGTGAGATTACATGGGGTGGGGAGAGTATTACCATATCAAGGCTGATTATAATGTAAATAATGTTATCTGGAGGTGTCCTAGTCTCTGATACAGAGCTTTGGCACAAGTTCTGGCTCTTCTAGAAAATACTGCTATGGTTTCTTAGACACTGATCCTGTAGTAGTCTCAGCCTGAGTATGACTAAAACTCTCACTTGCATATCACTAGCTGGTTTACATATTTACCCTGCTGTTTATTTTATTGCTGCACTGCATATATTTTGGCTTGTATTTTTTGTACCTTGTTATGTCCCCTGAGGACCTGGAATGGACTATGTCCCCAGGTACAGCTGAAGAAAACTATCCCGAGGTGTACGGTACTGGAGCACTCCTTGGAGCAGAACAAGGAACATGGGACGAGATAGTGGCCGAAGACTTCTCTTGAGCACCGGCTTCAGTTATACAGTATTTCCATTTCCAGCATTTTAAATTCCTGTCTTTTCTTAAATGTAACAGACTAATTCTCGGATTTGTTCCCGAGATAGCTTATTTGAGATTTCAGTATTTATTTCTATTGCATAATTTCTGGCTTTTAATCTGTGACTTTCTGTGGATGAGATTAGAAATACCTGAGACTTGTACTTAGTATTGCTAGACTACAGCTTAAGCATGCCCTGATGGATCCATTAAATTGGATTGTCCATCGGTGCGTGCTGCTGGCCATCGCTCACGTGCTCAGTCCCTCGTTATTTTGGGACTGGGGCGTGACATTCCCCGACCCAGAGCGTGTCCGGCATGACACCGTACGAGGCTTGGCACGGGAGGAAGCTGACGGTACATTTTTTTAGGACTTTCGGCTGCGTCGCGCACGTTAAAGTAACGCGCCCTAATCTGAAGAAACTGGATGATCGAAGCATTCCCATGGTGTTGATCGGCTACGACGTCGAGTCCAAGGCTTACCGGGTGTACGACCCGGCAAACAAACGCGTCTGTGTGACGCGCGACGCTGTTTTCGACGAGGCGGCGTGCTGGGACTGGGGCGACTCCGACGCTGATCCGTCTTCGTTCACTGTGGAGTACTCACTGCCCGTCGCGACACTGTGCGGAGGCAGCACCATGTCGACACAAGGGGGAGCGGACTCACCGCCAGCATCCGAGCCGGCCACACCATGTGCACAAACCTCTGAGCCGGACGCCGTGGAGTTCGTGTCACCACCGCCTGATGAAACACCTGTAGCTGTAATTGGCGACGATGAGGCGCCACGACGCTACCGCACCATCAGCAACGTGTACGCCACGACCAGTGAACAGGTGCTAGACCCAGAGGAGCTCCTGCTTGCGACTGGTGATGAGCCGCTGACGTTCCAGGAGGCCAAGCCGCATGCTTGTTGGCGGAAGGCGATGCTCGACGAGCTGGACTCGATCGTCGATAACCACACTTGGACACTCACCGAGTTGCCTGAAGGGAAGAAGCCGATTGGGCTAAAGTGGGTCTTTAAGTTAAAGAAAAATAGCGCCGGCAAGGTGATCAAACACAAGGCCAGGCTCGTGGCGAAGGGCTATGTCCAGCGCGCAGGGATCGACTTTGACGAAGTCTTTGCGCCCGTGGCTCGCCTGGATTCCGTCAGAATGCTGCTGGCGGTCGCGGCACACGCCGGCTGGGAGGTACACCACCTCGACGTCAAATCCGCGTTCTTAAACGGCGACCTGGATGAAGAAGTGTACGTGCTGCAGCCGCCTGGATTCGTGCGCAACAGGCACGAACACAAAGTGCTCCGCCTACACAAAGCACTGTACGGGCTTCGTCAAGCTCCTCGTGCGTGGAACGCCTAGCTGGATGACACTCTGTTATCGCTTGGGTTTCATAAGAATGAGTCGGAGCACTCGGTGTACACTCGAGGAACCAGAGACGAGCGGCTGCTAATCGGCGTATACGTGGACGATCTCATCGTCACAGGTGCGCACACAAGGGCCATTAATCGTTTCAAGGACGAGATGAAGACTCAGTTCCAGATGAGCAACCTCGGCAAATTGAACTACTATCTCGGTATAGAAGTCCAGCAGGGCGCCGACGAGATCACTCTGTGCCAGAGCACGTACGCGGCCAAAATACTGGAGAAGGCCGGCATGACCGAATGCAATCCAGTTCAAGTGCCGATGGAGCCACGGCTGAAACTGAGCAAAGTGAGCTCAAATCCGCCGGTGGACACAACCCTGTACCGAAGCATCGTTGGGAGTCTCCGCTACTTGGTGCACACGCGGCCGGACATCACGTTCGCCGTCGGCTATGTCAGCCGATTCATGGAGTCGTCGACCACCGAGCACTGGAGCGCCGTTAAGCACATACTCAGGTATATTGCCGGCACATTGAGCTATGGGTGTCGCTACGTCAGGGACACTGCAGAGGCCAAGCTCGTCGGGTACAGTGACGCAGACATGGCCGGTGATATCGATGACAGGAAGAGCACCACCGGCTTGGTGTTCCTTCTCGGGAGGAGCCCCGTTAACTGGCAATCACAGAAGCAAAAGGTGGTTGCATTATCGTCATGTGAGGCGGAGTATATCGCTGCGACCTCGGCGGCATGCCAAGGCGTTTGGCTCGCACAGCTACTCGGAGATTTACTTGACAAGGAGGCCGACAGTGCTACTCTACTCGTGGACAACAAATCTGCTATCCAGCTGTGCAAGAATCCAGTATTCCATGACCGGAGTAAGCACATCGAGACGCACTACCACTTCATCAGGAAGTGCATCGAAGGCGGCAAGATCATCGTCGACTACATCAACACCGATGAACAGCTGGCGGACATATTGACAAAAGCACTCGGGCAGGTCAAGTTCCAGGGCCTGCGCACGAAGCTTGGAGTCGTCAACACCAGAAGCAACTAGATTAAGGGGGGTTTTGTTGGTTAATTACGTTGCTTTTTATTCAAACATAGGAATAAGTCTATGCATGGGACCTAGTCTCAAGCTGAACATCATGTGGTGATCCATGATTGTAGAGAGTAAGTTGTTATTATTTCTTCCTTATAAAAGGAACATCAGTGAATGAATAAAGAGGTAGCACAACGACAGAAACACACAATCCATTGTTCCTGTTCTCTACTCTCCTTACGTGAAGTTGTAGTTAAGGTGGTCAGTATCCATACGAGTGTACCACGTTCCTGACGTCCGTTTTACACTACAATAAATAAGATTTACTATAGCAGATTTTTGATAGCGTTCGGATTTAAGAAATGCTATTAGAAATGCAAATTCATTCTCAAATTCGCTTTCCTCTAATATTTTTTTTGATATTGGAGTATCATAAAAAAATTTCAACAATTTTTTTTCCGCCAGCCACAGCCCGCCATTTTTTTTCACCATCAGTTTTAAATCTCAGCAAGATTGGTCATAGATAAATTAATGAGCAAATTTGATATATTCTACAACTATTTGATGAGTTAAATTGTAGCTTTATTGAGTACATAGTCATGTAAATGACAGCCATGACTACCATCGTTGTGTGTGGGAGCAAATTTGCTTGTTCCTACTGGCGCGATTGTCGTCTTCTCACCCTGGATCCCAAAAACTCAGGTTTTCACAACTTTTTGTAATTGATTTTCACAACTTTCATTGGACCAATTCCACCTTAAATTGATCAGGAGATATGCTTTTATTTTTAGTTTCTAGAGAATGAAAGCTCCAAACAAATAATAGATGGGTGCTATTATTGTGGTGGTATTGTTCTAATCAAGGATAACTGACATTTAGGTTTATATTTCATATAACCTCCAATTTGGGCTTTGTTGAATTTTTTTAAAATACATAATGCAAGAATTGTATCATGTAGGTTATAACCTTTATCATTTCTTATTAGGTGTTTGCTGCTTTTATTGTTCCTCTTAGTGTGAACAGTTATTTTTTTGTATTTAACATGGTCATAAGATGTGATATGTAAAATTTAGACTGAGATAGTTATTTGCAGAAAGTCTCTTATTACACAGCCACCAGCCCCTTCGTTGTTGCTTCCCCAAGTAAGTAAACTATAGTAACATGATACGGATGACTAGGTTTAATTGCTTCATCTTTGAATTTAGCATGAAAATTAGTTCTAATATAAACATTTACTAATTTGGCAGGAGGAGCAATCAAAGTCGAAGATTTGCATGATCATTGTAGTAGGAGAGCGGTTTGCTTAATTGAGCTAATCTGAGATAAGTTTTGAGGACGAGACATGGAAGGACTGAAGTGATAGTAGCCGCAACGAGAAGGGATGATATAGTTTTTGATGATTTCTTTTGATTCATTACACCATTTAAAAATTGTTTACTTTTGGATATGCATTTAGGTTGACTGAATTCTACATGTATTAATTTGTTAACTATCAATAAGCACTTGCATTTTGGTATTTGTGTATGTAAGAATAAAATTGTTATGATATAAATACAAATTTTGTAAAAAAATTCATGGCTTTCTAGTCAATTTGAATTCTATGTACATCTTGATTGTTTCGTTGAAATATAAAAAATATGGTTGTTTACAACATGCAAACCTGGTATCATTGCAATCGAAAATG
Source organism: Iris macrosiphon (assembly GCA_036927795.1). NCBI lineage: Eukaryota > Viridiplantae > Streptophyta > Magnoliopsida > Asparagales > Iridaceae > Iris > Iris macrosiphon. The sequence continues at coordinate 170,765,514 of JAYESA010000015.1, forward strand.
ATATAAAACGTTTAAAATTATGATGCTCACAACAGGACTATAGCATTCTAATGCTAATGCTTAATAGCGTTCACAAATATCACTCATAAATTCTATGAGTTAATAGCGTTCCTAACTGCTATAATGCTATAGCCTTCTCTATCTACAACGTCCATGTAAGTTATAGATTAATAGCGTTCCGTACTATAGCGTTCAGAACGCTATACCAAGTCGGCAGCGTTCATAAACGCTATATTGTTATAGCGTTCTGATACTATAGCGGGGGCAATATTATAGCGTGCAGAATACGCTATAGTAAGAATCCTATAGTGCTTTAGACATACTATTATATGTCCTATTTGTTGTAGTGTTAACCCATATAGGACTTTCTTCAGCTTTAGTACTTTATCCTCATGACTAGTTTTCACATAACCTACAGGCTGATCAACATAAATTTATTTGCTACAGGTGCAAAAATTTCATAATAGTCATTACCTAGATTTTGCTTGTACCCTATTACAACCAGTCGAGCCTTCAATCGATCCACAGCTGTCACGACCCGCACCTAGATGAATCGGACACCGGTTCGTGAGTACGTCCAGCCTACGCCGCAGTGTCGGCGGTAGTACGCTGTCTAGGTCATATTCACAGTTAAATTAAAATCTAGCTCATTCACAAAAATAAATAGGCAAGGATAATAACAGGAAATAGAAATGCTAAGATTTCAAAAGACAAATTGTGACAAATAATTCCACAGTTTATTACAGAACCAGAAGATAAATCGGGGACAAACCCGATTACTATGCTGAAAGGAAATACTAGCTAACTGGTTAACTACTCCTCAAAAGTAGTCTCCTGAGTAGGAACCGGCTCCTCAAATGTATCACCTGCTACGTCATATGGGCCATAAAAGGTGGGGGCATAGTCTTCATCATCGCCTAATATCAACGGATCCAGTCAGGAAAGGAGCAAAGTACCAATACACAACAAAGCTTAAACTAAATAATTATGACAAGTAGTAAAACTGACTAAGTATCATGATAAGAATATGCATAATAAGTAGTAAAATTAACTAAGAGTTAAATGCTATAAGCCAGAGACATGAATAAAACAGGATTATAATGAGACAAGAAAATGGAACTGCAACAAGATAAAGAAACTATGTGTGTATGATTGTGTATTTAGAATACATAGTTGGCATGTAGGGGTTTATAAGGCTAATAAGGCCGTCATAGACGGCTAGCAGCCAGGAATAATTGAGTATAAGGCTGATGGTACAGTCGCGTACCAACAGCTAGCAGTCAGGACAGGGGGAAGGGTAAACTACATGCCTCCTAGTATTCTCCCTCCCGACACGAAAAGCAAGACATGAAATCCAAATCCTAACACTAAGTGTAATCATCCAATGGTACTAGTAGAGCAAGGAACTAATTATCACAATATAAAGAATAAATTTGAAGTGCAGGTACTTGCTGATGTTTGGATTCCAACTACGGTTCTGTTCTCGGGAAAATTTCCAGAAATGTGTCCGGATGCTGAAATAAATATTACCATCATGCTCAAAAAATATCAAATAGTTAGAAATGCCTGTCCTTGAGTCCAATTTGGAGACAAGGGCAAAAACGATAATTTCGAGTCAAAACGGGGTCCGCATGTGGGCCCGCTTTGCACCGAAAAACGTGTCAGGGTCAAAGATCTCCAAATTCACCAATCTTAGTGTCAACAGGTCAGGAACGATGATACGAACCCAACGGAACTTCCAGAATTGGATTCCGATGAGCCGATCACAAAATCGCCCGTCGAGTGGGACCTGTGGGGCCCACGACACGCGATTTCGTCAACGTTCTCAGAATCGAACCAAACTTGGGTCACAGGACCAGCGTATCGCTATGAGTCTGATGGCGCAAGTTTTGTTTCAATCCGACGTGTGTACAGAAAGTTATGGTGTGATTCAGAAAAATCGGATACGGGGCGTTATCCGCGGATACGCGTTAATTCCGGTGTGCACGCACATCCGAATCGCCTTCTGCAAAATCCCACACGTCCGTATCGACGGCGCGCACGTATCTGCCAAGACCGCGCGCGACAAAGTCGTCCCGTTTGGCGAGGCGTACCCAATTCCGGGGTGAATCGGGTTGTTGCTTTTCCTGTTTTTGGATCGCGGTTCGCGATCACCACAGGACGCGATGCCCCGAGCGGGTTGCACGGGCACCGAGAGGGTCATGCAGGCTACGCGTTGTAATTTACGGAATTGAAAACGGGGCAGCGAGGAGAAAGTTACGAGTACCTGAATAGGGCTTAGAAATCGGGGTTTTACTGTGTCCGACACGACACGAGGACACTGTCCGACCCTAGTGTTAGGGTTCTCAGGCGACCGGAGACGGCGGCACAGCGGCGGGGGAGGCCGGCCGGGGCCTAGGGCGGCACTGGCGGGGCGAGACGGAGGCGTTGGCGGCCGGGTGGCGCCGGGGGCGGCTCAAGACGGCTGCTGCTGCTCGTGGGGGAGGCCGGAGCTGTGGAGGGAGGAGGAGGAGAGGGGAGTCTGGAGGGGCGAGGTCGTCGGCAAAGCGAGGGTCAGGCGGCGGGGCTCAGGCGAGGGTGGCGGAGAGGGAGCGGGGAGTCTTGGCCGGAGGGGGGGGGGGGGGTTCGAGGGAGATTTATAGGGCTGGAGAGGGGGAGAGGGTGGCCGGAGATGGCGGAGGTCGTGGCGGGGTTGCCGAGGGGTGCGGGGCGCGTGACCGGGTGGGGCGCCGCATGGCCGGGCTGGGCGGCGCTGGAAGCGGGCGGTGGCTAGGTCGTGGGGAGAGGGGAAGCGGGTCGGGCGGCGGGTCGGGTTCGGCCGGGCGGACCCGACCCGTTAGACACGGGCTGGGCCGCGGGCCAGACTAGGCTGGGCTGGGCCGGGTTTGGGTATTGGGTTTAGGATTAAATAATTAAATAAATAAATAGATAAATAAATAATAATTAATTAATTAATTAATTAATAGTTTTAAGGTATTTTAAAATAGGTCCGGGGCCCAATAAATTTTAGAAAAATTATTCTAAGTCCAGTTTTTAATTCTACACCATAAAATATTATTTTCATAATATTTTAATATTATTTATTATTAATTAAAAATTATTTATTAATTAAAATCCTGATTTTAATTACAGAAAATTCCCAGAAAATTCCAGAAAATTGTGAAAAATCCAAGTTTTAAAATTTTTGAAAAAAATCAGGGGTTTACAATCTACCCCACTTATAAAAATTTCGTCCTCGAAATTAAAATATGGTAGGTTTCTCTCTATCCAATCTCACTTGATTACAGTCTAAAGGATTTCTCTCAAGTGAACATTGCGGTCTCTACCCAACTTAGATTTTACCCATCTATCCTCTAAGGCTATACAACTAGTAAAGCTATATCCCAACTTATTTAATCATGGTATTGAATCCTTAAGTCTTTAACACCAAACACATCACCTATGGTATTCCCTTAATCATGTATAAAAGGGTCATCATCAATGCGACCGGTCTGTGGGGTATATCTAGTACTATCTATATATCAACTTATACCAATCACGAGATTTCATCTTTCCGAAATAAGGAAAGACGAAGATCAATAATAAAGAGTTCAAGGGTGAGGTGATAGAATAGAAGTATAGGGATCAAGGCGTTTAAAGAATTCAAATGGGGATTGTCAAGCAGTTATGGATTAAAATTCTATTCTGGTAATCATTTGTTCGCATGCTCGTATTAGTACAGTTATGTAACTGATACGATATGCTCGGACATATTTAGGGGGCAAGTATACTAGTCAACTATATATCTCAATCCACGTAAAGTAGTCGTGCGAAGTGCGAATCAAAATGCACTAAGGTTGATCAGACCGTAATACACTGATTCTGAATAGACACTTGTATTAGTGGGGTTGATCAGGCCTCAATAACACATATGTCATGAACAAGCCTGATAAAGAGTAAGCTTGCAAAACTAGGCTATAGAATAGCAGCATAAGTCAAGTACAGCAAAAGTGAGTGCGCTAGATGATGATGAAAGGAGGTACAAATTATTTAAGTTCACAAAACAACACACAATAAGCACAATAGCAAAAGACTCTATAATCTCTATAGTTATCAAATATAAAAGCATACCAGGTTATTAGCAAGTTCAAACTTTCTAGGTTGGGGCTGAGGTCACGAACCAATAGGCACGAGCTAAACAATACTAGAAACGGTATCTACGAATCACTTACGCGCATTAGCTACTCCACGAGTCGGCGCGTTCTCCACGGTCATCGCGTAAGCTTGTCCGCGTCCTTGAGCAGCAGGACAGTTCCTCACTTGATGTGCTGCTGATCCACAATATAGACAGGCACCTAGCCTCTTCCTACAAACTTGCCAAGTGTGACCTTGTTTTTGACAAAAGCCACAAGTGGGAGCTTGTTGGTTCTGCCCTTGAGTTTGGTATTGGGGTGCTGTGGCTCGAGGGAGAGGACGCTGGGTTTATTGCGGGACCCTCTGCTGTGGTTGGAAAGGACGTTTGTGGGGTCTCATACTTCCAGTATCTCTTTCCCGCTTTAGTCTAGGTCCCATGTCTCTTTCAACACCTTGTGCCACGCTCAAGATTTCTTCGTATGTACGAGCTCGGCTAGTGGTGACAGCAAGGCGAATATCAGGAGACAACCCCTTCTTAAATCTACGGGCTCTATCTTCAGGGGTACGAACCATATATTCTGCAAAGTGGCTCAGTCTGCTAAATTCAGCAGTGTACTCATCAACAGAAAGATTTCCTTGTTCCAGCCTCTCGAATTGACTTTCGAGAGCTTCTCGAGCCACCTCGGGATAGAACTTCTTCTTGAACAGCCTCTTAAAATCCCCCTAAGTGAGCTCAGGAGCAGATAACTGAGGTTCATCTCTAAACCAAGTCCGAGCTATGTCAAATAGTTGCAGGCTTGCAGATTCCACCTTAAGATCATCAGGGACCCGAGCAGTTTTCAGGAGTCGCTCCACATTCTCTATCCATTTGTCATGCCCCAGTCCCAAAAATATACGGAACTAGGCCACGTGGCATTGGCCAGCTGACACGTCACTAAGGGATTACCCAATTTAATGGACCCAAAGTGATGTGCTACGCTGTCCTAAAATACTACAAGTCTAAATACAGGTAACTCTATCTCATCCAAAGAAATATCATGAAATATGGGAAATAGTGCTGAATATATAGATGCTGAGTCTGAAATGTTATACACAAATCAGATAAAGTCAGGTGGGAACAAACCCACTACAAAAGATAAATAAAAGCTGAAATAAGATGACTAGTGCATCATCCTCGAAATATGTAGCTCCAACTCCAGGTGTACTCAGGCAGATTCTGATGGCATCTCCTCTAACTCCATCTCAAGGGCATGTCCAGACTCCTGTCCAGGTCCAGGTACTGTGGGGTGGAATGTCTCAGCTAAACCTGGCAGGGAACCAGGTCCTCAGTGGGACGTAACAAGATACATAAAAATAACATGCCAGGTATATAAATACTGAATAAATAAATACAGGGTGCTAACCATCTAAGTGAATGCAATTTGAGATAACCTAGTACGTATGGGAAAGTGTGGTTAGACATATGCTGACGTAATTCACCAATCCGTAGTGACTGGCTAGTATATGCCACATATGCCCCCGTTCAAGGGCACTATACAATTTTCCATCTACGATGAGAATGGTCACAGGAATATATATATATAACATCCGTATCACTCCGTCGAGTGCGGCATCGGGATAAAGAGGTGGGTGTCCCATACGTCTTTTAGTCGTTCTCCCCGCCCAATGTAACTAATGCCAAGTCGTAACTTTCCTGATTTTGTTCTAAGCCGTGATGCACGTCGTACGTACTGGTAGCTAATCAACTACATAAACTTGCATCCCAAAATGAAGTACAACCTTGTTGCGTGTACCCGTGATAGGGTCTAAGAGGATATTAGGATACCCTCACAGTTGATGGTAAGTCTGTATAGACTAAGTTAATTACACTACGTGTCAACGTATTTGTTGACGGTACCCGAGGCAGTCTCAGATACATACTGTTTATATGTAAATTTACTAAAAAGAACATTCAACAGTTAATATTTAAACAGTAAAAAACTTGGCAAGGTATACTTGCCTACTCCCTGATAGTGTTGGAAACCTGTTCTCAAATTCAAGTTTGAGGGTGCTGGTGACAAGGGGTCATTGGCTGTGCTGGAGATAGTTTCTGTTAAAACATACAGGTTCGTGAATATCATGGGTATGATAAAGGTAAATATATATACTTATATACATATATGATAATATATATATAGGATACATATATATATAGAGAGTATATATATACATATATTTATAGTATATATAATGGTATATATATATAGCATATATATAATAATGAAAAAGACAGGGCAGAAAGTAAATACATATATATATATATGTACTGTATTTATACAGTACTATATAGTATATATTATATATATAATATATATATATATATATATATATATATATATATATATATATATATATATATATATATATATATATATATATATATAGGTATAAAAATGAAATGATAATGCATGAAATGTAAAGATATATATACATATATATATATATATATATATATATATATATATATATATATATATATATATATATATATATATATATGCTGTATTATCCAGCAATATATAATATACATATATATAAATATGTATATATAAAACAGAAAAAGAAGTGCTGAAATGTAAATGTATATATATATATATAATACTTATAGTATTATATAATATATATAATATATATAGTAGTGTATATATAGCACTGATTTATATATATATATATATATATATATATATATATATATAATTATATATATAAGTACATATAATACATATATATATATATATATATATATATATATATATATATATATATATTAATATTTATTATACATAGGTATACATAAATATACATATATATATACACATATAATAGTAGTATTCATATGCATATATAATATATAATAATACTATATATATATATACAGTATGATATACTGTATTTATATAGTATATTAGTAATATAATATATATTATATATTATCATATATATATAGATATACATATATATATATACATATATATATACATATATATATATACATATAAGTATTTATACGTATTTACATATATATAGGGTTAGGGGGGTATACCTTCTGACAGGTGGGTTCCACACGTCGTCGACGGCGAGAGGACGGCGACGGAGGCGGCGGCGGCTGGCCGGAGGAGCAGCAGCAGCAGCAGTTGCTGCCAGTAGCAGTAGCAGTAGCAGCAACAGCAGCTTGCGAGGGCTGCCGGCGGCGGAGCGGTGGCGGAGACGGCGGTGCAGGATGATGGGTGTACGGAGGGGAGGGTGGCGAGCAGACTGGTGGTGGTGGTGGAGGTCAGGGGTGGCGATGGTGGTGGCTGGAGGCGGTCGGGATGGGGGTGGTGGTGCAGTCGGGGAGAGGGGTCGGGGTTCTGTGGAGGTGAGGGCGGCGGCTGGAGGCGTCGTGGGGCGGCGGGAAGGAGGTGGTCCGGCGGAGAGGAGGATGGCGAAGCAGATGGTGGTGGTGGTGGTGGACCAAGGCGGCCGGAGGGGGTGGTTAGGGGCGGCCGGGTGATGGAGGATGTTGTGTGTGGAGTTGGGTGCTGCGGGGGCTCAGGGCGGCGGAGCGGTCGGCCAGGGCGGGGCTCCGGTGGTCGGGGAGGAAGGCAGGGAGGTGGCGAGGGCTTCGCCGGAGGTTGGGTCGGAGGTGGTTGCCAGTGGTGGCTGTGAGGAGTCCGGGAATGGGGAGGAGGTCGGGTTTATATAGGTTTTTCTCCCAATGGCGAAGTTGTAATTAATGGCAACTTTAAGGGCATTTGGGTAATTTGGATTTTATGATATTTTGAGCTGATCTTTCTGGATATTTAGGTGGGTCCCATGCCACCTATTGTCTAGCCAATAAGGTTATGCCACCTCACATGCACTTTTGCATAAAAAAACCTAACTTTTCATAAATTGCATAAAAGCCTAAAATTGGTATTTTGCGTAATTTCGTAATTTACCTGATTTAAAATACTGATTCCCCGAAATACTGAATTGTAAAGAAATGAGGGAAAAAGCTGGGGAAATGTCTTGGGAAGTGTGGGGGTGAGCCTGGGCAGAGTCAGGGTCTGATTCAATAGGTGATACGGGTCACCGTATTTATTATTTAATAAATACTGCGCACGGTGTTCACTAATTATTTAGAGGCAGTTAGGGTCATAATTTTTCTACGGTGTCAATACACTAATTGTAGTATAATTAGAGTAGAATATTAACGTATTTTTGTTTGGGCAAAATAGGTGCATTTTTGGCCTCAAATCTCTAGGGGTACAGAGATGGGTAAAGAGCAGAAAATTAAATAGGAATTAAATACGAACCTTTGTAACGATATTTGTGTGTCTCAAACGAGGCTCAAAATAAAACATCTGGGAGTTGCACAAAATTCAAAAAAATAGTCTAACATGTCTAGGACAGGTATGTGAACTTTGTTTGAGAATTACAGCTAGTTTAATGCTCTAATTAATTGTGTAATGGACAGGTGCACAATCAATAGGATATAAATAAATAAAATATTGCAATAAATTCTAATTTACTAAAAATGATTTTAAAATAGTGAAATCTGGTCGAGGGAGTTTACAATCTACCCTCCTTAGAATATTTCGTCCTCGAAATAAAAACAGACATATAATGAGAACGAAAGATTGATTAATTTGAAATATTAAGACATAGCCATAGCTGAAGATTGATTTAAAATATTTGGACATACCCTGGTCTGGAAATAGATGGGGAAAATATTATCGAATATCCTCTTCTCGTTCCCAGGTTGATTTGCCTGGTGCATGATGTTTTCATGCAATACGAATTAAAGGATAGTCTGGCCTTGCAACATCTTCTCGCCTCGATTTAGGATTTCTACGGCTCCTCCTGGTACGATAAGCTTGGACCGATGGTGATCTCTGAATGGTCCAGCACATGACTTGGGTTCGGAGTGTATCTTCTTAATTGGGATACGTGAGAGACGTCATGTACTTTCCAATATCTGAGGAAGAGTTTATCTTGTAATCCATTTCTCCGATGTGTTCCATCACATCGAAGGGTTTGATGTACCTCGGGCTTAGTTTTCCTCTTCTTCCAAGTCTGACAGTTCCTCAGGTAGGTGAGAACACATGCCCTTCTATTTTACCCTATGTATACCCTTCATCCAAATTATAGGGGTACCATCAGGTTTACAACTGGTCGTACATTATTGGTAGTTCACGATTTCCAACTCAAAGTTAACATCTGTCTACCCTTTTCACCTTCAATCTAATGGTTCTATTCCCGATACTGGCTATAGTACTCAGCTATCATTTTATTCATATGATTGAGCCTAGCAATCAATGTCTAGCAATCGATCTGTCAGTTTTTGGGCTTAGTCCTGATCATTATCTAGAGGTGGAAACAATTTAGGTTGGATAGTATAAGTCATCAGGTGACTAGGGTTAACTACTATGATTTGCTATCCTAGGTACTATCTATATCTGAATGGATAACTTGGTGGTCTAAAGATGACGCTTCTCTTCCCGTAGTCTAGTATAGCATTTGTACTGGTTTAATCAATCCATACCTAAGACAGCGTCAAAGTTTGGTATTGGAAGTACCAAGAATCGCGTCCTCATTACTCTATTATTCATGACTACTAGCAGGTTTTAGTAATGTTGGTAACTGGAACGATGCCTCCTCTGGTAAAAGTGGCTATTTGCATGGCTACGAAACTACTAGACATGATGATAGCGTAGTGCCAGAATCAAATAATGCGGTTTGCAGGTAATAAAGTAACTATAAAGGTACCTGAAATAGTTTCACCTTCCGGTTCTTCTACAACTGCAGCTAGTGCAAAGGCCTGCTTTTGTCTTTCAGTTTGTTGTCTGGCTAGGTAGTACTGCGATTCCTGAGTGGCCAAGGGTGGTCCCCTCTGAAATCTTCCAGATGCTAGTAGATGCTGACCTCTAGTAGGAGGTTGCATTCTCTGGGCTGGTGCTTCTGGTCCTTGCCCGTTCTGGAGTGCTGCTTCTCTGTGTTGTGGGCAGTCTCTGGCCCTATGTTGATTGTCTCCATATATCAGGCATAGTCTATACTTCCTTCGGCAGTTTTTGGCATAATGTCCTTTCCTGCCACAATAGTGACAAGTCGGAAGTTCCTTGTATTGATATGGCCCTGTCTTGTGTTGTGCCTGATTTTTCGGGTGACAGATTGGTCCTCCTGCTCCGGTCTGGTCTCTGGCTGGTATGGTTGGATTTGAGCTTCTTGCTTCTCGGCCAATGGCTTCTTGTATCCTTGCTTCCGAAAGAACTTCTTCGTAGGAAATCCTTGACTGTGCCGTAGTATGCCCTTGGAGCTCGAGGGTAAGACCGTGATAAAATTTCAGGACCTTCTCCAGCTCGTTAGGTATTAGGATGGCACCGAATTGACTTAGTCGACTGAACTCTGCGTCGTAGGCGTCGACGGTCATATTTCCTTGTTCCAAATGCAGAAACTGGGAGTACAGATCATCTCTAACCGTGGCTGGAAAGTATTTCGCTTTGAAGTATTCCAGGAATTGCTCCCAAGTATGGTTTCTGCCGATGCTGCGCTCTATGGAGTCCCACCAGTGATGGGCGTTGCCTTTTAGTTGGGCCCTTACTGCAGTCATCCATAGATCGGGGTGAATCTGTGAACCTTCTAGCAGTATTTCCGTGTTGGAGATCCAGTCTGAGATCTCTTTCGGAGTTTCGCTGCCAGAAAAGGTTCCCGGGCTCATTCGGCGAAAGCCTTGAACAATGTTAGGGGGTTGGACAGGTGCTAGTGCCGGGGCAGTTGTCATCTCCAGAGCTGTTATCAAGGTCTGTCTCAGGGCTTCAGTTTGTTGCCACTGAGCCTGTCTCAGGGCTTCAGTCTGTTGCCACTGATCCTGTAACAGGGTTTGGAAATATTGGAACATCTGGGTTTGTCCCTCAAGCTGTGGCATCAGGGCTGCGAGGGGTGGAGGTAGAGGCAAAGGTGTCTCCGCCTGCGGGGTTGGTGCTTGGAAAGTTTGCCCTTCTAGCTGGGCTGGTGTTGTCTCCTGGGTAGGGTCCTGGGGAAGGTACGGGATTGTTGGATTGACCAGCATCCTTCTTGGGGATTGGTCTCTTGGGGCAGTCGGGGTTCCTGGGACATCTAGCGATGGGTCTGTTGCTTGGTCAACCCCATCAATCGCGTGTCCACTGGGTATGTCCATTTTCTGAAGAAGATAGAATAATTTAGAAAAGTACGAAGGAAATAATAAATGATAATCAAGCAGGATGCAAGAATTTATGGATGAAGTCAGAGTGGATGAGACCTAGTGTTCCTATCATAGTGCAGGCTTGCTAGGCATGACATCATGCTACTAGCAATTTAACTTGATCTGCATGGGCCACCACTAAAACCATGTCATGCCCAGTCCCAAAAATATACGGAACTAGGCCACGTGACATTGGCCAGCTGACACGTCACTAAGGGATTACCCAATTTAATGGACCCAAAGTGATGTGCTACGCTGTCCTAAAATACTACAAGTCTAAATACAGGTAACTCTATCTCATCCACAGAAATATCATAAAATATGGGAAATAGTGCTGAATATATAGATGCTGAGTCTGAAATGTTATACACAAATCAGATAAATTCAGGTGGGAACAAACCCACTACAAAAGATAAGTAAAAGCTGAAATAAGATGACTAGTGCATCGTCCTCGAAATATGTAGCTCCAACTCCAGGTGTACTCAGGCAGATTCTGATGGCATCTCCTCTAACTCCATCTCAAGGGCATGTCCAGACTCCTGTCCAGGTCCAGGTACTGTGGGGTGGAGTGTCTCAGCTAAACCTGACAGGAAACCAGGTCCTCAGTGGGACGTAACAAGATACATAAAAATAATATGCCAGGTATGTAAATACTGAATAAATAAATACAGGGTGCTAACCATCTAAGTGAATGCAATTTGAGACAACCTAGTACGTATGAGAAAGTGTGGCTAGACATATGCTGACGTAATTCACCAAATCCGTAGTGACTGGCTAGTATATGCCACATATGCCCCCGTTCAAGGGCACTATACAATTTTCCATCTACGATGAGAATGGTCACATGAATATATATATAACATCCGTATCACTCCGTCGAGTGCGGCATCGGGATAAAGAGGTGGGTGTCCCATACGTCTTTTAGTCATTCTCCCCGCCCAATGTAACTAATGCCAAGTCGTAACTCTCCTGATTTTGTTCTAAGCCGTGATGCACGTCGTACGTACTGGTAGCTAATCAACTACGTAAACTTGCATCCCAAAATGAAGTGCAACCTTATTGCGTGTACCCGTGATAGGGTCTAAGAGGATATTAGGATACCCTCACAGTTGATGGTAAGTCAGTATAGACTAAGTTAATTACACTACGTGTCAACGTATTTGTTGACGGTACCCGAGGCAGTCTCAGATACATACTGTTTATATGTAAATTTACTAAAAAGAACATTCAACAGTTAATATTTAAACAGTAAAAAACTTGGCAAGGTATACTTGCCTACTCCCTGATAGTGTTGGAAACCTGTTCTCAAATTCAAGTTTGAGGGTGCTGGTGACAAGGGGTCACTGGCTGTGTTGGAGATAGTTTCTGTTAAAACATACAGGTTCGTGAATATCATGGGTATGATAAAGGTATATATATATACTTATATACATATATGATAATATATATATATATATATATATATATATAGGATACATATATATATATAGAGTATATATATACATATATTTATAGTATATATAATGGTATATATATATATAGCATATATATAATAATGAAAAAGACAGGGCAGAAAGTAAATACATATATATATATATGTACTGTATTTATACAGTACTATATAGTATATATTATATATATAATATATATATATAGGTATAAAAATGAAATGACAATGCATGAAATGTAAAGATATATATACATTTATATATATATATATATTTGCTGTATTATCCAGCAATATATAATATACATATATATAAATATGTATATATAAAACAGAAAAAGAAGTGCTGAAATGTAAATGTATATATATATATAATACTTATAGTATTATATAATATATATAATATATATAGTAGTGTATATATAGCACTGATTTATATATATATGTATAATTATATATATATATATATATATATATATATATATATATATATATATATATATATATATATATATATATATATTTATTATACATAGGTATACATAAATATACATATATATATACACATATAATAGTAGTATTCATATGCATATATAATATATAATAATACTATATATATATACAGTATGATATACTGTATTTATATAGTATATTAGTAATATAATATATATTATATATTATCATATATATAGATATACATATATATATATATACATATATATATACATATAAGTATTTATACGTATTTACATATATATAGGGTTAGGTGGGTATACCTTCTGACAGGTGGGTTCCACACGTCGTCGACGGCGAGAGGACGGCGACAGAGGCGGCGGCGGCTGGCCGGAGGAGCAGCAGCAGCAGCAGCAGTTGCTGCCAGTAGCAGTAGCAGCAACAGCTGCTTGCGAGGGCTGCCGGCGGCGGAGCGGTGGCGGAGACGGCGGTGCAGGGTGATGGGTGTACGGAGGGGAGGGTGGCGAGCAGACTGGTGGTGGTGGTGGAGGTCAGGGGTGGCGGTGGTGGTGGCTGGAGGCGGTCGGGATGGGGGTGGTGGTGCAGTCGGGGAGAGGGGTCGGGGTTCTGTGGAGGTGAGGGCGGCGGCTGGAGGCGTCGTGGGACGGCGGGAAGGAGGTGGTCCGGCGGAGAGGAGGATGGCGAAGCAGATGGTGGTAGTGGTGGTGGACCAAGGCGGCCGGAGGGGGTGGTTAGGGGCGGCCGGGTGATGGAGGATGTTGTGTGTGGAGTTGGGAGTTGGGTGCTGCGGGGGCTCAGGGCGGCGGAGCGGTCGGCCAGGGCGGGGCTCCGGTGGTCGGGGAGGAAGGCAGGGAGGTGGCGAGGGCTTCGCCGGAGGTTGGGTCAGAGGCGGTGGCCGGTGGTGGCTGTGAGGAGTCCGGGAATGGGGAGGAGATCGGGTTTATATAGGTTTTTCTCCCAATGGCAAAGTTGTAATTAATGGCAACTTTAAGGGCATTTGGGTAATTTGGATTTTATGATATTTTTAGCTGATCTTTCTGGATATTTAGGTGGGTCCCATACCACCTATTGTCTAGCCAATGAGGTTATGCCACCTTACATGCACTTTTGCATAAAAAACCCTAACTTTTCATAAATTGCATAAAAGCCTAAAATTGGTATTTTGCGTAATTTCGTAATTTACCTGATTTAAAATACTGATTCCCCGAAATACTGAATTATACAGAAATGAGGGGAAAAGCTGGAAAAATGTCTTGGGAAGTGTGGGGGTGAGCCTGGGCAGAGTCAGGGTCTGATTCAATAGGTGATACGGGTCACCGTATTTATTATTTAATAAATACTGCGCACGGTGTTCACTAATTATTTAGAGGCAGTTAGGGTCATAATTTTTCTACGGTGTCAATATACTAATTGTAGTATAATTAGAGTAGAATATTAACGTATTTTTGTTTGGACAAAATAGGTGCATTTTTGGCCTCAAATCTCTAGGGGTACAGAGATGGGTAAAGAGCAGAAAATTAAATAGGAATTAAATACGAACCTTTGTAACGATATTTGTGCGTCTCAAACGAGGCTCAAAATAAAGCATCTGGGAGTTGCACAAAATTCAGGAAAATAGTCTAACATGTCTAGGACAGGTATGTGAACTTTGTTTGAGAATTACAGCTAGTGTAATGCTCTAATTAATTGTGTAATGGACAGGTGCATAATCAATAGGATATAAATAAATAAAATATTACAATAAATTCTAATTTGCTAAAAATAATTTTAAAATAGTGAAATCTGGTCGAGGGAGTTTACACCATTCATCGGCATAGAGAATACCTTCAGTCCCATAGAATTCCAATGGTCCAAGGTTCTTGAAGTCCTTGGCACTTCCTGGCCTCTTTTGTGGTGCCTCCTGGGACCGAAGAGCATCTGAAAGGCTAGTTCGGAGCAGTGCAGTATGTTCCTTCTGGGATTCTATAAGTCCCTGGAATACTCCGAGTAGCTGCGCTCCATCCATAGTAACTGTCGGAGTAGTTGGAGGCGGAGGGAGTGCAAGGGTTTCAGGCACAGTCTGCTCGACGGGTTCGGATGTGCCTCCTACGGTATTCCTTGTCTGAACAATTCTGAAAGGTTAAGGGATAGTAGGATTAGAATAGATTACTTGAAAATCAAGGGCGATAGGAAAATTTACTAGGAATGATATCAAGATTTGAAATAAAAGATTCTATTATGTGAATGAGCTTTTTCTAAAAAATTCTCAATCATATTTCATACTCTGTCCTAGGATATTACACTATTTAAGGATTCTAAACCTGCATGGGCCACCATAAAAACGTGTCACGACCCGCACCCAGATGAATCGGACACCGGTTCGTGAGTACGTCCAGCCTACGCCGCAGTGTCGGCGGTAGTACGCTGTCTAGCTCATATTCACAGTTAATTAAAATCTAGCTCATTCACAAAAATAAATAGGCAAGGATAATAACAGAAAATAGAAATGCTAAGATTTCAAAAGACAAATTGTGAAAAATAATTCTACAGTTTATTACAGAACCAGAAGATAAATCGGGGACAAACCCGATTACTATGTTGAAAGAAAATACTAGCTAACTGGTTAACTACTCCTCAAAAGTAGTCTCCTGAGTAGGAACCGGCTCCTCAAATGTATCACCTGCTACGTCATATGGGTCATAAAAGGTGGGGGCATAGTCCTCATCATCGCCTAATATCAACGGATCCAGTCAGGAAAGGAGCAAAGTACCAATACACAACAAAGCTTAAACTAAATAATTATGACAAGTAGTAAAACTGACTAAGTATCATGATAAGAATATGCATAATAATTAGTAAAATTAACTAAGAGTTAAATGCTATAAGCCAGAGACATGAATAAAACAGGATTATAATGAGACAAGAAAATGGAACTGCAACAAGATAAAGAAACTATGTGTGTGTGATTGTGTATTTAGAATACATAGTTGGCATGTAGGGGTTTATAAGGCTAATAAGGCCGTCATAAATGGCTAGCAGTCAGAAATAATCGAGTATAAGGCTGATGGTACAGTCGCGTACCAACAGCTAGCAGTCAGGACAGGGGGAAGGGTAAACTACATGCCTCCTAGTATTCTCCCTCCCGACACGAAAAGCAAGACATGAACTCCAAATCCTAACACTAAGTGTAATCATCCAATGGTACTACTAGAGCATGGAACTAATTATCACAATATAAAGAATAAACTTGAAGTGCAGGTACTTGCCTGATGTTTGGATTCCAACTACGGTTCTGTTCTAGGGAAAATTTTCAGAAATGTGTCCGGATGCTGAAATAAATATTACCATCATGCTCAGAAAATATCAAATAGCTAGAAACGCCTGTCCTTGAGTTCAAGTTAGAGACAAGGGCAAAAACGACAATTTTGGGTCAAAACTGGGTCCGCCTGTGGGCCCGCTTTGCACCGAAAAATGTGTCAGGGTCAAAGGTCTCCAAATTCACCAAACTTAGTGTCAACAAGTCAGGAACGATGATACGAACCCAACGGAACTTTCAGAATTGGATTCCGATGAGCCGATCACAAAATCGCCCGTCGAGTGGGACCTGTGGGGCCCACGACACGCGATTATGTCAACGTTCTCAGAATCGAACCAAACTTGGGTCACAGGACCAGCGTATCGCTACGAGTCCGATGGCGCAAGTTTCGTTTCAATCCGACGTGTGTACAGAAAGTTAGGGTGTGATTCAGAAAAGTCGGATACGGGACGTTGTCCGCGGATACGCGTTGATTCCGGTGTGCACGCACATCCGAATCGACTTCTGCGAAATCCCACACATCCGTATCGACGGCGCGCACGTATCTGCGAAGACCGTGCGCGACCAAGTGGTCCCGTTTGGCGGGGCGTACCCAGTTCCGGGGTGAATCGGGTCGTTGCTTTTCCTGTTTTTGGATCGCGGTTCGCGATCACCACAGGACGCGATGCCCCGAGCGGGTTGCACGGGCACCGAGAGGGTCATGCAGGCTACGCGTTGCAATTTACGGAATTAAAAACGGGGCAGCGAGGAGAAAGTTACGAGTACCTGAACAGGGCTCAGAAATCGGAGTTTTACTGTGTCCGACACGACACGAGGACACGGTGTCCTGTGTCCGACCCTAGGGTTAGGGTTAGGGTTCTCAGGCGACCGGAGACGGCGACACAGCGGCGAGGGAGGCCGGCCGGGGCCTAGGGCGGCACTGGCGGGGCGAGGCGGAGGCGTTGGCGGCCGGGTGGCGCCGGGGGCGGCTCAGGGCGGCTGCTGCTGCTCGTGGGGGAGGCCGGAGCTGCGGAGGGAGGAGGAGGAGAGGGGAGTCGGGCGGGGCGAGGTCGTCGGCGGAGCGAGGGTCAGGCGGCGGGGCTCAGGCGAGGGTGGCGGAGAGGGAGCGGGGAGTCGTGGCCGGAGGGGGGGGTTTCGAGGGAGATTTATAGGGCTGGAGAGGGGGAGAGGGTGGCCGGAGATGGCGGAGGTCGTGGCGGGGTTGCCGAGGGTTGCGGGGCGCGTGGCCGGGTGAGGCGCTGCGTGATCGGGCGGGGCGGCGCTGGAAGCGCGGCGGAGGAAGCGGGCAGCGGGCGGTGGCTGGGTCGTGGGGAGAGGGGAAGCGGGTCGGGCGGCGGGTCGGGTTCGGCCGGGCGGACCCGACCCAACCCGTTAGACACGGGCTGGGCCGCGGGCCAGACTGGGCTGGGCTGGGCCGGGTTTGGGTATTGGGTTTAGGATTAAATAATTAAATAGATAAATAAATAAATAAATAATAATTAATTAATTAATTAATTAATTAATAGTTTTTAGGTGTTTTAAAATAGGTCCGGGGCCCAATAAATTCCAGAAAAACTACCCTAAGTCCAGTTTTTAATTCTACACCATAAAATATTATTTTCATAATATTTTAATATTATTTATTATTAATTAAAAATTATTTAATAATTAAAACCCTGATTTTAATTACAGAAAATTTCTAGAAAATTCCAGAAAATTGTGAAAAATTTAAGTTTTAAAATTTTTGAAAAAAAAATCAAGGGTTTACAACAGCTGGCCATGGCCATCGGATTTGCACTTTGTTTTGTACACCCATTTGACGTACGCCTATTGCTTTCTTTCCAGCAGGAAAAGACGAGTGACTTCAATTGTCCAATTTCAAGTTTCTGCTTCACTGAATTTTACATCCCTGCTCACAATGGCTTCACTTGTTCTTAGGTCAAATAGTTTGTAACCTTTGGTTCTATCACTGTAGCCAACAGAAATGTACTTCTCACCTTTATCATGGAACTTCTTCCTCTCTCTCTTTTTTAGCTAATATATGTGCATAAGCGATGCATCCAAATAACGAAAAGCTGCAACATTTGGTTTATAGCCATGCAGCGACTTCTGTCCAAAAACTCTTTAGGTAATCCTTTTTTTTCTTTCAACATACTTCTAGCCATTTCCACTATTGTTCTACTCTTTCTCTCAGATATTCCATTTTGATAGGGTGAAATACTAGCAGTAAGTTGATGCTTAATTCCATTATTTTTTTTTTACAAAAATCAGAAAATTAATTTGAGGTATATTCTCCTCCTCTAAATGTTCTAAGGCATTTCAAATTATATCCACTTTGTTTTTCAACATAGACATTCAAATCTTTAAATATTCCAATAACATCTGATTTTTTTGCTTCTATAAAGATAATAAAATATCGATTACCTCCATGTGATACAGTCTCGATAAATATCCGAGTGTACAAACTCCAGTTGTTGCGTGGCTCTGCCTACTGGAAAAGAGTCTCTATATTGCTCTTTCCAAGGACACAACTAGCAGAGGTAAATCACTTAACCATTTCCTTTTGTGCCAATAATCTGAGGCCATTGAAATTAAAATGACCAAAATGGAAATGCCATAACCAATTTGTATCCATGGTAACAGCACTAAAAGAATAAATCAATTCAGTTTGCAAAGCTAAGGGAAACATACGGTTCTTAGTCATCTTTACCATAGCAACCAACTTATTTCTAATTGTTCTCAATAGTGGAAATGCCTTTATCAATTATATTTTAAGCCCCTTTTCAGAAAGTTGACCCATAGTTTATTCCAATGTAAACTAGGAACGTAGAAAACATCAGAAATTTAGCCTCGAGAACCATCTTTCAACGTATGAGAATGTTACTTTTTCCTATGATTGATATTTGTTGGGAAATCAGACACCAAAGCCAGTTGTTCTTATACCAGACGTTGGAATCGAACACGCTCTACAAGCGCTCTGACACACACAAACTCACATGCTCAATGTGTTTAAAGCCTTTGCTCCAAAATACACCTACTCGTATGTCAAGTGGGTCAGATCGAACCTCGTGCGGGGTCTGGACCTATCTTATCGTCTGATATATATGTGTTATCCAGCACGACCCAATATGTGGAGTCGGGCCAGCCCGGGTCCACAATTTAACGGATCGGATCGGACACATGGACCAATTTTTCGGATCGAACTTATAACGGACTGGATCGGTCCAGCCCAATTGACAGGTCTAGTGAGAACACACAGCGAGTTCTCTCTCTAGATGTCCAACACTTTATTTAGGAAGAAATTCAGGTGACAAAGTGTGTTCCACAAGTTCTTTTTAACTAGCTGGTCCTCATGAGAACGAATCGACGTACAAGTACTCATTTTTTATTTTTTTGTCTTCTATAATGAGTTTTTTTTGGTCAATTATTTTTCTTGCTGGCGCCTTACTTCTTTAAGTAAGTGATCGAATCTTACTTTAAGCAACGATAGTTCTGACAATCTCATTAGACTGTTCAGCTAATCTGATTAATTAGCGAATATATCAGTAGTGTATTTTGCTTTCAATACTAGTAGCACTTTAGTGCTTTCCTTGCATCATCGAATCTTTAATCTGCATACAGTTTTTGATAACAAATCTTTACTGCAGCCAAATTTATTAGCTACTTGCTCTTTAAAATCATTTAGCGAGTTCTACTTACTCTTTAAAGTCACTTTTGGTTCAATCTAATTTATAGACTTGTGAATAGAAAAATCTAGAACATATTAATTTTACTATATTCGTGTCTTCTTCGATCTCCTTTTCAAAATAGGACCGGTATATGCCGACTATTTACGCAAAGAAATGGTACATTTGTCAAAATAATTTGATAAATTTGAAACATATACCACATGGATGTATTCTAAGAGTACCTAATAATTTTTTCATATTTATATTAGCATATGTTTGGAAAAGTATATATATATTCCTAACATAATAATTTTCTTAATATACCTAATAATTTTTCTAAATGAGTCATGCACATGACGCATGTGGACCAATAAAAATAGAATATGCTAGTGTACATGGGTGCACATGGAATGCATGAGGCTATTCCTATTGGTCCACATGTGCATGACTCATTTAGAAAAATGAACACTATGACTCATATCCCGTTTATCATATATATATATATATATATATATATATATATATATATATATATATATTTGGGTGGTGTGTTCTATTTTGCTTTGGAAGTTTTAGTCCACATTGGAAAACCACCAATGTGCATATCTCAATATATAACTTTGCTTAGTATTGATATATGCACATGCGGTGGTGGTCCATGTGTGTTAATTTTTCTAGAGGGATTAAGTGTGAACCACATTATGACAATCTTTATTTTGTCATCCTTTTTGGGAAATTTTTCTTAGGAGCTAAGCCCCGAAGGGGAATAGCGATTCAGACTCGACTCGGGACTTAGCGACTCGGACTCGGACTCAATGGCGCAAAGTGGCGCTTTATTGACGCACTTTGCACTTAGCACGAGAGCATGCTTCGTGGTGCTATGCGGCCAGGAGCTATACGTCCAGGAGCTATGCGACTCGGAGTTATGCGGCCAACGAGCTTGTATGAGCGAGTCGCGTGTGGAGGGGACCTTGTCAGTAGTTGGCGGCGCATGCGGCACATGATTATCCGTGTCATCTGGTTTATGCTGTGTATGCGTCGCGAGGGTGCGTGTGCACAGTGGCTGCTGCTTTCGGCGCTTGACGGTGTTTGACTGTGCTGTCCTGTGCAGCGTGACCGGCGGCGACGATGGCGCATGCGGCTCTGGCGACGCATGCTGCTACGGCTACGCATGCGACCTGGTGTCAGATAGCACATATGCGGCAGGCCGCATATGTGTTATTTTTCTCTATATATAGAGAAACTTCTCTTTCTTTGAGAGAGACAAAAAAACCGAGAGCACCAGAACAATATGCGGCTGCAGTGAGCACCCTTCCACAAAGTATTTTTCGAGTGATCCGAAGGTGACCAAGAGTGTTTCAGAAGTTCTCGTGTGAACTTGCTGGATCCTGGAGGCAGTTCGTCATTTACCGGCACTAATCTTGCCTTGAGCTCCAGTGGTTTTGATCACCCCAGCAAGGAGTTTTCTTCTTTGTATTTTTTTTCTTGTTCTCGTTCCTTCTCATTGTAGAGTCTGCGAACGTAAAGAGAAGAACGATTTTTTGATTCTTGTTATATTTATATTTTCTTTGGATCGTAAGTTTGTAACATGTTCCTGGTTTAGTGCTTCTGTGGGGTTGTGTGTCACTGTAGAGAAACTCTTGTGTGGATCTCAGTGCACCAACTTTTATAGAGACAAACTCTTGTATGAGTCTCTACTTTATAGACCTCCTCTACTTTGATTTGGCTAGGGGACTAACATATATAACCATCACCTTTTATTCATTCATGTTGAATTGTCTGCACTTTACGTTCACCGAACATTTAGATACAATAAACCTCATAGATCATGGAGGGACAATATTTGGAGACAATTAACAATGACACATGCATGCAGTCGTCTAATTAATTAGCATGGCTTCTGGCACATGCAACGGCGGCGAATGCCGACGCAGTGACCGCCCAGCCACGGCCCCTCGTGCCGGCAGACCTCGGCGCAGTTGTGATCGTACATGCACATCCCTTTGAACCGCGTACTCTCGGCCTCGCACAGCACCCCGGCACCCATGGAAATTCCCACCCCTGCAGTAATTACATGCAGTACAGTTTCGTAACAATTATTCATATTATCAAACAAAACCTTAATAACGACGACGACGGCGGAAGTGTTGGTATAAGTAATTACCTGAAGCCAGAAGGATGAAAAGGAGTAGGGAGGCGATAGTCCTCATCTCTCAAATCGCAGCTCTATATGTCTCTGAATCAGAGGTGAACCAACCAACCTTAATTGCCATCTTATTTATATCAGTCATGTCTTTTCCATATTCATTTCATCTGTTTGTTTTTTAAGAATTTTATATTCCTATATATCCTGATATTACTTCAGTATTAACTCATAGGAATCTTACATTCTGATGGTTTAGAAATATTTATGACTTTCTTCATTATATTTTGTAGCTAATTATTGTTTTAAAACAAGAAAAAATGAAGTTTCCTTTCCAACACTTTTTTTTTTTTTTTTAAGAAAATTTCAGTTGTACCCACTTTATTTACCATAATTCAATGTACACCTCACTGCTTTACCATAATGTACAACCACTCCCACTTCTGTCTCCAACTAACGACCACTCTCACTTCTGTCTCCAACTAACGATCAACTTAATTTTTGACCGAACTATCCCTAACAAATCATTATTATTACCAGCCTCCCTCCTCAGTTTGGGAAGAGGAAAAAGGTATTTCGGTCAAAAATTAACGGTTAGTTGGAGACGAAAGTGAAGGAGGATTGTACATTATGGTAAAATAATGGAGTACACCTTGAATTATGTTAAATAAAATAAGATGCTACTCAAATTTTTTTTTTCTTTTTTTGCATTCTTACCTGACTAATTTTTATTTAAATACCTTCAACTTTCACATTTTTTTGATTTGCTATCACCTACTATCTTTGTAAGCAAATCGAAGTCAAGAGCTTTGAACTTTTCAATTAACTACAATCTGTTAACCTTTCAATTAACTACAATCCGTTAAACTTTGTTCACTGTCACGTGCATGAGTTATTTAGGACAATTTATCTTCTAAAAAAAAAAATCAGAAAAATCATTATCATCATGATCCAAACCTTTTCTCCTAAAGAAAGATGTAAAAACAAAATAAAATAAAATAGAAAAGTTTAAATAAAAATGATAAAGGATAATACCTACAAAAAAAATAGCAAAGTTTTAATAAAAATGATAAATGACAATACCTACGAATTCCTAAAAGTTGAAGGTATTAAAATGCAAATCAGCCTTACATTTTTTTTAATTGTGTTAGATGAAACCATATCACCAAATTTAGTCCATATATATATATATATATATATATATATATATATATATATATATATATTAGTTTTCTTTCTTTTCTATCTTTTCCTTCAATATATCTGTTATTAAACATGAAATTATCAATCATGTAATAGATGTTTCAAAGAGTTTGTATAAATATGATTGGTAAGAAATCCATTCTAGTACTACAAGGTTCGTCGCAAAGGTCGGAATCCAATTCTGGAAGTTCCGTTGGGTTCGTATCATCATTCCTGACTGGATGACACTAAGTTTGACAGATTTGGAGACCTTTGTTCCTGACACATTTTTCGGTGCAAAGTGGCCCACATGTGGACCCCGCTTTGACTAGAAACTATCATTTTCGCCCCTGTGTCCAAATTGGACTCAAGGACAGGCATTTCTAGCTGATTAATATTTTCTGGATCTGATGGTGATATTTATTTCAGCAACCGGAGTACTCCCTGCAAATCCCGCTGAAGTCAGAGCTACAATTGGAGCCGGAACCCCAGGCAAGCGTACCTTGCCAAATCCTGCAATTTTTGCTACTTATTTCCTTGACATATATATTTGTTGTACATGCTTGACCTAGTACCGTGTGACTTACTTAGCGTCCGATTAATAGTCGGGTGCTAACCCCGTACGCGAAATTGTGTAACGTCACCTAGACATGGATGCCGAGACCCTATACTTCTTGTACTTGCTCTATCAAGTACATTTTACCCAGGACACCTGACACTATTCATGATACAGAATCGTCCTGAGATATTCATGGTGATTCTGTATAGGATACAGTTTTTCATGACTTATTCCTTTGCTTAGATATTATATGACTGGATGCATTAGTTATGATCCTGCGTGGCATGGACATGAGACATCGTGGACATGAGACGTATGATTACATTGGGTGGGGAGAGTCACACAAACTACAGGTTGATTATATATTATGCCGGCGTCTCAATCTCTCTCCGAGCTAGACAACCACATGATATCACTGCTACCGGCTCCTAGACACAAAGCTTGTAGTGGTTTCAGCCTGAGTTATAGTGCTGCTCTCATCTTGCATATCACTTAGCTGGTTATATATTTACTTTATTGTTTCATTTATTTGCTGCACGGCATTATCTGTCACGACCCGCACCCGGTATAAGGGCACGAGAGCGTGGATACGTCCAGCCTACGCCGCAGCATCGGCGGTAGAACGCTGTCTAGGTCAAGTACTATCTATAAAATCTCACGCTAGTATCCAACTCCATAAGGAGACTCGGACAACACTATAAAAATATTAACAACATACTCAATCACAACTACAGCACGATAGGAATTTAAAGAAACAAAAGAATACAACACAAGTCAAATGACAAAATAATCATACCTGCAATCATTAATTTCCAATCCCCAAGTGTGTCAGAAACCAGTCTACTAAGGTCACGGTCTGGAAAAATATTTTCCAGTCAGGAAGGAGCAAAGTACATCTCTAAATAGCAGTTCTATATAAATGACATAAACTATGTAGCAGTTCTAGATGGAAATATACCAGAAGCATGTATAGGTACGAGAAATGTACAATGAAAGAAATACTGGAAAATACTGTAAGTAACTGCAGGAAAAGAAACAATATGTCCATGAGCAATGTCCATGAGCAAGAAACCTATGACTAAGTGTGTGAGTACTAGCTTTAACATGTGATCGGCTTAGGAACTTGATCAGGCTGGTTACATGTGATTAGCTATGATTCTTGTAAAGTCAGGCTAACCGTTGGTTAGCTATGATGCATGTAGAGGTCAGGCTAATCACACGTAACAGCAATGAAGCATGGAGATGGTCAAGCCGCACCCGACATGAGATGCGGGGTGAGCTATGATGCATGTAGAGTTGGGTATGATCACATATCTATACTAAAATACTCCCCACCCCCGACTGGTATAGTAGATCCAATCATGGTACGCTATGGCACGGGATTCCCTAGGAAGGTAGCAAATCTCCCCGGGAATCAGTGTCTGTACATGCACAAGATAACAAGAAAAACAAGTCTTGTACAAGCTACACCATGAATAAGGAATAACATCTCATGACGAGATCCGTGTATACCAATCCGTGTAACCGATGTGTCAAGAACATGAATATTTACACTAGATACAGTGAACATAGGAGATATCATAAATTAGAAGCTAATCAGAGAATGTACTCGCCTTGGGTCCTTAGCTGTCAATACCAATGTCCTGTCCCAGAGTATCGTCTGGAGAATCCGACAGTCCTATAAACATATCACAATAACACTTGCATCAGGTGCTACCCTAACACACAGTCTATAAACACTGGCCTCAGGGCCATGCCAGACAGGGCACTAGTCAACTAGGGTCATCTAGTAGGGATACATTTAAATAACATCTCATTAACTAATATATATAATTTCCATCCATTACAATAATAGATATATGTAAAAATATATACTTTTAAAATAAATAATACTTGTATATATATATACATAATAAATAATACTTGTATGTATATCTATATAAACATAGTTCATGGAAAGGAATACAATACATTTATTTAACTAACATATACATTAATGCTTACAATATATATATACACCAAATTTAGTACATATACAATATTTATATGTATCATTTAATTATATGTATAATATATATACAGGTTGAACAATATATTACTATATACATTAATTTTGTATATTAAAAATATACTAAGTATGCATACAAAATACATGTATATACGTATACAAGTTATATATATATGAGAATACGTAGTTATATATTAATATGTTGAAAATACATATGCCACATTACTACAACCAATATATATATATATATATATATATATATATATATATATATATATATATATATATATATATATATATATATATGTATACCAAATAAATTAAATACATACATATACAATTAATTTAAATACATACTTATACCTATTCATTAGTTATACACATATATATATACTTACACACTTTATATACCTTACACTAATTCCTACCCTATAAATCAAACATGCAGTGAAGGAGGGAAAGGAAAACTCACGGTGGTGGTGGTGGGCAGAATTTCCAACAGCATGACTTGCATCACCACTGAGATTACCAGATTTCAACTCGGAAACAGAGAGCAAGCATCCAATTGAGAGTGGTTTTGATGAAACAATCAAATGTGTTTTTGTAGGCAGAGTCCTCCATCATTCTGGACTTTACCACATCAACAGGGGAGCCAATACATACAGCAAAAACAGCCCCCAGACCAGCCAAAAGATGAGTAAAAACATTATTTGTGAACCCTGAAATTTTCAGTATCATCTCTTTCACTTGATCATAGCTAGCCAATTCTTCAGCATTTATAATAGCATTTCGTGCAATATTAGGACCAATCCCAGTCCACAGAGCCTTTAGCAAATTCAGCAAGGGCACTAGGTAAAGTAGCACTGAAAAGTAAAGTTTGGCGTGTTTCACTTAGCTGTAAAAGAATTTTGTGCAACTGTTCTGCGAATCCCATACCGAAGAGGCAGTCAGCTTCATCAAACACTACATACTCTACAGTTCTAAGTGACATGCCCTCAATCTCCGCCAAATGATGCATGAGTCGACCAGGAGTTGCAATAATAATGTCAGGGTTTTGTGATAATTCTTCAAATTGGTATTCCATGCTATCTCCACCAACTAATAGACTGATGTACAGGTCTGTGAACCTTCCGAGCTCCTTAGCAAACTTGAGGGTCTGCATCGCCAGGTCCCTCGTCGGCGAGAGGATTAGCGCCCTCGGCCCGCCTCCGGGAACGTGCTGCCTCAGCTTCTGGATCATGGGGAGGAGGAACGCGGCGGTCTTCCCTGACCCCGTCCGGGCCATGGCGACGACGTCGGCGCCGGCGAGGATGAGGGGCATCGTCTTCCTCTGGATTGGGGTGGGGACCCGGTACCCCTTCTTCATGACCCCGCGGAAGACGACCGGGATGAGCCCCAGCGTCTCGAACCCGTGCGAGGACTTGGACTTGTTGGACTTCTTGGTGGTCTGCTTCTGGCGCCGCTTTGACTGGGACGTGGAGCTCGCTCCGGCCATGGTGGATCTCAACCCGTCTCCTCCCACCGCCATGGATTTTTAGGGTTCCTTTAGGGCTGGGAAGTGAGAAGAAGGAAGAAGGTAGAAGAAGAAAAAGAAGAAGAAAAAGAAAGAGAAGAAGAAGAAGAGAAGGAGAAGAAGCTACGGTTGAGGATGGAGGCTTGTGAGGATGTGGGGGCTTGGGGAGGTGTGCTACCTAGGTTTTCTAGGGATTAGGGTTTGATGGGACATGATGTTAAATAGGGAAGAGAGGGTGTTGATGGAGGGTGGTGATTGACCCCCCTTGAATGTGTGGTCCAGATTGGACATGAGAAATTAATTCATATGGGAATGAGGGTGAGAGGCTAATTAAATAATTATTAGGTTCCCTCATTGTTTAAATAATTGGGTGTTGACACAAAAATGCAAATTTGCAATTTAGCCCCCTTAAATTTGGGAAATTGCACAAACACTTAAAATGATGAAAATTTGACGGGCGATTCGGT
Source organism: Iris macrosiphon (assembly GCA_036927795.1). Lineage (NCBI taxonomy): Eukaryota > Viridiplantae > Streptophyta > Magnoliopsida > Asparagales > Iridaceae > Iris > Iris macrosiphon. Next base: position 170,793,584 of record JAYESA010000015.1, read on the forward strand.
GTCCGGTGTTTTATAGAGTCAGGGGGCGCTGTATGATCGGTATGGGCTCAATTAACAGGGCACTGGAATAAATTGGGATTTCAGAATCAGATAAAATAGTATCCTCAATTTAAATAGAAATAAATGTAAGTTGTGTTCAACAATTAATTAGGAGTACATGGGGCCAAAATCAGGTCAGGTCATCAATACCAATAATGAAGAAGACTCAGAATAGAATATTACCCTAATTTGGGCCGCACGAAAATAGGTCAAGATTGCCTCCAATTTTCGATTGGAACGCACAACGATACAAAATAGGGATTTATTAAATAACGTCCGCGACGATTTTTGTGCGGCCAGAAATAATGTACAGAGAGCACAATTATGAGTTGCAAAAATAGCAGAATTGGAGACGGACATGTCTAGGGCAAGATGGTGAAACTTGTTGGAAGACAAAAGTCAGGGTAGCGCTCCAAATATCGAAGCAAAGGCAATGCGCAAAGTATTAAATAAAATACAGTAATTAATTATTACCTCCAAGAATTAAATTCTAAAATAAACAATTAAAATACCGAATCCCACAATTCGGACAGGTGTTCACCTACTGACTTCTAGGTCAAGTCTACCAGCACAACATAATTGAACACTGTATATAATTACTATATTTAATTACACACCTCACATATTTATTTAAATTAATATACCTATCACGAAATTACTAAATTGTAACTACAATAATATTAATTATTGTAAAAAGTCGAAAATACCCCTGTTTTCGGAACGTGGTGGTGACAAGTCTACCCACCTTAAAAGAATTTCGTCCTCGAAATTTAAAATACTCATAGTAGTGTTTATCATACACATTATTATTTCCCTCAAAATTTTAAATTCATCATCCATGAAGTTAGGTAATAATCCGCAATGTCTTTTCACAATTTTTTTTTTCAAAAATTCTGAAATTGTTGCATTCCGAAAAATCCTCGAAATAAAATCAAGGTCTATTTTTTTTTTTTCAAAAATTTTCCGAAAGTTTTAGTTAATAATTCAATACTCGGAATTTAATGTCCACTCCTCAAATTTGATTTTAATCTATGCACATATATAATTGTAATCTCGTCCCACAAGTTTTGAATTTAACCATTAGTCCATCAATAAATTTTTATTCCTCGATCTCCTCTTTCCTCTAAATACTTAACAATGCGACACCTATGGATCCTTCAAATGCAACGTCCGCAATAATAAAATTTAAATTACTATATTGCAATCAAATATATATATACTGATAATTTTCCAAATTTTCCTCAATTTTTGTAATGATAAATTATATCACAACCAACCTTCCTGAAATTAACAATCATCAATTCTGCCATGTTAAATTTTAATCCTTTATTTAAATTAGCGTTTATCCTCAAATTTCAATCATATCTCGATCCTTGCAAAACCAATGATCCAGCAATTCTGTTATATCAACTCATGAATGCTTATCCTTGAACTTCTAATCATCTTGTCCCATTTTGTCAATCATAACCTTGTCATATATCTTCGTCATGGTCAAACCCCAATAATCCTGGTCTAAAAATCTTTCCTATAACCATACAACATGCAACCTAAAGGGAATATGTACGGTCATGGTGTCTTTTGTCATGGTATTGCAGTCTTTGTATCAGGGGTACTACTAACTACATTATAACAAGAATCATGCATACAAGCTACGGTACTAAGGTATCAGTCAATCAATCAAATAGATAGGAACAGAATGAAGGAAAGAACAGAACCTGCTAACACATTACCTGCAGTATTTCCTATCTCTAACATACACTTAACTCTAGCAAATTTACTAACTAATTCATATTCCTGTACACTGGTACCAAGATCCATGAATATATCAATATTGCACACACAAGTCTCTTAATACCAAAATCTGATACCAAGAACCTATAATATAACCATGGTTCAATAATGCATCTAAGTTTGATACCTCTACCTCTTTAGGTACCACACTCTACTACAAGCATACTCACTGCTAGCCTCCTTATCTACTACAATAGTTGATACTAGTTATTCTTATCACTCAAGTGCATATCAATTGCAACACACTATACTAAGTACTGCTCTTTCCAATACAATTTTAGATGGACACCCAAGTCAGTCTGCGGTGCCATCTCAATCATGCTCAATCACCAGATCCTTACACATGTATCTCATCTACTCATATATTAGTATTCATGTCTCTCATCTACCATAAAATTTATCCCCAAAATAATCTTCAAGGTTTAACTTCTCGAACAACTTTAGAAAATGCATATACCTCCTCAAAATCAGATACTCAACATCGAAATAAAATTTAATCACTTCTAAAATCTTTGTAGCCTTAACCATGTTTATTGAATTCATATTTGAGATCCTCAAAAATTTAATGACCAAAATCTCTACTCCTCAATTATTCTAAAATAAAATTTTATTTCCACCTTTTTATTTATAACTCCACAATGTACATATCAGTGCTCACGGTCTCTGATACTCAAGGTGCACTCAATGCATCTAGTGTCTATAATTGTGTACTAAAATTGTACTGCCTGAATCACTTGTACTATTACCTCCAATGATCAAAGTTATCATCAACTGTGTTTTCTTTCATGATTTTAATTCATGTCAACTGGTATATCATTTAATTATCATCCCACAGAGTGCTTACTGTTATTAACATTATTCTCGACTAATCCTCGATATAGAATCATTAGCACTCTTGGTATTACATTACTAGCTTCATTAATGAATCATCTCATCAAGCTCATTAGAACTCATGTTTACCTGTACCTTCTATAATACTCATGTTTCTTTACTCTCATGGGAAGGCATATGGTTCTATATCTCGATTGATGTATAAGCATATCTCTTAATCCTTTTACAGCCTGTTAAACTAATTTGTGATACACTTCACAACTTTCATTACTAATCCTGATATTTCTCTACTTATGACATCTCATTAAACCCTTTATGCATATACATTTCTTTACCTTTAACATTTCCGATATCAATCATCAAATTGAACATCATGCTCCATAAATCCTTAACACAATTCCTGGATACTTAATCGTTTACATAGATCACTCAATTACATAATCATGATTATCCAGGATGGGTAATTGGCTCTGATACTAACTCTGAGAACTATCACTGATACTCTATACTCTCCTTAACTTTCAGTCTCTAATGACACTTCTTCTAGAACCATTGTTACAAGGTACTATGCTAAGGGCTAACTCTAGATTAAATCCTACTGCTCACATGTCCATTAGGAAATACTTACAAACTCACAAGTCACACTCAATCAATACTAATACTCAAGACACAAATATAATTACAAGTCACTAATTATCATACTTAACAAGGAACCCTCAAGAAATAGAAGCTCAAAAGGAATTGGATTGAGGACAGAAGGTATCCTTACTGCTAGTAAAGAAAAGAAGCGATGGAACAAAGTCCTGGAACAACAGAAATAGATAAGTCTTGAGATGATATTTTAAGAACCAATTTAAGATACAACCTGATAATCATACACGTCTGTCAGAAATCATGACACACAGAATCTTCGCCACGCCAGTAAGCATAGATGCGATAAACGACAGGTTCCGTAACTAAGGTATGCAACTCTATAATCATGTCATCTAGAATCTTCGCCACGCCAACCGGTATGGCTGCGAGAGACTCTAAGTTTCATAACTATAATATGTACATCCAAGTCAGATTCCTACATTTTCGTCACCACAGCTAATATGGCTGCGATAAACTCTAGGGTCCATAACCAAAGTAGACGTTTTACCTTTCTCACTGTCCTTATCAACATATGTCATCAGATGATACCGTAAATTTTAGCCCGTAAAATTCATCTCGATATGAAATCAACTCAACAACGATACCAAGAATTAAAGTTAACAACTGGTCAACAAGAATCAAACTCAATATCAACGAGTGAGGACGGACGGAAACAAGGGCGAAGGAATTAAATTGGAAATTATAATAAGATTCTCATGGGGTTATCCCAGGAATCTCTCAAGAATTTGTGATTGAGTATTCGCTCTCGTCCTAGTATCCTATGTCCTAGATCCTATCGCAGGCACGCAATAGTGTAACAAAGATGCCACACTACTACGATATCGCACAACTCGCGAAGTCTGACCTGCATGGGCCACCACTAAAAACGTGTCATGACCCGCACCCGGTATAAGGGCACGAGAGCGTGGGTACGTCCAGCCTACGCCGCAGCATCGGCGGTAGAACGCTGTCTAGGTCAAGTACTATCTATAAAATCTCACGCTAGTATCCAACTCCATAAGGAGACTCGGACAACACTATAAAAATATTAACAACATACTCAATCACAACTACAGCACGATAGGAATTTGAAGAAACAAAAGAATACAACACAAGTCAAATGACAAAATAATCATACCTGCAATCATTAACTTCCAATCCCCAAGTGTGTCAGAAACCAGTCTACTAAGGTCACGGTCTGGAAAAATATTTTCCAGTCAGGAAGGAGCAAAGTACATCTCTAAATAGCAGTTCTATATAAATGACATAAACTATGTAGCAGTTCTAGATGGAAATATACCAGAAGCATGTATAGGTACGAGAAATGTACAATGAAAGAAATACTGGAAAATACTGTAAGTAACTGCAGGAAAAGAAACAATATGTCCATGAGCAATGTCCATGAGCAAGAAACCTATGACTAAGTGTGTGAGTACTAGCTTTAACATGTGATCGGCTTAGGAACTTGATCAGGCTGGTTACATGTGATTAGCTATGATTCTTGTAAAGTCAGGCTAACCGTTGGTTAGCTATGATGCATGTAGAGGTTAGGCTAATCACACGTAACAGCTATGAAGCATGGAGATGGTCAGGCCGCACCCGACATGAGATGCGGGGTGAGCTATGATGCATGTAGAGTTGGGTATGATCACATATCTATACTAAAATACTCCCCACCCCCGACTGGTATAGTAGATCCAATCATGGTACGCTATGGCACGGGATTCCCTAGGAAGGTAGCAAATCTCCCCGGGAATCAGTGTCTGTACATGCACAAGATAACAAGGAAAACAAGTCTTGTACAAGCTACACCATGAATAAGGAATAACATCTCATGACGAGATCCGTGTATACCAATCCGTGTAACCGATGTGTCAAGAACATGGATATTTACACTAGATACAGTGAACATAGGAGATATCATAAATTAGAAGCTAATCAGAGAATGTACTCGCCTTGGGTCCTTAGCTGTCAATACCAATGTCCTGTCCCAGAGTATCGTTTGGAGAATCCGACAGTCCTATAAACATATCACAATAACACTTGCATCAGGTGCTACCCTAACACACAGTCTATAAACACTGGCCTCAGGGCCATGCCAGACAGGGCACTAGTCAACTAGGGTCATCTAGTAGGGATACATTTAAATAACATCTCATTAACTAATATATATAATTTTCATCCATTACAATAATAGATATATGTAAAAATATATACTTTTAAAATAAATAATACTTGTATATATATATACATAATAAATAATACTTGTATGTATATCTATATAAACATAGTTCATGGAAAGGAATACAATACATTTATTTAACTAACATATACATTAATGCTTACAATATATATATACACCAAATTTAGTACATATACAATATTTATATGTATCATTTAATTATATGTATAATATATATACAGGTTGAACAATATATTACTATATACATTAATTTTGTATATTAAAAATATACTAAGTATGCATACAAAATACATGTATATACGTATACAAGTTATATATATATGAGAATACGTAGTTATATATTAATATGTTGAAAATACATATGCCACATTACTACAACCAATATATATATATATATATGTATACCAAATAAATTAAATACATACATATACAATTAATTTAAATACATACTTATACCTATTCATTAGTTATACACATATATATATACTTACACACTTTATATACCTTATACTAATTCCTACCCTATAAATCAAACATGCAGTGAAGGAGGGAAAGGAAAACTCACGGTGGTGGTGGTGGGCAGAATTTCCAACAGCATGACTTGCATCACCACTGAGATTACCAGATTTCAACTCGGAAACAGAGAGCAAGCATCCAATTGAGAGTGGTTTTGATGAAACAATCAAATGTGTTTTTGTAGGCAGAGTCCCCCATCATTCTGGACTTTACCACATCAACAGGGGAGCCAATACATACAGCAAAAACAGCCCCCAGACCAGCCAAAAGATGAGTAAAAACATTATTTGTGAACCCTAAAATTTTCAGTATCATCTATTTCACTTGATCATAGCTAGCCAATTCTTCAGCATTTATAATAGCATTTCGTGCAATATTAGGACCAATCCCAGTCCACAGAGCCTTTAGCAAATTCAGCAAGGGCACTAGGTAAAGTAGCACTGAAAAGTAAAGTTTGGCGTGTTTCACTTAGCTGTAAAAGAATTTTGTGCAACTGTTCTGCGAATCCCATACCGAAGAGGCAGTCAGCTTCATCAAACACTACATACTCTACAGTTCTAAGTGACATGCCCTCAATCTCCGCCAAATGATGCATGAGTCGACCAGGAGTTGCAATAATAATGTCAGGGTTTTGTGATAATTCTTCAAATTGGTATTCCATGCTATCTCCACCAACTAATAGACTGATGTACAGGTCTGTGAACCTTCCGAGCTCCTTAGCAAACTTGAGGGTCTGTATCGCCAGGTCCCTCGTCGGCGAGAGGATTAGCGCCCTCGGCCCGCCTCCGGGAACGTGCTGCCTCAGCTTCTGGATCATGGGGAGGAGGAACGCGACGGTCTTCCCTGACCCCGTCCGGGCCATGGCGACGACGTCGGCGCCGGCGAGGATGAGGGGCATCGTCTTCCTCTGGATTGGGGTGGGGACCCGGTACCCCTTCTTCATGACCCCGCGGAAGACGACCGGGATGAGCCCCAGCGTCTCGAACCCGTGCGAGGACTTGGACTTGTTGGACTTCTTGGTGGTCTGCTTCTGGCGCCGCTTTGACTGGGACGTGGAGCTCGCTCCGGCCATGGTGGATCTCAACCCGTCTCCTCCCACCGCCATGGATTTTTAGGGTTCCTTTAGGGCTGGGAAGTGAGAAGAAGGAAGAAGGTAGAAGAAGAAAAAGAAGAAGAAAAAGAAAGAGAAGAAGAAGAAGAAGAGAAGGAGTAGAAGCTACGGTTGAGGATGGAGGCTTGTGAGGATGTGGGGGCTTGGGGAGGTGTGCTACCTAGGTTTTCTAGGGATTAGGGTTTGATGGGACATGATGTTAAATAGGGGAGAGAGGGTGTTGATGGAGGGTGGTGATTGACCCCCCTTGAATGTGTGGTCCAGATTGGACATGAGAAATTAATTCATATGGGAATGAGGGTGAGAGGCTAATTAAATAATTATTAGGTTCCCTCATTGTTTAAATAATTGGGTGTTGACACAAAAATGCAAATTTGTAATTTAGCCCCCTTAAATTTGGAAAATTGCACAAACACATAAAATGACAAAAATTTGACGGGCGATTCGGTGTCCGGTGTTTTGTAGAGTCAGGGGGTGCTGTATGATCGGTATGGGCTCAATTAACAGGGCACTGGAATAAATTGGGATTTCAGAATCAGATAAAATAGTATCCTCAATTTAAATAGAAATAAATGCAAGTTGTGTTCAACAATTAATTAGGAGTACATGGGGCCAAAATCAGGTCAGGTCATCAATACCAATAATGGAGAAGACTCAGAATAGAATATTACCCTAATTTGGGCCGCACGAAAAATAGGTCAAGATTGCCTCCAATTTTCGATTGGAACGCACAACGATACAAAATAGGGATTTATTAAATAATGTCCGCGACGATTTTTGTGTGGCCAGAAATAATGTACAGAGAGCACAATTATGAGTTGCAAAAATAGCAGAATTGGAGACGGGCATGTCTAGGGCAAGATGGTGAAACTTGTTGGAAGACAAAAGTCAGGGTAGCGCTCTAAATATCGAAGCAAAGGCAATGCGCAAAGTATTAAATAAAATACAGTAATTAATTATTACCTCCAAGAATTAAATTCTAAAATAAACAATTAAAATACCGAATCCCACAATTCGGACAGGTGTTCACCTACTGACTTCTAGGTCAAGTCTACCAGCACAACATAATTGAACACTGTATATAATTACTATATTTAATTACACACCTCACATATTTATTTAAATTAATATACCTATCACGAAATTACTAAATTGTAACTACAATAATATTAATTATTGTAAAAAGTCAAAAATATTCCTGTTTTCGGAACGTGGTGGTGACATTATCTTTGGCTTGTATTATCTGTACCTTGCTATATCCCCTGAGGACTTGGATCCGGATTATGTCCCCAGGATTAGCAGAGGAGATCCACCCCGAGATATTCAGGACAGGAGCATTATCAAGAGCAGAAGCAGAAACAGGTGCATACAGTGGAGCAGAACCAGGAACCAAAGACTAGGTGATTACCGTAGATTTTCCTGAGAATATGTTTCTTCCATACTCAGTTTATGATGTTCTTTACATTCTTGTTTAAATGAACAATTGTAACAGACTTGATTATCGAATTTTTCCCCGATTTAATTACTTGTGACTTGATGTTTGTTGTTTATATTCCTTATGTTGATATTGATATATTCATTCTGTGGATGAGATTAGTAGACCCTGATTATTATTTTACAACTTAAGTACGCCGGATGGATCCATTAAATTGGGTTTGTCCATCGGTGTGTGCTGCTGGCCATTGCCACGTGTCTAGTCCCTCGATATTTTAGGACTGGGGCGTGACAAAAACTCTCACTTGCATATCACTTAGCTGGTTATATATTTACCTTGATGTTTTATTTATTGCTGCACTAATTTTATTTTGGCATGAGTTATTTTGTACCTTGCTATGTCCCCTGAGGACCTGGATCCGGATTATGTCGCCAGGACTAGCAGACGAGATCTATCCCGAGGTATACGGGACCGGAGCATTAGCAGAAGCAGGAGCAGGTGCATACATTGGAGCAGTACCAGAACCCGAGGACGAGATCGTGCCAGAAGACTTCTCCTGAGTATTGGATTTATATACTCAGTTATTTCTGTTTCTAGTTACTTTATTTCCTGTCTATTGTATGGATTTATCAGACTTATTCTCGGGTTGTTCCCCGAGACACTTTTATTGAGATATGTTAGATTATATTTATTTGTATTTATTCTAGCATTTGATCTGTGATTATCTGTTGTGGATGAGATTAGAATAGACTGTGACTTGTATCATTGGACCTATTTATTATTGTTACAGCTTAAGTACGCCCTGGTGGATCCATTAAATTGGGTTTATCCATCAGTGTGTGCTGCTGGCCATTGCCACGTGTCTAGTCCTTCGATATTTTGGGACTGGGGCGTGACATATACTAATCACTATATATCTCAATCCACGTAAAGTAGTTAGGCGAAGGGCGAACCAAGCGTACTATGGTTGATCAGACCGTAATACACTGATTCTGAAATGTATTAGTGTAGTACTCCAATAATACATATATCAGGAACAAGCTTGATAAAGAATAAGCTTGCAAAACCAGGCTATAATAGAAGTATAAGTCAAGGTAGTACAACAAATATAAGTACGCTATATTATGATGAGAGAATTTACAAAATAATTCAAATTCACAAAAAGATAAGACTCCACAATCTCTACAGTTGTTATTTTAACTCCTTGTCTAAGTCGCTAGTCGACCAAATAGGGGTATGGCCTTCTAAGTTCTACAGTCTTAATAAACACTATCGTCTTATGCTAGCATACAGTTAATGTCAATCAGTTACACTTCAATAATGAGTCAAGAGGACTATTGTCACGCCCCAGTCCCAAAATTTAAGGAACTAGGCTACGTGGCATTATCCAGCTGACACGTCACTAAGGGTTTAATCCATTTTTATGGACCCAAAGGAACGTGCTACGCTGTCCTAGTATACTACAAGTCTAGTACAGGCAAGTCTATCTCATCCACAGAAAATGTCAGGAAATAGTGCTGAATATATATAATGCTGAGTCTGATAATATCATATTACACATCTTGTGGGAACAACCCACTGTCAAAATATAATAATAATACAGAAAACAAGATAGACTGAACATCGTCTATCTAACAAAATATCTCCATTGCCAAGAGAGCATCTCCTAGAATCAGGTAGATTCTGATGGTGTCTCTTCCAATTCTTCCTCGGTGGCATGCCTAGTCTCCTGTCCTGGACCATACACCGTGGGATAGTAGGCCTCGTCTAAATCTGGAAGGGAACCAGGTCCTCAGTGGGATATAACAAGATACAGGAAATAACATGCCAGGTATGAAAATACTGAATAAATAAATAAATACAGGGTGCTAACCATCTAAGTGAAATGCAAGTAAAGACCTTGTAGTACGCATGAGAATGTGTAGGTTAGATATATGCTGACTTAATTTACCAATCGTGGTGACTGGCTAGTATATGTGTCATATGCCCCCAGACGCATGGGCACTCTGCAATCGTCCATCTCCGAGGAGTATGGAACGAAGGTAAAACATACAAGGAGGGGGTGTCCTATACGTCTACTAGTTATCTTTTTCGCCCAATGTAACTAAATGCCAAGTCGTAATTATTCCTGAGTTTTCCTGATTGTGCTAAGCCGTGATGCGTGTCACACGTACTGCTAGCTAATCAAATACGCAGCTCGCATCCCAATATGTATTGCAACCATGTTGCGTGTTCCCGTGGTAGGGTCTAGGAGGATATTAAGATACCCTCACAGATGTTGGTAGGTCTGAAAAGACTAAGTTAATTAAGCTACAAACCAACGTATTTGTTGACTATACCTGAGGCAATCTCAGGTACTCACAGTTACATGGAATTCAGGAAAAACATAGCATATAACAGCATTTATATTTAGACAGTAATTTGGCAAGGTATACTTGCCTACTTCCTGATTGTATTGGACACCTGATCCCACTGTCAAGACTGAGGGTCCTTGTGACAGGGGGTCACTGACTATGATGGAGATATTTTCTGTTAAAGACGTACATGCTTCGTAAATAACAATTAAATAAAAGGGTACATAATATAATAGCATATATATATATTTAAGTAAAAATATATATTTATATATAGTCATATATATAATATAGGGTACACATATATATATAGAGTATATATATACATATAGATATAGTATATATTATATATGTATATATAGATATATATATATATATATATAAACGAACAGACAGTACAGAAATAAAAATATATATATACTGTACTATCCAGTATAGTATTATATAGTATATATATATCATATATATTTATACATATATACATATATATAATGTAAAGGAAATGACAGTGCTGGAAATATAAATACGTATATTAATACTGTATTATCCAGTATTATATAGTATATAGATAATATATAGATAATATGTATACATATATATGATAAAAAGGAAATGACAGTGCAGAATGTAAATTATACATATATATACATATGCTGTATTATCCAGCAATATATTATATAGTACATATAAATAATATATATAGATATATAGTTATATATACATATATATATATTTATAATAAAAAGGAAAGACTGTGCAGGAATGAAATATATATATAATATATATATTTACATATATACATATATATATAAAAGAACAGTAAAATGCAGGAATTGAAATATATATATACATACTTATTTATTAGTACATATATATATAATTATATTTAATAAACAAAATTTAAAAGCATATATATATATATATATATATATATATAGTGTATGTATATACATAATAGATATTATATATAAATATATATATATAGATATATAAGAAAGAAAAAGGAAATATATATATATATACATATATATTACAATATATATATATATATACACTGTATATGTATATATATGCATATAGTAATAATAATAATTATATATAATATGATATATATTATTATTATATATATAGAATACATAAAATAAATATATATATATATATATGTATACTACATATATATATATAATTAATAAAAGAAAAACAGAATTTTAAATAATAATAAAAATGCATAATAAATAAATATATATACAGTATATATATATATTTACAGTAATTATAATAATACATAATATTTATATATAAACATAATATATTATATATAAATATATATTACATAGTTATATATATACATAAATATATATATAAAATACATAATAATAATAGTAGTATTCATATACATATATAATATATAATAGTAATATATATATACAGTATAAATATACTGTATTTATACAGTATATTAATATAATATATATTATATATTATCATATATATATATAAATATACATATATATACATATATATATACATATTTATATACATATAAGTATTTACATAATTATACGTATATACAGGGGGGTATATACCTGTCTGACAGGGGGCCCACTGGGCTTGCAGCCGGCGGGAGCACGGCGGCGGAGGAGGCGGCGGCCGGCCGGAGAAGCAGCAGCAGCGACTGTTGCAGACAGCAACAGCAGCAGCAGCAGCAACTGCAGCAGTTGCAGCGGCGGCTGTGGCGGCTGAGCGGCCGGTGCAGGGCGGGGGATCGACAGAGGGGAGGGTGGCGGTGAGTTTGGTAGTGGTGGTGGGGGTCTACGGTGGCGGTGGTGGTGGCTGGAGGTGTCCGGAGGGGAGGGGGCAGCTGTGGTCAGGGGTCGGGGGGGTTGCTGTGGCGGAGCTGGTTGTCGGGGTGGTGGTCGTGGGGCGGTGGTGGTGGGTTGGTTCGACGGGGAATGGCGAGGCGAAGCGGGTAGGGTCGGTGGCGGAGGTGCACGGTGGCGGAGGGTGGCGCTGGGGGTGGTCGGGAGTGGTGGTGTTGGCTGTGGTGTTGGTGGCGGGTGGTTGCTGTGGGAGTTCTGGTCGGCAGAGGCGGTGGCCGGAGGGGGTGAGACTTGGCCGGAGGGGAGGTAGGGTAAGGGCGAGGCTGTCGGCGGGAGTTGGTCGGAGGGGGTGGCCGGAGGTGGGCTGAGGGAGGAGGTGTAGGTTTCAAAGGAGGGGGGGGGTCGGTTTATATAGATTTAGGGGAGTGGCAATGTTGTAATTAATGGAAAGTTTAGGGGCATTTAGGTCTTTTTAGATTTTTGAGATATTTGTGCAGCCATTTGTGGGTCCCACATGACACGTGGATGGTCCACATTCATCAGCCAATGAGGTGATGCCACCTCATACTGGAAATTTGCATAAAAACCCCTGAAATTTCCTAAATTGCAAATAGGTCCCAAAATTGGTATTTTGCGTAATTACGTAATTTGTCTGATAAATTACCCTGTTCCCAGAAAATACTAAAATGCTCAGAATTGAGAGGGAAAAGCTGTGGAGGGTCCTGAGGGGGTGGGGGTGAGTCTGGGCAGGGGCAGGGCCTGGTTTCTTGGTGATACGGGTCATCGTATTTATTATTTAATAAATACTGCGCACGGTGTTCTATAATTATTTAGAGGCAGGTAGGGCCATAATTTTACTACGGTGTCAATATACTAATTGTAGTATATCCAAAGTAGAATATTATCGTATTTTTGTCTGGGTAAAACAGGTGTCGGTTGGTCCTCAATCTCTAGGGATACAGAGATGGGCAAAGAGCAAGAAATAAAATAGGAATTAAATACAGACTTTTGTAACGATATTTGTGCGTCTCAAACGAGGCTCAAAATAAGCATCTGAGAGTTGCACAAAATTCAAAAAAATAGTTTAACAAGTCTAGGACAGGTATGTAAATTTTGTTTAGGAATTACAGCTAGTGTAATGCTCTAATTAATTATGTGAAGTACAGGTGCAATTAATATAGGATATGTAAACAAAATAAATAAAAAAAATGTTACAGAAATTCTAATTAGCTAAAATAAATCCTAAATTACTGAAATCTGGTCGAGGGAGTTTACAACTATGTGTTATTAGGTTGTGAGGCATACTATCCAACTTATAATAATTAACTAATATTGTAACTGCTTTAAAGGAGATCCTACAAAATAACCTGGTCCTGGTAAATAAAGTAGAACTCTTATTAGGGTACACGAGGAAAAGATCTTGGTACTCATTAAGGTCTCCTATTGCATTATATAGGTAATGGTCATTTTAAGTCTTAGTCGTAGTGATTATAGAACAAGGTGTCAATAGTAAAAAAAAATGGAAAAGTTACTGGTCTTCAAGGGAAAAGGGGATATAATTCGTATCGAGGTGTGGTACAAGTTACGTGATTTAAACTAAGAATAATTAGATCACAATTTAAAGGAACAACTCAAACTATCAAGCTCTAGCTACCAAGAACCTAATTTCAAAGTTTAAGATTACAACTATAATCCTAGCAAACTATATATCATTAACATAAGATAAAATTACTTGGCCTATAACCAGAGGTGTCAAGTGGTACGAGTTGGAAGATGAAGAATAAAAGAACACAATTAGTCGTCGCACAACTAGCAAGCGTTAAAGTTGCAAGGAAATAAGGTACAAAATTAAAATAGAGGGACTCTAGATAATATCATGGTTTTTCTAAGGGGAAGGTGGTTGTTATTCTTTGTGTTCGAGGTATGATCAAGAGAATGTTCTAGTCATTCCTCTTGGCTTCCTAAGATACTGTTATGCTAATATCAAGACAAAAAGCTAAAGTTGTAGCTCTCTAGTACTATCTTACCATGAAAAGCTAGGTTCAGTCCTAATGTTTAACCTTGGATTCTATTGGTTCCTCAATACTAGGTTCAAACACTATGATCAAATTTTAAACTAATCCTATTAGTGTTTATACTACTCTCAAGTCATACATAAATACATCAAGGGATAATGGTAAATTAATCTATAGGTAAGTGATGTTAGGGTTCATTAGGTAATACGGAAGGCTAGGGTTCATTAAGTATCATAAACTTAGTGATATGTCAAATCCCTAGTTGTATTCTTAATAGGAATGTTACCCTAAGTATCATCCCATCAACATGGATTCCTATATTCTAGCAGGGGCTATACTCAAGAAATTATTAGGGAAGCACATGAATCAAGCATGATGCAATTATTTAAATAGAACAGACTGGAAGGAAGATAAGTCATAGTCAATTGTGGATGAGATCATATATTCTAATCCTAGGTGCAGGCTTGCTTGGTACAGTAACATAACCGAGACAATATGCTCTGACCTGCATAGGCCACCACTAAAAAATATGTCACGCCCCAGTCCCAAAATACGTAGGACTAGGACACGTAAGTATGCCAGCCGCATGGTTATGGCACTCCAATATATGGAAACCATAACGCATACGTACGCTGTATTATGAATATCAATCCACAAGTGGTATAAATCTATCACAAGTCACAGGGTATAATCTAAATCTCATCCACATAAATCAAATATAAATGAATAACCAATAACCATGTAACTAAATCTCAATATGAAGTATATAGAGATAATCGTCAGATGGAAATAAATCCACTGCCAAAATAGAATATAAAATGAATAAGATAAATATCATATAAGTACAACATCTGACAATCATGAGGCTTGAAGAGAAAATCTCATCAAAATATAAGTAGCATGTCCGGATCTACGCTCCTGCGAATACTCATGAACATCTACACCTGGAAAGGGACCAAGTCCTCAGAGGGACGTACCAAGATACATAGAAGCATGCCATAAAGTAAATACTGAATAAATAAAGGGGGTGTGCTAACCATCTAAGTGGATGCAATTTGAGGACATCTTAGTGCGTAGGAAAAGTGTAGGCTAGACATATGCTGACGTAATTTGCCAATCGTCGTGACTGATGTAGAAGCATAAAAAATACGCCGGATGGCTATACGCAGCTTATTGGTGCTGGGCAGCGTAAAGAGATGACCTCAGAGCTATCAAGCATGCAAAACAAGGGTTATATTAAAAGCTCAAAGAACCATCCGCGTAAGTGCAGTATGTCCAGGCTGTCTCAGCGTAAAACAGGGGGGCTTCGTCGCCTATATGGCGTAAAACATATCCGCTTTCAATATAGCATTAAAGCGTACGAGGGACGCTTCGTGTTCTCTGAAGTGAACCTGTCAGATCCTGCAATGAACCTGACGTCTGGACTTCTGACAAAAGGATACTGCTCGACTACCCAGACGACGGCTATAATGATGGCACGGCACTGCAACCCAGGCTGTCATTTACCGCCATCTTCTTTGCGAAAACTGCTTTTACGTGCACAAAGGGATACGCTGCCTTATTTTACACAGGTAGACATGAGCTGTTTACGCTCCGCAGTAGACAAACCGCCTGCCACATCAAAAGCTGCACTTCGTACGGGGCTCGAGGCACGTCTCAACGACTGATGCGCAGAGCGGTGACAGTTTCTCGAGGCACGTCTCTACGTCTAATGCACAGAAGGGCTGCAGACCTTCAAAACATGCCTCCGCATTTAATGACAGGATGGTGGCAAATATCTGTATTTAATGCGAGGGATTTGATTATATTTTCAAAAGCCGTAATTCCGGCTAAGACGTCCACATCAGCACTCTGGCACGTTATGCAGCGGCTTCTACGCCCACTCGGCCTCTATGACCATTCGGATTCTACGCCCACTCGGCCTCTATGACCATTCGGCTTCTACACCCACTCGGCCTCTATGACCACTCGGCTTCTACGCCTATTCGGCTTCTATGCCTACTTGGCTTCTACGCCATGGTGACAGACATTGGCTTCTACGCCCACCTCTTCTACACGAGGGATACCTACCTACGTGGCTTCTATGCCGTGATCTTCATAGCGATTATACGCGTTTTGTCCCTTAGTTGGACCCGCGTCACACGCTCATTCAAAGGATCATCTATACACAGACATTGGTAATTTTAACCGTTGTGTAAAAGGGTGTTGTACTTTCCACTACTCGGTTTCTACACCGACGGAGTGGTCACTGTCACTAAAACTCTATAAATAGAGACATCTATCAACAGAGGACAAGGTCGAGAAATTGAAGATCAAACGGTCGAAAAATTGGTCAAAAAGTCCAATATCAGATCCAAGGTCGACAAAGGAGAGACAGGGAGAAATATAGATCCAAGGTCAAACTTCCAAGAAAGATCGAACAAGAGATCAAGAGAGAGAGAGAGAGAGAGAGAGAGAAGAATCCGGAGCTCAGGCAAAGAGTAGGGATCGACGACTTTGGCATCGTGTATCCACCCTCTTTTGCAACCTTCGAAGCTGCTTCCTGTCTTCTACGGCACTTCTTCATCATCGTGTGGTCCAAGGGCTAAAGTGATCGACTGCAGATCAGACACCTATAGCAATATTTATCCAGATTTATAAATTGTACTTCGACATCCTCGTATAGGATTAAATTGTACAAGTTTGTTTGTAAACCAAAGAACACGGGTTTCGTATAAACCCCGTCTTGAATATATTTTCATTCTTTCGTTTTCCACCACAACCAAGATGGCGACTCTGCTGGGGAAGTCTTTCTCTTCTGATGAGGAAGTAATTGCTCAACACGATACGGTATCTGTAGGAACCGTGAAGAAGACACTGGTCGTCCAATTCGACCAGTCTGCCTACGAAAACATGCTCCGAACCGGGGGTAGCTCTCACCCTCTCTCCGTCCAAGACAACAGGAAGCTGCACAAGGTCTGGGTGCCCAAGACATCCTCTACCATCCCTGTGGACTCTCCGATCTCTCCGACCAATGAGGTTGTAGTGTTGCTCCCTCCGTGCCCTGCACGTAAAATTCAGTCTCCCGCTACGCGCGGTACAGACAAAACTTCGGGCAAAGCCTCAGCGCTAACCCAGAAGTATCCACTGCGCTCTATGCATAGAAACCAGTCTCCCGCTACGCGCGGTACAGACAAAACTTCGGACAAAGCCTCAGCGCTAACCCAGAGGTATCCACTGTGCTCTACGCGTAGAAACCAGTCTCCCGCTACGCGTGGTACAGACAAAACTTTTGATGATGCCTCAGCGCCAAATCGGAAGTACAAAATGCGTTCAGCGCGTAAACATTCATCTGCCTTCCGCGGAAAAGCAGATGACCCCTGCAATCTATGCAAGGGAAAGAAAGCGGCGGAGTACTCAATTTTTTGGCCATTACGCCAGCGAGGGAACAATCTGCCTACCCTCTGTAACGCCCCACAACCGCTCGGAGCGTTACGTTGAGTCGGATTGAATGAACAACTGCTGGTTACATTTGATTTGTTAGATTTTGGGAAGAAGTATTGATTGAGTTATTTCATGTGCAGATGGCTAGCGGGTTCGATGGAAATCAGGTGTTCATTCAGAGCAATACTGAGATAGCTGAGTTGGAATGATAATGCCATCTTCCTTAGTCCGATCGGTCGGATGATTTGTAGAGCACGGCCTACTCGCACGGTCATACCAGTTGAGTAGATCGCGCTTGCATCGGACCACGGGTTCAAAGGATTGGTCGTATCGGCATGACAGGATGCCTAACGGATTCGAACATTGTGAGTGTCATGCCCCAGTCCCAAAATGACGAGGGATTGGAGATGCGTGGCAATGGCCAGCAGCACGCACCAATGGACAACCCAATTTAATGGATCCATCAGGGCATGCTTAAGCTGTAGTCTAGCAGGACTAAGTACAAGTCTCAGGTGTTACTAATCTCATCCACAGAATAACCCAGATTAATTGCCAAAAATAATGCAATGGAAATAAATATACAATAACAAATAAGGTTGTCTCGGGAAACAAATCCGAGAAATATTCTGTTACATTTAAGGAAAAGACAGGAAATGAAATACCGGAAATGGAAATACTGTGTAGTGGAAGCCGGTGCTCAGGAGAAATCTTCGGCCACTACTTCGTCCTCTGTTCCTTGTTCTGCTCCAAGGAGTGCTCCAGTACCGTACACCTCTGGGTAGTTCTCTTCAGCTGTACCTGGGGACATAATCCGGATCCAGGTCCTCAGGGGACAGCAAGGTACAGAAAATATAAGCCAAAATAAATACGGTGCAGCAGATAAAATAATCATCAAGGTAAACTAAGTAACCAACTATGTGATATGCAATATGAGAGCAGCACTAGAACTCAGGCTGAAGCCACTACAAGCTCTGTGTCGGGGAGCCGGTAGCGGCAATAACTATGAATTACACTATGATATATACTATGTTCATATATAATATCAGCCTGTCGTCTGTGTGTCTCTCCCCACCCAATGTAATCCCTCGTCTCATGTCCACGATGCCTCATGTCCATGTCACGCACGATTATAACTAATGCAGCAAGTCTGATAGCTATGATTCAAATGTCTAAGAATGTAAAGTCTATGTCATAAAACATGCATCCTCTACAGAATCACCTTGAATGTCTCAGGAAGACTCTGTCTCATGAAATAGTGTCAAGTGTCCTGGGTTCTGAAGTACTTGATAAGACAAGTACGAGCTTTATCGGGTCTCGATATCCATGTCTATGTGACATTACACAACACCGCGTACGGAGTTGGCACCCGACTATGATCGGACACTAAGCACGTCACTCGTTTCCTAGGTTAAGTAGTTAAAACATGTTTATAATTAATACCACAAGAAATCTATTAAAATACTATGTCAAGAATTACTGAGGTTTGGCAAGCTTTACATGTCCATTATTGCATAATTAAATCCAGAAAATAATTAGCAAGCTGCAGGGTTTGGCAAGGTACACTTGCCTGTGGTTCCGGCTATGTTCGCAGTTCTGACTTCGGCGGGAATTGCAGGCGGTACTCCGGTTGCTGAAACAAACATCACCATCAGATCCAGAAAATATCAATCAGCTAGAAACGCCTGTCCTTGGGTCCAATTTGGAGACAAGGGCAGAAACGGCAGTTTCGGGCCAAAATGGGGTCCACCGGTGGGCCCGCTTTGCACCGAAAAATGCGTCAGGGTCAAAGGTCTCCAAATTCCCCAAACTTAGTGTCAACAAGCCAGGAACGATGATACGAACCCAACGGAACTTCCAGAATTGGATTCCGATGAGCCGATCACAAAATCGCCCGTCGAGCGGGGCCTGTGGGGCCCACGACACGCGATTTCGGCAACGTTCTCAGAATCGAACCAAACTTGACCCACAGGACCAATGTATCGCTACGAGTCTTATGACGCAAGTTTTGTCTCGATCCGACGTGTGTACACAAAGTTAGGGCGCGTTCCAGAAAGTACGGATACGGGGCGATGTCCGCGGATACGCGTTGATTCCGGTGTGCACGCACACCCGAATCAGCTTCCGCGAAATCTCACGCATCCGTATCGACGATGCGCACGAATCTGTGAAGACCGCACGCGACCAAGTGGTCCCGTTTGGCGGGGCGTACTCAGTTCCGGGGTGAAACAGGGTCTGGTTTTTCCTGTTTTTGGATCGCGGTGTGCGATCACCACAGGACGCGATGCCCCGAACGGTTGGTCCGGACACCGAGAGGGTCATACAGGCTTCGCAACGCAATTTACGGAATCGAAAACGGAGCTACGAGCAAAAAGTTACACGCACCTGAAGGGGACCCGAAAATCGGGGTCGAACCGTGTCCGACACGTGTCCGACACGTGTCGGATTCGAAATTGAATTTAGGGTTAGGGTTTGGGTTCCGGTGCTCTGCGGCGGGGCTCCGGCGGCTGGGACGGCGGCTGGGCGGCTGCGGCAACGGCGGAGGGGGCCGGGGAAGCGCGGCGGCGCGCTGGGAGGCGGCGGAGGCGGCGCTGGGCGCTGCTGCGGCTGCTGCTGTGCTCGCTGCTGTTGCTGCCGGCGGTCGACGGCGAGAGAGGGAAGGAGGAGGAGAAGAGGAGGGGCGGTGCAGCGGGCAGCGGGGCGACGTCGTCAGCGAGGCGGCGGCTGCGGTGGAGCGTGGCAGCGGTGGCGGAGCGGGTGGTGGCGGTGGCGGGTTGCCGGAGGGGGAAGAATGGGAGGGTTTTATAGGGGAGGTCGGCTCCGGGCGAGGCGGGGGAGAGGCGGGGAAGGTGGAGTCGTGGGCGAGCGGAGCGGAGGCTGGGCGACGTGCGGCGGAGCGGAGCGGGCGGAGCGCCGGCGGGTGCCGCGGGAGACGCGGGGGAGGGGAAGCTGGGGTTCGTGGGGGAGACGCGGGTTCGGGTTTGCGGGTCGGGCGGCGGCGGTTCCGACCCGACCCGCTGGGCAGGGTCTGGGCCGGGCTGCTGGGCTCGGCCCACTGGGCCGGGCCGGGCCCGAAAATAAAAATAAAAAATAAATAAAAAAACAATAATAATAATAATAATAATAAATAATAATAATAATAAATAAATTAATAAATAATTAAATAATTAAATAAATAGTTTTTAGGCATTTAAAAATAGGTCCGGGGTCCGATAAATTCCAGAAAAATTGTCCTAAGTCCAGTTTTTTATTTTACATCCAAAAATATTATTTTCATAATATTTTAATATCATTTATTATCATTTAAAAATCATTGAATAATTAAAACTCTATTTTTTTATTTACAGAAAAATCCCAGAAAATTCCAGAAAATTGTGAAAAATCCAGTTTTTAAAATTTTGAAAATTCAGGGGGTTTACAGTGAGTGGGCTCTTTCCCTTCTCCTCTACTCCTTCATGCCTAATAATATGGAAAACACGTAAAAGGCTTGAACACTTGGGCTGAAACATTGGGAATCACTACACTGAGGCGTGCATAGAGTGTACGCCATTGGCTTGGTAGGATTGTGGCTTGATTTGGTTTGTGCGTTGGATAGTTGGAGATAGAGTTGGAATATTACATTTGAGACAGTTGGTTGGATAATTGGGATTATGCTTGGACAGTTGGAATAAAGCATTGAGAGATTGGGAACATTGGGATTTGGGCGAGCGAGCGTGCATCCGTGCACGGGTATCACTTGGTCGCTTTGTCTTGCAAAGCGAGCAGTTATGGTTCAAAACCGAACAACTGCATCGGCGAGGGTGTTGTGCCGCTTGATGGGGCATCGTGCCACGAATGGGGCATTGTGCCACTGAAATGGCATTGTGCCATGGGTTAGCTTTGAGCATGGGTGTTGCACCATTGGAAATACTGTGTTGAGAAGAGGCATTGTGCCTATGGGAATAACTTGTGAATGGTGCCTTGGGCTATATGTTGGAAGAATGGTTATGGATGTGTTGGTTGGATTATTGGCGGAACGAGTCTAGGATCGCTTGGTGGGGCGAGAATGTTCGATCCTCTCGTCATACCTACTTGGTGTCTGCATGTCACGGACAACCTGTATTGCACAGGGTTTGGTCTCCTCGAACGGGTACTCCGGGGCACCGGGACCGTTCGACCATGGAGGAGACAATTGGGTAACGCGTCTTGGACGCGGTGCCAGCGGTTGGAATCGATCCAGGTGGCTTAGCTACTTAGCGCTGTTTCGAGGAGAACCGTATTTGATCAGTCCGATCAAAGTCCTTTATGGCTTGGCCAGTGACTTCACATAGTATAGTGTTGGCTTGCTTTTCTTTTGTTGGTTTGGCTTTCGTGTAGGCGCGGCCACCTTGCCTCGGCAAGAGTGTGCACTGTGAGATTTGGATTGTAAGTGTTGGTTGAGGATGGATATTGAGGCTTGGTTGATGGTTCGACATGTTATCGTGTTGCTTGGACTTGAGCAGGACGGTTTGCATGCTAGTTTCCCTCGAGTTGCTTATATATTTGCTTGTCGTTTGATTTGAGTTGAGTGCTTGCATGCTTAAACTGGTTTACAGCTTTCCTTAACATGTCATCCCTATGCCATGAAATGAATATAGGATTCAACTAGAAAGATCACCATATAACTGTTTGCATTCACTATTTTTACTTAGTGTCGGCTTAGGCGAGTGGGTTACCCCGCTCACCAGTACGGTTGTGTACTGACCCACGTTTGTGGACATTATTTCAGGTACGCAGGCGTAGTGGCGCTGCTTGGAAATACGGGACATGATGTATGAACTGTAAGTACCTTTGTGGGCTAGAGAAAAGAGCAAGAGTATTTCATCGCCTTCGTGGCATCGCCTTCGTGGCCTTGTCTTCGATGAGGCATTTCATTTGACCCTATCGTGAGCTTCGCTACGTATTACTCTGATTGTGTGCTTGGTACACAATACTTGACTTCCGCTGCAACTTGGTTATTTCAATGATAACATTTGGTGTTTGACAACATCGCCTTGTACGAGCGCAACTCCAGGCTCGTACGGCATCACGTCCCGATGAGAACGATAGTCCTGCGGGAGAGCTGTAAACGTGGTAATTCATGTTCAGCGGGGACTATTGAGCTTGCGGGAGATTGGGGCGTGACACCCTCCGGATTACGCGAGAAGCCAATGTCCGACTGAGGACCTCTTTAGCTTTACGCCAGTCTGAGAAAATCTCCAAATTACGCCAGGCGAAGTCCCACGGCGTAAAGCAAGCTTAGGTTGCGGAAAGATCACCCTTCCGGAGCTGAGGCGGCCCCAAGAAGTCGGCAGTACTAACGACCCCAAATACTGCATCTTCCATAGATACGTACACCACCCGACAAAAGCGTGTTACATACTGAAAAGGAAGATCCAGGGGTTGATCGATGCTAAGGCCATCACTCTGCACAACACCGAGAAGACGGTCACGGCCAACATGATCTCTCTGCGGTTTGGCAATCTGCCTTCCCAAGAAGTCTCGGACGGTGTCACACCCATTTCCCGGACCACGATGAACATCGTCAATCTCCCTCCAGCTAGGGGTCAAAATCATGACTTGATACCCCTAACCACCCGGCAAGGCAAGATTATGTGGGTTCATCCGGATTTGGTGTCAGAGCTCGAGGAGGAGACTAAAGCTACTAAGGCTACGTCTAGAAAGAGCTCCAAATACAAACCATGCCATATGGTCGTAACTTCTTCGGCATCAGACGAAGATGAGGTGTTTGCTGCGACCCGTTCAGGGAAAGCCTACCTCAACGACTATGGAGCAAGTCAGGAAGACGCACCGGCGGACGCTTCAGCTGCCAAACCTTCAGGACCAGGCCCCATCGTACCAGACGCCGGTCCTTCACAATCAATTGCGACCTACAAGGGGAAGCAAAAAGAAGTGCACTTTGATAAACCTGTGAAAAATATTCCAAACAAAGGTTTAGAGAAGCCGTATAACTTCGACATCCTGGCCCAACTGGCTAATACACCAGCCAGGCTGTCCATCTTCGAGCTACTCAGGCTCTCCCAAGACATTCGTCTAGCCTTGAGTGAAGCACTGATGCAGGCGGAGGCATGCTTGACCCAGCTCAAGTCCCCCGACGAAGAACCAGTGGCGTGTCCTCAATGCCACATTGCGATAGAGGTGGTCCCAAATATCACTTTCACTCAAGATGACATGCTGTTAAAACATAACAGGCATGACAGGCCCCTCTATTACACCGGGTACGTCAGTTCCATGGAGGTCGATCGGATTCACATAGATCCGGGATCGTCGATCAGCATCATCCCTCACAGTCTGCTCAGACCGCTGAGGATTCCTACCAGCGAATTGGCTTACACCTCCACTACAATTATGGGTTTCAACGCAGGAAGAAGTAAGCCGTTGGGAAAAATTTGCCTGAGGATCCAGATTGGCAACCTCAGATCGGTGGCCACATGTTACGTCATCGATTCAGAGGTGTCCTACAACATTTTGCTGGGAAGACCGTGGATCCACGACCACAACATCGTTCCTTCAACTCTACATAATTGTCTTAAATATGTAGACCCCCAAGGAACAGTACAAACGGAGGTTGCTGACCTAAACCCATTTAAAGGAGTAGAATCCTACTATTCCGATGCCGTGTTGTACTCTCAAGACCACACGGGAGAAGTATCAGGCGAGGCAGAGAAAGAATTCCACCGGGAGCCAAAAGAACCCTCTGTCACACTACCACTGTCAATCAGAGTGAAAGGACGAACCACTCATCCAAAAGTCATGGAGCCTATGGTTATCCACTTGAACAAAACCAGGTCAAGAAAAGGGAGTGATCCTCTAGTGATCACTTTGAGACAGAAGCCTCCACCCTTGGTCATCAACCTTCGGCGCAACAGGCAACCGACTGATGTAAATGCAACCAGGAATGGAGTTCTAGATGATAATAAACATCCTCTTTTCCAGTATATTAATGCTCAAATTCCAAATCAGGAATCCACTCCCCGTGACGAGGTAGAACCCATAGCACAAAAATTCTTGGAAGTTATGAACTCCTACCGTCCGTATGTTTGGGAAGTAGCGTCATCATCCAACGTCGTCACGACGTATGGACCGCATGAGGATTCTATCTTCATTGTCCCGCCTACCTACAGCAGTCAGCGTTCAAAAGTCTTCGGCCGCATGTGCAATCAACCGGCTCTCCAGGAAGATTCTTTCAATGACGATGCTGGAAAAATGCAAGTTCACCGATACAGCCCGCAAGCGTTTAGGATAATGCAAAACATGGGCTACGACTTGAAGCAGAAGCCTGGCCTCAACTACGGAAGAGGCAGACGAACGCCGCTTCGCGGCGACCCCTACTATCAACGAACTCATTTCGGGTTAGGGTATGCCACCTCCTCTAAGTCGGACGAGGATATCTTTTCCTCTTCTCAGAACGGCTCGTCGTCCTCTGACTCACCTGATGCTCTCGAACAAATATTATCAGTGAATATGGTAGTGACAGATCCCTTTGAAGCAGATAAACGGGATTCTGAGCCATTTGAGGATGACTCTTGGGCCCAACAAATGGATACGCAGTGGGAATTCCGCTTTGAGCAAAGAGAACCTCCCACCAAAGACGAAGTTATCCAGGTTGATGTTGGGGGTAAACTTTTGCCAAAGCCGATATTTACCAGTAACAATCTTTCCCCAGCTGAAAGGAAAGAAGTTATCCAGCTGATAAAAGAATATATCGACGTCTTTGGATGGGATTATGAGGACATGCCAGGCCTTGACCCAAAGGTGGCTACTCACAAACTCAACATATTGCCCGATTCAAAGCCTGTGAAGCAGCACCAACGTCGGTTCCGCCCGGATATGATGGACGCCATCGAAGCTGAAGTCAAGAAGTTGATAGCCTGCGGTTTCATCCGAGAAGAACAACATCCCGACTGGGTCTCCAACGTTGTCCCAGTCATGAAAAAAAATGGAAAAATATGTATCTGCATCGATTACCGAGATCTGAATGCAGCCTGCCCAAAGGATGAATTCCCTCTTCCCATCACGGACATCATGATCGACAACACCTGCGGTTTTGAACGCATGTCTTTCATGGACGGATTCTCAGGATATAATCAGATTAAGATGCATCCTGAAGACGAGAAGCACACTGCCTTCCAAACCCCGTTGGGGGTATATTGCTATATAGTCATGCCCTTCGGATTAAAGAACGCCGGGGCTACATACCAATGGGCTATGAGTAACATATTCTATGAGCATTTACGCAAAACAGTAAAATATTACGTGGATGATATAGCCGTCAAGAGACACCTCAAAGATGATCACATTCAAGACTTGAGGACGGTATTCGAGTTAATGCGCCAACATCAACTCAAGATGAACCCTACGAAGTCCTTTCTGGGTGTATCTAGTGG
This sequence comes from Iris macrosiphon, assembly GCA_036927795.1. NCBI lineage: Eukaryota > Viridiplantae > Streptophyta > Magnoliopsida > Asparagales > Iridaceae > Iris > Iris macrosiphon. Next base: position 170,820,157 of record JAYESA010000015.1, read on the forward strand.
CAAATTCCTGGGATTTGTCATTAACGCCAAAGGCATCCAAGTGGACCCTGACAAAGTCCAGGCCATCGTAGAAATGCGACCGCCCCGTAATCTGAGGGAACTCCGGGGATTTCAAGGCCGTCTGGCTTATATCCGGAGATTCATATCCAACCTCTCAGGGAGATGTCAGCCATTTTCTCATCTCATGAAGAAAGGTGTATCCTTCGTATGGGACGAAACCTGTTAGCAAGCGTTCAGAGATATCAAGCGCTACCTCACCAGTCTGCCAGTTCTGGTGCCTCCCGTCATAGGAAGACCATTCTTGCTGTATGTTCGAGCAATAGATCATTCGCTAGGATCTTTTTTCGCACAGAAGAACGATATGGGTCATGAACAGGCTATCTACTACCTCAGCAGGATGATGGTCGGAGCCGAACACCGGTACAACCCAGTGGAGAAAGAATCTTGGCTCTGATGTTCGCTATCCAGAAGACGCGGCACTATGTCACCGGCATACTATTCATATCATCTCCAGGATCAACCCTCTTCGAGTACTGATGAGCAAGCCAAGTGCTCTTAATTCTCGACTCGCGACTTGGGCGATGCTGTTAACACCATATGACATGGTATACGTCCCGCAGAAGTCCATCAAAGGCCAAGCGTTGGCCGACTTCCTAGCTGCTCATCCGATCCCGGAGACCTCCAAACTATACGAGGACATCCCTGATGAAGTTGCAGAATGTAATTCTGTAATGGAAAGTGACACATGGCAACTATTCTTCGATGGTGCCTCCAGAACTGGTCCTAGGGGAAACGTGGTTTCAGGAGTAGGAATCGTCCTGGTCACTCCTGATAAACTCGTCATCTACCGAGCATATTCTCTTAGCGAGCCGTGCTCCAACAATGTGGCAGAATACAACGCTCTGCTAATCGGGCTCCAAGTCGCTAAAGGGCTGGGGTCGAGTCCCTGGAAGCTTTCGGTGATTCTCTGCTCATCGTCAATCAAGTCAGGGGAATATATGAAGTCCGGAATCCAGACCTCATCCCCTATCACCAAGCAACGGTCGAGATAGCCATGACATTCAAAGGGTTCTTCCTAGAGCATGTACCTCGATCTCAGAATCTGGAAGTTGATGCCCTAGCCAGTCTAGCTGCGGATTTAGCCACTCCTATAAGAAGGCAGAATTCAGTAATCCTTCTTAACAGAGATTTATTCTGTGTGAAGAATAACTTTCACATAGAATGCAGCTACACTGTGAACACAGATCCCCCTAGAAGAGACTGGAGAAATCCCTTCATAGATTTTGTGGCATACGGAATCTTGCCGGAGGACCCCAAAGAAGCAGTATCCGTCAAAAGACGATCATTACGCTTCTACTTCGATGCACCTTCACAATGCCTATATCGCCGGACCTACGACAAACTGCTATTGAGATGCCTCTCTAACGACGAAGCACAGCAGATTATCCGGGAAGCTCACAACGACGTATACGGAGTGCATCAACCCGGTCCTAAGCTACATGATTGTATCAGGAGAATGGGCTATTACTGGCCCACTATGATCGCAGACGCGATCAACTATGCAAGACAATGCAGAGCCTGTCAGGTTCATGCAGACTTCATACATCAGCCGTCTGAATATCTACATCCTACGGTTGCATCATGGCCTTTCGAAGCATGGGGTATGGATATCATTGGTCCTATTCACCCATCTTCCTTCAGAGGTCACCGGTTCATACTGGCCATCACGGATTACTTCTCCAAATGGGCAGAGACGATCCCTCTTGCTGAGGTAAAGGCGTCTAATGTAATCAGCTTCATCAAGCATCACGTCATTTATCGCTTCGGGGTACCCCGGAGGATAATTCACGACAATGGGCCTCAGTTTATCAGCCAAGCGTTTCACCGATTTTGCGATAAAAATCGTATACACAATATTGCCTCTACGGCATATTATCCAGCTGCTAATGGCTTGGCGGAAGCTTTCAACAAAACTATTATCAAACTCTTGAAGAAGTTCGTCTCTTCAAACAAGAGAGATTGGAATGAGAAGCTGGGCGAATGTCTCTGGGCATACCGCACAACGGTATGAACACCGACAGGTTGTACCCTATTTTTACTGGTCTACGGGAGCGAAGCAGTTCTCCCCATTGAAATCCAGATCCCGTCACTAAGGATAGCCGTGACTAGTGAGCTGACCCAAGAAAAGAATGACCTGTTAAGGCTTCAAGAGCTAGAAGGATTAGACGAGAAACGCCTCCAAGCTCAACAGCGCATCGCGCTCTACCAAGCACGCATTTTCAGAGCTTTCAATCATAAAGTAAAGGAAAGAGTGTTCAAAGTCGACGAGCTAGTTTTAGCCGTAAGAAGGCCGATGATTCCTACTACAGGAGTAAAGGCAAATTCCAGCCCAAGTGGGAAGGCCCTTATGTGATCGAGACAACGTTCTCAAACGGCGCCTACAGGTTAGCCCAGCCTAATGGAGACCTGTTAATGGCTCCTATCAACGGCAAATTCCTGAAAAGGTACTATGCTTAATCTTCTCTACTCAAGTGGAATATAGCGAGAATCTTAATTCTGACAAAACTACTTCCAAAACAAAACTAGTTGGGTCATATTCTATCATGTTCATATAACCTCTGAATAGATATGTTCGACTAATTTGGAAATGCAATACCTATCACGTCCATATTACCTCTGATAGTGTCTTGTCTACAAACTTTAGTCAAAGCATATTCTATCATGTCCGTATGACCTATGAATAGATATATCCTACCAAAGCATATTCTATCATGTCCGTATGACCTATGAATAGATATGTCATGCTAAAGGTTTATCGAGAGTCTACCACGTCCATACTACCTCTGATATCACTCTCGCCCAAACCTGTCATTTACATTCCGAAATGATGGGTCCACAAAGTCAGAAAAAATTCGCTTTATTTATTCCCAAAAAAGAGCAAAATTACATTTGGAAAGCAAAAAGAAGAAAGGGTACATCATTGTGGGGGAGCGGTCAGATCGCGAATCAGCTGCACCAGTGCAGCTATCCTCTCATTCCTGGAAACCAAGCCATCGACGCGGGCATGCTCCAGCCGTGCCTCGTGGTTGCTCATAAAGGACAGTTCGACCTTTGTCCGAAGAGAACCCGCACGGGCGGCTTCTGCACGCTCCAAATCCCGTCGCGCTGTGCTCAGTCGACCAGTCGCTACATCTAGACCTGCCAACGACTGAGAAGCCCACTCCTCTGCCAGAGCGAGTTTTTCCTTCAACTTGCGGGCCCTCGCTATGTTCCCTTCATGCTCGGATTGGCACTTCGTCTGAAGAGCAAGAGCCTCCTCCACAACAGCTTTTCTTTCATCCATCTCCAGCTTATGTGTTTTGATGGAATTATCTAGGCTTTCCAGCTGTTTAGTAAGCCGCGCAGTCATGAGGTCGTATCTGGCCTGGACCTCAGCTTCAAGGCTGCCCCGAGCCAGCTGCAAGTATTCGTTAATAGGTTGCTCCAAACCCTTAACCATCACCTCCAGGGCGTCAGCTACGCCAGAATCGCTGAACTCCCTGACCGCCCCGATCGAAAACTGAGAAGCCTTCTTCAGACGCTCGAAGTCTAGATTCTTCGCCAACACCATTGATATCAGCGTTTTTAAACTGGTATAAAAGAGGCTGGTATACTGCTCGGTCAGCGCAGCCAGATCTGATTGGACGCCAGGAGTGGCCGCAATGTTGGCGAGTCCCCCTCCAGGAGTGGTTGCAGACGATGTGGCCACGGCCGTCGCCTCGACAGGTGTGCGACCAAGGAAGATGCGACAACGACAGTCGAAGTCATCGGCATACTCGCAGGAGGCGAAATCACAATGACAGGCTCATCCTCCTCTTGAGATGACGAAACTACTCGGGGCAAGCCGGCACCCGAAGATGTTTTCTCTTCAAACTCAGGCACCTCCATGTCGCCACCAGAAGCCGAAGCAGAGCCAAAAAGTGCTTCAGCGCTCTTCTCCCCGCAGACATCTGCCCCTGAAAAGAAGACGAGAAAGATAATATCGACACGATGTTAATTTCTCTAAAAAAGAAGGGCGTAAAGACGACATTTACCCACGGCCGACGGCATATATGTCGCATCTGCAGCCAGTACAGCTAAATCACTTCTTAATGATGCTAAGCAGGCTATCATACCTGGAGAAAGGGGTCTGATAGCTGACACTGGCAAGTAGTCTTCCAAGTCCTCCTCAAATTCCAACCGAGGCTCATCGGCCGGAATCTCGCCAGGTGCGCTCGCAGGCACGAAAGGGGTCTCTTCCGACGCCAATCCGGATAAAGATATATGGAACCTTATACTCAGCCCTGGAGGCGACTTCGTTCCACTACCGGAGGCAGTGGCAGCAACGGCAGCTTCAAGCAGGAGTTCTCCGGCACCGCCAACCGAAATTGAGGGTCCCTCTCCGAAAGGCGAGGAACCTCCAATCAAAGAGACATCCCCAACAGGGGAGATAGCAGATTCCTCCCTAGGAGCCTCAGTACCAGGAATCCGGAGAGGACGATTAACCATCTTCTTCTTCCTCTTGCGAGGGAAAGTCTGCTTCGGAGTAGGGGCCCTTCGCTTCCCAGAGACTACAAAAGCCCCCGCAGGCGGAGGCACTTCACACCTCGGCACCGACACCAGAGGCTCATTCGGAGTAACGGACTCCTCACCCTCGTCATAAGAAACCGATGGGACTTCGACTCTTCCCCCAGGCTTGGGAGAAGGCACCCTAAAGCTTTCACGCAAGTCAAAATCGCGATGGAAGGTGTTGATCACCACGTAGAACTGGGCGTACGAGTGGAGGATGCGCAGCTCCGTGGAGAGTGTGACGACCGGCACGGTAAAGATTGCTCCCGTGCAACCCACGATAAAATATCGCCATCCTCTGGCTCCATCAATGAGTCCACCCCTGGACCTGAAGCTGGTGATGGCATTGCCCACGTGCAACTGATCGTACCCAAACTGCCTGGCGAACCGACTGGGCAAGTAGGGCTTGAAGAAGCAATGATCTTTGCTTCTGTACAGCAAATAGGAGGGTCTGATGCAGACCAACCAATTAAAAGCTTCCGGAGAAATATTGGTCTTCTCTCCACCTGAATCCTCAAGCCTAATCCCCGATTGATTGCGATGAACAGAGGGGACAATGCAGAGGAGCTTCCAGCAGTGACTGAGGTTCAGCACCAGCCGACAGTCTAAAACTGTGTTCACGTTCCAGGGAGAGTCCTTGTAGTTCAGCAAGAAACTACCCCCCGAGCTACTACCAAGGCCGGGAGACATCACCCGGGGGTTGTGGAGAATTAACCATCCCATTAAGTACAGGTATGGTAATTCTACCCTGGGAAAGCTATCACGCCGAGCTTCATCGACGAGCAGCCCATCAGTCATGGCTCTCAAGCCAGCCTGTATACGGCACACCATGGCAGGGAGCAGGCCCAGTCTTGCCCCGAACACCAGACGCACGACAGGCCACAGGATATTCCGGTAAATGCGGTCCGCGGACGCAATGCCAGGCACCACTACTCGACGCAGCCATATGGAGAGGAAACCAGCCAGCCGGGCTTCCTTAGACAGAGGCCTGCGGCAACGCCTCAAGTAACTGTAGGCCTTAGTACCTTCAGGATACTTTTCTACCCCGTCATCAAAAATCTGATCTGGAGCCTTAGCATCCTCCATAAGATCCTCGACGACCTGGGCACTAAGCACGTCCAAACAGTTCATGGGCTCATTCTTGCCCCCCGAGACTTTCTCCGACTTGGCGGTCCTGGCCCGGTGGAAGAAAAGGTAGGACGTCCACTTAGTGGTGTGAGCCAAATTAGAAGGCTCATTATAAAAAGCAGTGCACGCGAAGCAGTGGCACATCAGCTCCTGATATACTTCCACCGCCCAAGGATCCGAGTCCTTCAACTCCCGATTGGTGGGAACATACTCCTCATATGGGATATCCCCCATCGGCAGTCTCGAGATCACTGCCATCTCATGGAGGACCAACCCCAACTCCCCCAGTGGAGTGGCGAAGGTACCGGTGAGCGAAATATATCGCTCCATCAGTGCCAGAAATAGGTTAGGGTTGGGAGGCAACCCAACACTCGTCGCACTCACAGCAGCATACAGTCCAATGCCCTCCAGCTCTCTCCGAAAATGCTTCAAGGCCCAGTCAACTAGGCAAGCCCATCGGAGGTTTGTTGGGGTGATCCACCCATTGTACCTAGGATTCTCCTTGGGATATACCCCCCCGCCCCATGAAGTCATTGCAGAAAGTCGGCAATTGGACCGGCTGGATCACTGAACTGTCTTCACTCGGGACGCTGCCCGGGCACAGTCCCCTGAACACCGTCACAACGCCGGAAGGGCGGCTGACAAACGACCCCTGGTCAGCTCCTTTCAGATGAAAGATCTTCCCCGTCTTGCCGTGAAGATCGGGAGTCAGCGTCCACAACATCCTCCTGGGATGTGTAGCATGGGAGAAAGCCGAGATGGGATAATCTCTCGGCATCGTTGGCAGATACGAGACCACACTCTCGGCAGGAAAAACCCAGGGTTCTCTCTTGGGCTTCGTCTGGGACTGTTTGTCAATCATGTCCCCGAAGAGAAAAGTCGGCTTTATGTACTGGTCCCCGTCTATGTACGTAAGGGGCTCTCCGTTAATCATGTTCAGCAACGTCCGCTCGCCCTGAGCCGATATCAAGATCTTCCTTCCTTCAGGATACTGGGTCCGGAGATAAAAAATGTCACGTGGGACAGATCCTCCAGATAGTTTGAGTGCAGCATCCCGGCAGCGGAACCCATCACCTCGGCCAGTGGAGACTCATGCAAGTTAACTGCAAAAGTGCAAGTAAAACACGTCATTACAAATCTTGCAACATAAAGACCAAGAAACGACAGCCTGTGCTTTACGCCAAGACTGTACAAATTTGGTCATTTTACGCCGGAAGTCACATCCAAAAGCGTAATTGGCGGTATACAGTCCGTGCTTTACGCCAGACTGCCCAAAATTCTAGTTAGTACGCCGGAGGTCCCATCCACAAAGCGTAAAACTAAAATTTTAAAGTATACACCATGTTTTCGGCAGTCAGAGCTTTTACGCTCAAAACTGCGAAAATATGGAGTTTTTACGCTGGCACATTAGAAATATGGGCGTAAAAGATAAAAACGTCTCCGTGCGTCATCTTTCTCAAAGAGGCTATCAGCACAGAAGACGATCTAGCACGGTCACGTTCAACATGTGCGAAGGATTTTTCGTCGTTCTTTGTCATCCCGAAGGCTCTACCTCGAAGGCCGGGTGCGCTGCTCGTCGGCGGGATGCTTCATTCAGACGGAAGTTCACCTTGCCCGACCGAAGACTCTCTCGCTGGGGCAGAAGAACGAGAAGAAGAACCTATACCCTTTCCCTTAGTGGAGGAGATTTGTTTCGGCGCCATTTCTGAAAACTCGGAGTGCTCGGAGAAAGAACGAGGGGAAAAACTCAAACAGTCGAAGGCTCTCTTTCGCAGAAGACGGATGAAAAGTTTTTCTCTCAAAAGCTTGGGATATATATAGAGTTTGGGTCGACTCCTCGAATCCTCGGACGGACTCCTCGAAACCCCAACCAAATCTCACAATTAATATTTGGTTATGATTGGGTACTACGTCAGCCCACTACTCTCGAAAGACGGACAGTCAGCGAATTCGAAAAGTTTTTTCGCGCAAAGTTGGTCAGCGGTTCCTACGCTAAGGAGCTTTCTACGCTCGACAGCTACAGATCTACGATCTTACGCTCGCAAGCTATCAGTCTATGGTTTTATGCCCGGATGCCTTTGTGCTCAGTAGCTTTTATGCTCGAGAGGCTACAAACCTACGACTTTACGCTAAGCCGATACCAAATCGATGATCTCACGCTCGGCGACGTTTAGTTTACGCTCAGAGGCAACAGATCCACAACCTTACGCTCGGAAGATTTCTTTTTCACAGGCTACAAATCTACAGTTCTACGCTAAGGAGCTTTCTACGCTCGACAGTTACGAATCTACGGTTTTACGCTCGCAAGCTATCAGTCTATGGTTTTATGCCCGGATGCCTTTGTGCTCGGTAGCTTTTACGCTCGAGAGGCTACAAACCTACGACTTCACGCTCATCAGCTACGAATCTATGATTTCACGCTCGGTGGCTTTCTACGCTCAATAGGCTACGAACTCAGGATTTTCAGCTCATCTACACTACGGATCTCTGACTTTCCGCATATCCGAACAGTTCTCAAGGCGGTCGATTACAGGAGTTCACACAGAAGATACTCCTTCTTGACCTCAAAATATCCCAAGCACCCGAAGCATACAGAGTTCAAACATTGAGAAATTACTCTTCCCGGGTCACAATTGGAGGTTCATCCAGAAAATCTAGTCTGCATATTTCATCTACAGCTCAAGATGGCGACTCAGTTCGACAGCTATTTCTTGCCCTATTCCAAGGGATTTTTGAGAAATCATTCTTGAAGATGAAGTCTGATACAAGAATTCTGTTTACACAGAAGTGAAAATAACAGTTCAGAATTCTACGCGGTTCCTCATTCCTAACAACAGGACAGTTCGAACACTCGACTGCTAAAGCGGCTTTCTACGCATCCCTAGTTATGCGTAAAAGATAGGACAGGGCCTAATACTCTTTCTATCAGAGTCGGCATAAAGAATCAGACGTGTCGAAGCTACACATATTCAGACTTCACAGCAACGTATGGCAAAACGATCATATGCAGAGAAGAAAGACGATTTTATTAAAAATCAAAATCATGATTACATATGAGAAAAATCCTGTCTATAAAGGGTTTTTCTTCATTTTCATGATTACATCTGAGGGAAACCCCGTCTACAAAGGGCTTCCTCATCATCGTCTGAAGATCGCACCGAGAAGCTGTTCTGACAGGTTCTCACGTTGGTGAAGGTCTTCCTCTTCTTCCAAGAAGATGATCAGTGGTGGGAGGATACAAAACTGGGCATAGACCCATCCTCCAATAGAAGAGCAGGGTAAATCTGCTTTCCTACAGACCAAACGCCACTCGAGGACGGCAGTTACAGTTTGTCTGCTCTTGTCCGCGGAGGTCTCAGGGGGAAATATACAACCTGCAAGCTGTATGGTCCAATACGACCCTTCCCTTCTCCTGGAAGAACCGCCATATAAAGTTGCTGATTATCCCGAGCAAGGGAGGCTAAGATATCCTTTCATGATCCATCGTTGCAGCGGACACTTGCTCGAAGACGCCGTCTTTTTTGGCTCCTTACATGCTAGAAGAACATGATCTCCTTCTTCCTCAGATTGACCCGACGAACTCCGGCGATCATCTCTGCGTGGTGATGGAGATGTGGAGAGAACAGGTTAAAACCCTCAGCCTTTTTATAGGCAAAAAAGATCACACCGATCCCCAATAACTCCGCCATAAAGTCAGCCTTGAAAGAACGTGTCAGACTTGACCGTTTTAGGCTCCATTCAGAAGCGTTTCGAGTTACGAGGAACGGTTCATGCTTCATTCAAAGCGTTTCAAATTCCGAGGAATTTTGAAAGCTTTGAAGGGGGTCCTGTAGAAGCATGAAAAATACGCCGGATGGCTATACGCAGCTTATTGGTGCTGGGCAGCGTAAAGAGATGACCTCAGAGCCATCAAGCATGCAAAACAAGGGTTATATTAAAAGCTCAAAGGACCATCCGCGTAAGTGCAGTATGTCTAGGCTGCCTCAGCGTAAAATAGGGGGGCTTCGTCGCCTATATGGCGTAAAACATATCCGCTTTCAATATAGCATTAAAGCATACGAGGAACGCTTCGTGTTCTCCGAAGTGAACCTGTCAGATCCTGCAATGAACCTGACGTCTGGACTTCTGACAAAAGGATACTGCTCGATTACCCAGACGACGGCTATAATGATGGCACGACACTGCAACCCAGGCTGTCATTTACCACCATCTCCTTTGCGAAAACTGCTTTTACGTGCACAAAGGGATACGCTGCCTTGTTTTACACAGGTAGACATGAGTTATTTACGCTCCGCAGTAGACAAACCGCCTGCCACATCAAAAGCTGCACTTCGTACGGGGCTCGAGGCACGTCTCTACGACTGATGCGCAGAGCGGTGACAGTTTCTCGAGGCACGTCTCTACGTCTAATGCACAGAGCGGTGACAGTTTCTGGAGGCACGTTTCTACGACGGATGCACAGAAGGGCTGCAGACCTTCAAAACATGCCTCCGCATTTAATGCACAGGATGGTGGCAAATCTCTGTATTTAATGCGAGGGATTTGATTATATCTTCAAAAGCCGTAATTCCGGCTAAGACGTCCACATCAGCACTCTGGCACGTTACGCAGCGGCTTTTACGCCCACTCGGCCTCTATGACCACTCGGCTTCTACGCCCACTCGGCCTCTATGACCATTCGACTTCTACGCCCACTCGGCCTCTATGACCACTCGGCTTTTACGCCTATTCGGCTTCTATGCCTACTTGGCTTCTACGCCATGGTGGCAGACATTGGCTTCTACGACCACCTCTTCTACACGAGGGATACCTACCTACGTGGCTTCTACGCCATGATCTTCGTAGCGATTATACGCATTTTGTCCCTTAGTTGGACCCGCGTCACACGCTCATTCAAAGGATCATCTATACGCAGGCATTGGTTATTTTAACCGTTGAGTAAAAGGGTGATGTACTTTCTACTACTCGGTTTCTATACCGACGGAGTGGTCACTGTCACTAAAACTCTATAAATAGAGACCTCTATCAACAGAGGACAAGGTCGAGAAATTGAAGATCAAACGGTCGAAAAATTGGTCAAAAAGTCCAATATCAGATCCAAGGTCGACAAAGGAGAGACAGGGAGAAATATAGATCCAAGGTCAAACTTTCAAGAAAGATCGAACAAGAGATCAAGAGAGAGAGAGAGAGAGAGAGAGAGAAGAATCCGGAGCTCAGGCAAAGAGTAGGGATCAACGACTTTGGCATCGTGCATCCACCATCTTTTGCAACCTTCGAAGCTGCTTCCTGTCTTCTACGGCACTTCTTCATCATCGTGTGATCCAAGGGCTAAAGTGATCGACTGCAGATCAGACACCTATAGTAATATTTATCCAGATTTATAAATTGTACTTCGACATCCTCGTATAGGATTAAATTGTACAAGTTTGTTTGTAAACCAAAGAACACGGGTTTCGTATAAACCCCGTCTTGAATACATTTTTATTCTTTCGTTTTCCACCACAACCAACTGACTAGTATATGCCACATATGCCCCCAGACCATGGGCACTCTGATATATAATAACGCCCATCTCCGAGGAGCATGGTATCTGAAATAGTATAACGTCCAATATTCTTTAGAGTGTGGTATCTGCAAAATTATCAAGTAACATCCAACACTTTAAAGAACATGGTATCTGCAATATATATACGTCCGTATCACTCCGTCGAGTGCGGTATCTGTATAAAGGAGGGGGTGTCCCATACGTCTACTAGTCGTCCTCCCCGCCCAATGTAAATGTCCAAATCGCGAACACGACGTGGACATCTCGTACTATAATGCGAGTCTCTAAAGAAATAAACAACTAAACTAAATATCGTCACACGTGCTGCCCATACTGATGGCCAGTCAAGCATGAGGCACGCGTACCTACATGAACTCACTCTGTGACGTGTAATGATATGTATCAAGGCCTGGGAAGTCATATTGATAGCTCCACAACTTTAGGTGGGTCCACTAGACACTAGGTCAGACACAAGTCCTAACGTCAACGTCTTCGTTGACTGCACCCGAGTCTTCTCGGACGCGCATAATTTATATAATATTAAAATAAATAAACATGCAACTAAAAATAACTGAATTTAAACAGTAAAATAAGGCAAGGTATACTTGCCTAGCAAGAGAGCTACAAAATGTAACGTCCAGATGTCAAACACCAAAAGTCAGAAACTATGGCCTCAGAATGAACGTCTCCGGATGCTGAAATAAATATCATCAACGTTCTCAGAATAAGCGAAATAGCTAGAAAATACTACCCTTTCGTCCAATTTGGACACAGGGACAAAACAGTAATTTTGGATCAAAGTGGGGTCCACGTGTGGCCCACTTTGCACCGAAAAACGTGACAAGGGTAAAGGTCTCTAAAAGGGATAAATTATAGGTCAAACAAACTCTAAATGTCAGTACGAACTCAACGGTATGTCCAAATGTGGATTCCGATGAGCCGAACACAATTTTGCCCAAAAAGTCAAACGTGGGGCCCGCCAATATGCGACTTGCTCAACTGTCTCAGAATTGCATGAAAATTGGGTCACAGGACCAGCGCGATACCACGAGTCTAGTGGCGCAAGTTTCATCGCATTATGAGCGTGCACTAAATGCGCAGGACTTTTGCAAAAGTTGCGACACGGAAAGTTTTCTGCAGATACGGACTGATACAGACGCGCACACGTGTCCAAATCAGTTTTCGCAAAATCTCACATATCCGAGTATACTGCACACACCTTTTGGTACACTTGGTACAGGACGGGGCGGTCCCATTTGGCGGGGCGCGCTCCGTATCCAAATTTCTGGTATTTAGAAAAAGTAAGTTTTCGGGATTTTCTACCTAATTTATTTTAACATACAGCAGCTAATAAATAATTTTACTTAACAAAAAAAAACTAGGTCAAGTGGTCTTCGCATACCAAAAATAAAAATTAAATTCGGATCCCTGTGGTGGGAGATACGAATCCGTGAACATAGATAGTTACCGCAGTTTTCTGCGTTCCCAAAAGTTGTCATTTTCCGTCAACTTGGACGCTGTTTTTGCCTAAGTTTACGCGCCGAACGAGGTAAACTAATATGCAGGATTAAGAGAGGGATAGGTGGTGAATGTACAGGCGAAGACGGGGTCGAGTTTGGTCGAGCGAGGAGACGTAAAACGTGTCGTGAACAGGGGTACTCTGCTGAAATTTTCTGCCCGACGACGCTCGTGAATCGCGCGGCGTGCGGCGGCTGGGCGGTCTCCGGCTGCTGCGCGGCTGCTGGAGGCGGCGTCGAGGGGCGGCGCGGTGGCTGGAGTGGAGAGAAGATGGAGTAGGGTTAGGGTTTGGGGAGTTGAGTAGTATATATAGAGAGAGTGAGGCGGCGCGGGGGGGGGAGGTGGGACAGCGGGGGGGGGGGGCAGTTTTGGAAAACTGCGGCTACTGCTGATGTTTCTTTTTGTCTTCTTATTCGGTTTGGGTTGAAGGATTGCGGGTTTTGGGTTTAGGTCCATTAAGGATCCAACCCATTTTCTTTTCTATTCTTTTTATTTCTTTATTCTATTATATATATATATATATATATATATATATATATATATATATATAATTCTAGAAATTATATTTGTGCATACCATTAAGCTAGTAACTGTCTGTCATGCCCCAGTCCCAAATACCGTGGGACCGGACGCGTGATAATGGCCTGCAGTACGCACCGATGGACAACCCAATTTAATGGATCCACCAGGGCATAATTAAGCTGTAATATAACAAGTCTACGACAATCATGGCATAACTAATCTCATCCAAACAAGATATAAAATATGATCCACAGAATAAATAAGGAATGTAAATCATCAGCTAATCTCAACAAAGTGCTTCGGGGAACAACCCGATAAATATCTGATACAATGGTTCAACAGACCAGAAAGTAAATGACTGAAATAAATAATAAATACTGAGCATGAAACATGGATGCTCAGGAGAAGTCTTCGGCTAACACCTCGTCCTCGGATGGCGGTACAGCTCCTGGATCAGCTCCTGCACCGATCCCGTATACCTCGGGATAGATCTCGTCCTCAAATCCTGGGGACATAATCCGGATCCAGGTCCTCAGGGGACATAGCAAGGTACAAGAAAGCTCATGTCAAAATAAATGCAGTGCAGAAAATAAATGGAATAAATAGGGCAAGTAAGTAACCATCTAAGTGAAAATGCAAGTGAGAGCAGCACGAGTACTCAGGCTGGGCCACTACAAGCTCTGTGTCGGGGAGCCGGTAGTGGTAATAACCGGTAGTGGGTCTAGCTCTGCTCCGAGAGTCTACGACCTCTCAATAATAGAAGATATATATATAAAATAGCCTGTAGCCTGTGTGTCTCTCCCCACCCAATGTAACCACGGATATCATGACCACAATGTCTCATGTCCATGTCAAGCGGGATCATAGCTAATGCAACAAGTCATAATATATCTATGAATATAGTATCTCTGTCAAGTCCTGTATCCTATACAGAATCACCACGAATATCTCGGGAAGATCCTATCTCATGAGGAGTGTCAAGTGTCCTGGGTCAAAGTGTACTTGGTAAGACAAGTACGAGAATATAAAGTGCACGAATGTCCATCTCTAGATGACAGTACCCAACACCGCATACAGTGTTGGCACCCGACTAATAATCGGACGCTAAGTACATCACACGGTCCTAGGTTGAGCATGCACAGCAATATAAATAAAGCAAGGAAATATATAACAATACTGCAGAGTTTGGCAAGGTACACTTGTCTGATGTCCGAATACCAACAGTCGTTCCTGTATCAGCGGATCCTGTGGGTACTACTCCAAAAGCTGTAATAAACATCACCAACCATCTCAAAAGATGTCAAATAGCTAGAAACGCCTGTCCTTACGTCCAATTTGGACACAGGGGCAAAAAGGGCATTTCCGGGCCAAAGCGGGTTCCACATGTGGGCCACTTTGCACCGAAAAACATGTCAGGGTCAAAGGTCTCCAAATTCGTCAAACTCAGTATTTACAAGTCAGGAGCGATGATTCGAACCAAACGGAACTTCCAGAATTTGATTCCGATGAGCCGATCACAAAATCACCCGTCAAGTGGAGCCTATAGGGCCCACGATACGCGATTTTGTCAACGTTCTCAGAATCGGACCAAACTTGGGTCACAGGACCAGCGTATTGCTACGAGTCCGATGGCGCAAATTTCGTCTCGATCCGACGTGTGTACACAAAGTTACAGTGTGATCCAGAAAAGTCGGATACGGGATGTTGTTCGCGGATACGCGTTGATTCCGGGGTGCACGCACATCCGAATCGACTTTTGCGAAATCCCACACGACCGTATCAACGTCGCGCACGTTTTGGTAAAGACCGCGTGCGACCAAGTCGTCCCGTTTGGCGGGACGCACTCAGTTCTGGGGTGGAACAGGGCATTATTTTTCCTGTTTTTGGATCGCGGTGTGCGATCACCACAGGACGCGATGCACCGAGCAGGTTGTACGGACACCGAGAGGGTTATACAATCTACGCGTAGCAACTGACGGAATCGAAAACGGAAATACGAGGAGGGAGAAAACGGTACCTGAACAGAGCTCCGTGAATCTGAGTTTTCACGTGTCCGAGATGTTGTTCCGTGTCCTGGTCTGAATCTACCGTATCCGCGTGTCTGTCGTGTCTCCTTGACACGAGCCGAGTCAGGATCGGGGCGACTGCCTAGGTTGCTGGAGGCCAGCCGTTCCGGTCGATGGAGGGAGGCTCGTCGGCTGCTGTTTCCAGCGGCGGGTTGGGGTTGAGGCGGAGTCGGGGTCGGCGGTGAGTAGCAGCGCCGGAGTCGGGCTGCGGGTGGGGAGGTCGACGAGGGGACTGGAGCTCGGCGAGGGACGAGCGGGGCTGGGTGGTCGCGGGTGGAGTGGGCTTGGTCGACGACGGCACCGAAGTTAGGGGTCGTCGACAGCTCCGGGGAGGACTGGGCGGAGGCGGTGCTTATGGTTCCGATCAGGGCTGTGGCGGTTCATGGAAGATAGAGAGCAACTCGAGAGGGTCGGCCGTGCTCGACTTTGAGAGGGGAGATGTCGCCGGGAGGCGGTGAGCTTCTCTAGGGTTCCGGCAAAGTAGTCGGATCTGTGACGGCGCGGCGGCTGGGCACGTTTCTCGAGACTTTATAGCCGCTACAGTGACACAGGTGGCTAGGGTTTCTCAATTGGGTTTCGGGTCGGGTTTGGCTCGGACCCGACCCAACCCGACCCAATAAGCTGGTTTGGTTCAGGGTTGGTTTGGGTCTGGTCTGGTTGGGTTCGGTTCATATATCCAATAATTTTTAGGGCTTAGAACTCTACTCCAGAGTCCAATAAATTCACCGAAAAATATCCCATGTCCGGTTTTCTATTTTACACCATAAAATATTATTTTCATAATATTTTAACATCAATAAATTGCATTAAAAATCCTTTGCTCACATTTACCTTGGTTCTTCATCCAGGAAAATTCCGAAAATATATAAAAATTTATTCAAAAAAATAGGGTGTTTACAATCTTCCCTCCTTAAAAGGATTGCATCCTCGCAATCAAAGAATAAGCTACTAAAGAAGAATTATGGAAATACAAGGTTGCTTAGTTTACAACTGCCTTCTCGAACAAGTGGGGGTAACGCTGGCGCATACTGTCTTCTCGTTCCCACGTTGATTCGCCAGGAGAATGATGTTTCCATGCTACACGAACCAGTTTGATTGTCTATCCCCGCAATATTTTTTCACTGACGTCGAGGATGCCCACTGGTTGTTCTTCATATCTCAAGCTAGGGCCTACTGCGATCTCTGAATGATCGACTACGTGACTTGGGTCGGTCACGTACCTTCGCAACTGTGAGACGTGGAATACGTCATGCACTCCCTCTAAGGATGGTGGTAATGCAAGATGATAAGCCACCTCACCAACGCGCTCTAGAATGTCAAATGGCCCAATATACCTTGGGCTCAACTTGCCTCTGCTCCTGAATCTGATAGTACCACGAGTGGGCGAAATCCTCAAGAATACGTGCTCTCCTTCTTTAAACTCTAGGAGACGTCTGTGCGTATCTGCCCAATGCTTCTGTCTGTCTTGAGCTGCTCGAAGATGATTCTGAATCTGTTTTACCTTCTCCACTGTCTGCGTTACCAATTCTGGACCCAGTATTTGACGTTCACCAACGTCACTCCAACATATAGGCGATCTGCACTTCCTTCGGTATAATGCCTCGAATGGTGCCATCTGAATGCTGGCCTGATAACTGTTGTTGTAGGAGAACTCCACCAAGTGCAAATGATCTTCCCAAGATCCTCCAAAGTCTAGCATACATGATCGCAACATATCCTCCAAGATCTGAATGGTGTGCTCCGATTGGCCATCTGTCTGTGGGTGGTAAGCCGTGCTGAATTTGAGTCTGGTGCCCAGACTCTCTTGCATGCTTCTCCATAAATGAGATATAAATCTCGAATCTCGATCCGATATAATACTAACCGGCACTCCATGTAATTTGACGATTTATCGCATATACATGTCGGCTAGTACCTCTGTGGACTGTCCAACTCTAAATGGCAAGAAGTGTGCCGATTTAGTGAGTCGATCCACTATAACCCATACTGCGTCTCTTCCACTGGGGCTCCTCAGAAATCCTGTGATAAAATCCATCGTGATATGTTCCCACTTCCATTCTGGTATAGGAAGCGGCTGTAACATACCTGCAGTTCTCTGATGCTCGGCCTTTACTTGCTGGCAGACTAAGCATTTGGCCACGAATCTTGCAATCTCCCTTTTCATTCCATGCCACCAGTAATACTGTCTTAAGTCTCGATACATCTTGGTTCCTCCTGGGTGAACAGAGTATATAGAGCTATGTGCTTCTGTCATTAACTCATGTCTCAATTCTCCATTTGGAACATACAGGCGATTTCCAAACCTCAACGTCCCGTCTTCGTGTATGCGAAGTCCTGTCTGCATGCCTGCTTCCGTCCTCTCTTTCAGTCTTCGAAATCTAGCATCGATGGGCAATACCTCTTTAATCTTCTCCACGAGTGATGACTTAACTTCAAGATTAGCCAGTAATCCGCTCTGTCCTGGTAGAATAACCTCTATCTGAAGTTCCTGTAGATCTCTCAATAACTCTGGCTGCATCGTCAAGAAATAAGCCGTAGGCTTCCTGCTGAGGGCATCTGCCACGACATTCGCCTTCCCTGGATGGTACTGCAGATCTATGTCAAAATCTACCATCAATTCAAGCCAACGCCTCTGCCTCATGTTAAGCTCCTTCTGAGTATATACATACTTCAGACTTTTGTGATCTGTAAAGATGTCTACTTTCTCCCCATAAAGGTAGTGCTTCCAAATCTTCAATGCAAAGATAACTGCTGCTAACTCCAGATCGTGTGTTGGGTAGTTCTTCTCGTGGACCTTCAACTATCTCGACGCATAAGCAATGACTTTACCATGTTGCATCAAAATACATCCCAGTCCACTACCCGATGCATCACTGTAAATAACAAAACCTCCTGACCCTGAAGGAAGAGTCAAGACAGGTGTTGTTGTTGTCACGACCCGCACCCGGTTATTCGGGCACGAGTGCGTGGGCACGTCCAGCCTACGCCGCAGTGTCGGCGGTAGTACGCTGTCTAGGTCATTTCTGGGGTCAATAAATACCTATCTCATCCACAATAATGAACATGTAAGAATAATCACAGGAAATAGGAATGCTAAGATTTCATAACATTTAATCTGTGACAACCAATCCACAGTTAATACAAGCCAGAAGATAAATCGGGGACAAACCCGAGTTTATGCTGAAAGGAAATAAATAAGCAGCTACTGCTAACTACTCTGCAGAACTAGCCTCCTGGGTGGGAGCTGGCTCCTCATATGGGTCACCTGCTAACTCATAGTGGCATAATAGGTAGGGGCAAGGCCTCATCATCGCCTAAAACAACGGATCCAGTCAGGAAAGGAGCAAAGTACACAATGCACAACAAGATTAAAATAAATATTCATGACAATTAACTTGAGTATCATGTTGAGAAGTTGCATAGAAGAACATCAATATCTCAGAGTTAATGCTATAAACAGGAATATAAGAAAGCAGGAAATAAATGAGACAGGAAATGAAACTACAACAGTCAGCAAGAACTATAACAAGACCAGAAGCTATCTGTGTGAACTTGCGTTTATTTTAGAATACATAGTTGGCATATAGGGGTTTATAAGGCTAATCCGGCCGTCATAGACGGCTATTAAACAATGAATAATCGAGATCCAGCTGAGGGTACAGTCGCGCACCAACAGCTATTAAACATGATAGGAGGAAAGGTAAACTACATGCCTTCTAGTATTCTCCCACCCGACATGAAAAGCAAGACATGAAATACAGTATCCAAGACATGAAATCCAGTGTTCTAACACTATGTGTAATCATCAAGGGTACTAGTAGAGCAGGGAATTAACTATCACAATATAAAGATTAAACTTGAAGTGCAGGTACTTGCCTGTTGTTTGGATCCAATTAATTGTCCTCGGAGAAATTTCCAGAGATGAGTCCAAAAGCTGAAATAGATATTACCAACACGCTCAGAAGATGCCAAATAGCTAGAAACGCCTGTCCTTGGGTCCAATTTGGAGACAAGGGCAAAAACGGCAGTTTCGGGTCAAAACGGGGTCCGCGGTGGGCCCGCTTTGCACCGAAAAACGTGTCCGGGTCAAAGGTCTCCAAATTCACCAAACTTAGTGTCGACAGGTCAGGAACGCTGATACGAGCCCAACGGAACTTCCAGATTTGGATTCCGATGAGCCGAACACAAAATCGCCCGTCGAGCGGGGCCTGTGGGGCCCACGACACGCGATTTCGTCAACGTTCTCAGAATCGAACCAAACTTGACCCACAGGACCAGCGTATCGCTACGAGTCTGATGGCGCAAGTTTCGTCTCGATCTGACGAGTGTACAAGAAGTTAGGGCAAATTGCAGAAAAGTCGGATACGGGGCGATGTCCGCGGATACGCGTTGATTCCGGTGTGCACGCACACCCGAATTAACTTCCGCGAAAACTCACACGTCCGTATCGACGATGCGCACGTATCTGTGAAGATCGCACGCTACCAAGTCATCCCGTTTGGCGGGGCGCACTCAGTTCCGGGGTGAAATAGGGTCTGATTTTTCCTGTTTTTGGATCGCGGTGTGCGATCACCACAGGACGCGATGCCCCGAGCGGTTTGTCCGGGCACCGAGAGGGTCATATAGGCTTCGCAAAGTAATTTACGGAATTGGAAACGGGGTTACGAGCAGAGAGTTACGAGTACCTGAACAGGGCTCAGAAACCGGGATTTTACTGTGTCCGACACGACACGAGGACACGGTGTCCTGTGTCCGACCCTAGGGTTAGGGTTCAGGGCTTGGGGGCTCTCCGGCCGAGCTCCGGCGGCTCGACGGCGGGGGAGGCCGGCCGGAGGGAGCTGGGGGCAGCGCTGCACGGCGGGGGACGCTCGGCCGGAGGCGGCGGCGCACCGGAACGGGCGGCTCGAGGAGGCGTGGCGGAGGAGGAAGACAGGGCGGCCGGGGGTCTGGGGAGTCGGGGACGGAGCCGAGGGGGCTAGGCGGCTGGAGGTGAGGCTGTGGCGGAGCGGGGCTGGGCATGGCGAGGCTGGGAAGAAGGAGGAGAAGCTGGATCAGGCGGCGCCGGAGCTAGGGGTGGCCGGATTAGGGTTCAGGGGAGCTTGGGGGAAGATGGGGGAGGAGATGGGGTTTTTATAGGGGGACGGCGCCGTGGGTGGCCGGGTGAGGCGGAGAAAGAGTCGGGGTCATGGCGCGGGACGCGGGCGGGTCAGGCGCGGGCTCCGGCGACGTGGCCGGAGCCGCCGGCGGAGAAATCGGGGGAGATGTGGGGGAGAGAACGGGTCTCCGGGTCGGGTCGGCGGGTTCGGGTCGGACAGACCCGACCCGGCCCGTTAGGCAGACGGATCCGGGCTTGCGGGTTCGGGTCGCGGGTTGGACCCGGATCCGACCCGCAGCCAAGGGTTGGGCTGGGCCGGCTTGGTTTGGGCTGGGTTGGGTATTTAAAATAAATAAATAAATCAATAAATAAATAATTAATTACATAATAATTGTTTTTAGGTATTTTTAAATAGGTCCGGGGCCCAATAAATTCCAGAAAAATTACCCTAAGTCCAGTTTTTAATTCTACACCATAAAATATTATTTCCATAATATTTTAATATTATTTATTAACAATTAAAAATTATTTAATAATTCAAAACCCTGAATTTAATTACAAAAAAATCCCAGAAAAATCCAGAAAATTGTGAAAAATCCAAGTTTAATATTTTTGAAGAATCAGGGGTTTACAATCTACCCAACTTATAAAAATTTCGTCCTCGAAATTAAAATAAGCCATAATCTGTTAACCCTTCATGTACATCAATCGTAATTTCCTTGCGATAATTAGAATCCCTATCATATCCACTGCAATCATTTCATGGTTAAGATGTCTATTGTTCCAATCAAGATTCAACCTAGAGTTATTACTTCTTACTTCCTTAAATTTCCCACAGGCAGATTTTAGAGTAAGTCCTTATAACATCTTCAAGGATTGCACATAATTATGACCTTGCCTTACTATTCTAACTATCATAATTCCTCTAGAAGTGATTCGAGTCCAACAGTATTCCCATTTGTATGCTCGAAACTTTTAAATTCCATTCACATCCTCAATATTCTAACTAGGTAGTCCAACCTTCAAATTTTAATTCTTAGATCAAATCATCAAATTGAAAAATAATTTAAGTGTATTCCATCAATGTTCAAGTCTGAATCATATATCCCCTAAATTCAAATTGGCGATTTTACTTTCATTATTCAAGATTTAAATCATGTATCCAAGATACAACTTATTGGGTCCTCGATATCAATTCATTAATCATTTTAGTCACTCCTCTAAATTTTCAAAATTATAATGGCTTGCTTCTTCCAACCTGACCTTACTCGGTCACGATCCAAAGGACATTCCTCTCGAGTTGACAAATGCATTGCTACCCAACTTAGAGTTTACCCATTCATCACAAAAGACTATATACCTTAAGAAAATATTCCTTAATATGTTTACCTATGTCATTCAATCCTCGAACTTCAACGCCGATCATGATATGTCCTCAATTACGAAAGTTAATCCTCAAGTATGTGATCGGCCTATGTGGCATATCCAGTACTATCTATGTACTAACTTATACCAGGCACGAGATTTTGTCTTTCCGAAATAAGGGAAGACGAAGATCAATAATAAAGAGTTCAAGGGTGGGGTGATAAAAAGAAATATCGGGGTCAAGGCGTTTAAAAGTATTAAGGTGGAAATTGTCAAGCGATTGTGGATTGAATCCTATCTCGGTAATTCCTATTCACATGCTCGTATTAATACAGTTATGTAATCGATACGATATGCTCGGACATATCTAGAGGGAAACTAGTCAACTATACATCTCAATCCAAGTAAGGTATTATTTCGAAGGGCGAATCAAGCGCACTATGGTTGATCAGACCGTAATACACTGATTCTAAAATGTATCATTGTGGGCCTCCCCAATAATACACTTGTCATGAACAAGCTCGATAAAGAGTAAGCTTGCAAAACTAGGCTATAAAATAGCAGCATAAATCAAGTAAATCAAAATTTAGTGCACTAGATGATGATGAAAGGAGGTACAAATTATTTAAGTTCATAAACAACCTACATTAAGCAAAATAACAAAAGATTCTACAAACTCTACAGTTATCAAATACAAAAGCATACCAGGTTATTTGCAAGTTTAAAATTTACTAGGTTGGGGCTGAGGTCATGAACCAATGGGCACGAGCTAAACAATACTAGAAGACGGCAGCTAAAAAAAATCACTTACGCGAATTAGCTGCTCTAAGAGTCTGCACGTTCTCCACGGTCATCGTGTAAGCTTGTCCGTGTTCTTGAGGTGGTGCCCTCTACTGCGCTGCTGGGGCCTGGTCTGAACTGGAACTTTTGTGCAGTTGTGCGTCTTTGAGCAGCAGGGCAGTCCTTCATTTGATGTGCTGCTGATCCATAATATAGACAGGCACCTAGCCTCTTTCTACAATCCTGCCAAATGTGACCTTGTTTTCGACAATAGCCACAAGTGGGAGCTTGTTGGTTCTGTCCTTGAGTTGGACTCATCCGTGGTCGCTTTGCAGCTTTTTCCTGTTGTGCTTGGTCTGGTGCTGACGCATACGGCCGCTTCCGGCTGGACTCGATCCTTGTGGTGCACTCCACAGGTCGCGCTGCAGTAAGAACGTCCTCGTCGAAGGTAATTGCATTTGAACTGCTTGGCTTCCGTGACTCCGAGCTAATTCTGTCGATGAAGTTCTCCGCTTGGTTTTGCTGAGTTTCTTGTTGAACCTTCTGATAGGCTTGCATCATTATGTAGAACATGCGGAACATCTGCTGTTCGTCCATAGGCGGTCCCGGTGGGAAGGAAGGCATCGGTGGAATAGGCTGCGTCGAGGGTGGAACGCCATCTTGATGGATTATTGAGGCAGGCTGACTTGCTTGACTGCCTTGTGATGATTGGCCTTCACCGACTGGTATCACATCGTCTTCTTGGGTAACCACAACGGTTTGTGGTGTTTCTGCATGAGCCTCGTTGCTGGCTTGTGGGTCCATTTCCCTGTATGCAAAATAACCAATAAGAGGCGCACAGGAATCAAGGCAAGATGCAAGTTCATATTAGTTCGAATACGATACAGATATCAAAAAACGATTCAAGCAAGTGGATGAGATCCTATAAACTTATCCTAGCTTTATTGCAGGCCTGTTCGGTCCCTGAGTTGAAACTGAACAATTTAGTCGTTGGACCTGCATGGGCCACCACAAAAATGTGTCACGACCCGTACCCGGTTATTCGGGCACGAGTGCGTGGGCACGTCCAGCCTACGCCGCAGTATCGGCGGTAGTACGCTGTCTAGGTCATTTCTGGGGTCAATAAATACCTATCTCATCCACAATAATGAACATGTAAGAATAATCACAGGAAATAGGAATGCTAAGATTTCATAACATTTAATCTGTGACAACCAATCCACAGTTAATACAAGCCAGAAGATAAATCGGGGACAAACCCGAGTTTATGCTGAAAGGAAATAAATAAGCAGCTACTGCTAACTACTCTGCAGAACTAGCCTCCTGGGTGGGAGCTGGCTCCTCATATGGGTCACCTGCTAACTCATAGTGGCATAATAGGTAGGGGCAAGGCCTCATCATCGCCTAAAACAACGGATCCAGTCAGGAAAGGAGCAAAGTACACAATGCACAACAAGATTAAAATAAATATTCATGACAATTAACTTGAGTATCATGTTGAGAAGTTGCATAGAAGAACATCAATATCTCAGAGTTAATGCTATAAACAGGAATATAAGAAAGCAGGAAATAAATGAGACAGGAAATGAAACTACAACAGTCAGCAAGAACTATAACAAGACCAGAAGCTATCTGTGTGAACTTGCGTTTATTTTAGAATACATAGTTGGCATATAGGGGTTTATAAGGCTAATCCGGCCGTCATAGACGGCTATTAAACAATGAATAATCGAGATCCAGCTGAGGGTACAGTCGCGCACCAACAGCTATTAAACATGATAGGAGGAAAGGTAAACTACATGCCTTCTAGTATTCTCCCACCCGACATGAAAAGCAAGACATGAAATACAGTATCCAAGACATGAAATCCAGTGTTCTAACACTACGTGTAATCATCAAGGGTACTAGTAGAGCAGGGAATTAACTATCACAATATAAAGATTAAACTTGAAGTGCAGGTACTTGCCTGTTGTTTGGATCCAATTAATTGTCCTCGGAGAAATTTCCAGAGATGAGTCCAAAAGCTGAAATAGATATTACCAACACGCTCAGAAGATGCCAAATTGCTAGAAACGCCTGTCCTTGGGTCCAATTTGGAGACAAGGGCAAAAACGGCAGTTTCGGGTCAAAACGGGGTCCGCGGTGGGCCCGCTTTGCACCGAAAAACGTGTCCGGGTCAAAGGTCTCCAAATTCACCAAACTTAGTGTCGATAGGTCAGGAACGCTGATACGAGCCCAACGGAACTTCCAGATTTGAATTCCGATGAGCCGAACACAAAATCGCCCGTCGAGCGGGGCCTGTGGGGCCCACGACACGCGATTTCGTCAACGTTCTCAGAATCGAACCAAACTTGACCCACAGGACAAGCGTATCGCTACGAGTCCGATGGCGCAAGTTTTGTCTCGATCTGACCAGTGTACAAGAAGTTAGGGCAAATTGCAGAAAAGTCGGATACGGGACGATGTCCGCGGATACGCGTTGATTCCGGTGTGCACGCACACCCGAATTAACTTCCGCGAAAACTCACACGTCCGTATCGACGATGCGCACGTATCTGTGAAGATCGCACGCGACCAAGTCGTCCCGTTTGGCGGGGCACACTCAGTTCCGGGGTGAAAGAGGGTCTGGTTTTTCCTGATTTTGGATCGCGGTGTGCGATCACCACAGGACGCGATGCCCCGAGCGGTTTATCCGGGCATCGAGAGGGTCATATAGGCTTCGCAACACAATTTACGGAATTGGAAACGGGGTTACGAGCAGAGAGTTACGAGTACCTGAACAGGGCTCAAAAACCGGGATTTTACTGTGTCCGACACGACACGAGGACACGGTGTCCTGTGTCCGACCCTAGGGTTAGGGTTCAGGGCTTGGGGGCTCTCCGGCGGAGCTCCGGCGGCTCGACGGCGGGGGAGTCCGGCCGGAGGGAGCTGGGGGCAGCGCTGCACGGCGGGGGACGCTCGGCCGGAGGCGGCGGCGCACCGGAACGGGCGGCTCGAGGAGGCGTGGCGGAGGAGGAAGACAGGGCGGCCGGGGGTCTGGGGAGTCGGGGACGGAGCCGAGGGGGCTAAGCGGCTGGAGGTGAGGCTGTGGCGGAGCGGGGCTGGGCACGGCGAGGCTGGAAGGAAGGAGGAGAAGCTGGATCAGGCGGCGCCGGAGCTAGGGGTGGCCGGATTAGGGTTCAGGGGAGCTTGGGGGAAGATGGGGGAGGAGATGGGGTTTTTATAGGGGGACGGCGCCGTGGGTGGCCGGGTGAGGCGGAGGAAGAGTCGGGGTCGTGGCGCGGGACGCGGGCGGGTCAGGCGCGGGCTCCGGCGACCTGGCCGGAGCCGCCGGCGGAGAAATCGGGGGAGACGTGGGGGAGAGAACGGGTCTCCGGGTCGGGTCGGCGGGTTCGGGTCGGACAGACCCGACCCGGCCCGTTAGGGAGACGGATCCGGGCTTGCTGGTTCGGGTCGCGGGTTGGACCCGGATCCGACCCGCAGCCAAGGGTTGGGCTGGGCCGGCTTGGTTTGGGCTGGGTTGGGTATTTAAAATAAATAAATAAATAATTAATTACATAATAATAGTTTTTAGGTATTTTTAAATAGGTCCGGGGCCCAATAAATTCCAAAAAAATTATCCTAAGTCCAGTTTTTAATTCTACACCATAAAATATTATTTTCATAATATTTTAATATTATTTATTAACAATTAAAAATCATTTAATAATTTAAAACCCTGAATTTAATTACAAAAAAATCCCAGAAAAATCTAGAAAATTGTGAAAAATCCAAGTTTAATATTTTTGAAGAATCAGGGGTTTACAGTTGTTAATCTTCTCTTCAATTCTTCGAAGGCCTTCTGGCAGTCTTCTGTCCATAAAAACTCCTGGGATTTGCGTGTCAGCTTCGTCGTTGGTTCTGCAATCCTCGAGAAATTTTCTACAAACCTTTGGTAATATCCCGCAAGTTCGAGAAAACTTCTCACCTCTGCAACTGATGTGGGTGTAGGCCAAGTCTCTATTGCCGCAACTTTCTCTGGATCCATTGAAAGTCCTTCTCCTGAGATGATATGTCCCAAGAAAGGCACTTTGTCCATACAGAACTCACACTTACTAAGTTTGGCGTATAACTTCTCCTGTCTCAAGGTCTCTAACACGATTCTGAGATGCTCCTCGTGCTCTTCATGGCTCTTGGAATATATGAGAATGTCGTCAATGAAAACAACCATAAATTTATCTAAGAACTGATGGAAGACTCTGTTCATTAAACTCATAAACACTGCTGGCGCGTTGGTTAAACTAAACGGCATCACCAAGAACTCATAATGTCCATACTTGGTCCTGAAAGCTGTCTTCGGTATGTTTTCCTTCCTTACTTTGATCTGATGATAGCCGGATCTAAGGTAAATCTTTGAGAATACCCTTGCACCACTCAATTGATCGAATAGATCATCAATGCGTGGTAAGGGATACCTATTCTTGATGGTCACAGCATTCAGTGCCTGTAATCAATGCACAATCGTACTGTTCCATCCTTCTTTGGCACAAATAATATGGGTGCTCTCCAAGGTGAAACACTGGGCTGAATGAAACCCTTCTCCAGAAGATCATCAACCTGTTCTTTCAACTCTACTAACTCCTTAGGTGCTAGCCGATATACTGATGAAGTGATAGGCTCTGCTCCTAGAGTTAAGTCTATTGTGAATTCTATTTCCCGATCAGGCGGTAAACCTGGAAGATCATCAGGAAATACATCCACAAACTCAGATATGACTCTTGGGTAACCTGTCTTCCCTTCTACAGATAGTACCCTAAGAGTAGGCTGAACTCCTTGCTCAACTGCTCCTCGAAGAAACTTGAATTCTGGATGTCCAGGCGGTCTAAATATAACCCGCCCAAGTCGCCAATCAAGAGTCGCATGATACTGACTTAACCAGTCCATACCAAATACGATATCATAATCCGGCAGAGAAAATATCAGAAATTGAGCTCGTATTTCTCTGCCAAAAACTACTACAGAACATGATCTACAGACGTCACTAACCGGAATAATTCTACCTCTCGTAAGAATTCTCTTCATCTTCGGAAGGGGTGCGGTAGCTACTCTATGGATGGCTACAAAGCTAGCTGCTATAAATGAATGCGATGCTCCAGAATCAAATAATGCTACAGCTGGTAATGAAGCTACCAAAATAGTACCTGCGATGACCTCGCCTGCAGTAGCTTCCTGCTCAACAGCTAATATGAATGTCTGGCCTCTTCCCTGAGCTGGACCTCTCTGCTGCTGCTGCTGAAATAGGGCTGCCTGTGGTGCCATTAGTGGTCTCTGCTGGTAGCCCCCTGTAGCTGGTGGTCTAACTCCTCCAGCTCCTGTTTACTGTGCTCCTACTGCTGGATAAGCTGGTCGTGGTGCAGGAAAGGCTAGTCTAGGTGCTCCGTCTCTGCGTTCAGACCAGTCCCTGGAAAAATGCTGGTTGGATCCGCAGCTCAGATATAGTCCCAACTTACGTCTGCATTCTTTCTCAATGTGCCCTACCTTGCCGTAGTGGTGACAAGTAGGAAGAGGTCTGTCCCTATTTGCTGGTCTCTCCGGTATACTCCTCTGGAATCATTTTACAGAATCTCCAGGTGCTGTCTTGGATAGTGCTGATGTGTTTGGCCTCTTCAGATTCGACTCCCTTCTAATGACGCGCTCCATGCGTCGTGCTGCTGCAAGGATGTCGGTATAAGATGTAGGTGCGACTGAGCCAATCAATCTCTGGAGCTCGAACTTCAATCCGTCAAAGAACTTCTCATCTTTCTCTTCCTCAGTCGAGATCAATGTTGGAGCGAAGCGACTTAGGCGAATAAACTCCGCGTTGTATTCTTCCACTGTCATACTGCCTTGGATAAGGCGGTTGAACTTGTCTCTGAGCTCTGATCGTGCAACTGCTGGAATGTACATCTCTTGGAAGAGTCTGGAGAACTCTTCCCATATGACCCGGTCCTGTCCGAGCCTCCTTTCCTCTGCTAACCACCAGTGATGTGCATTTTCAGTTAACTGTATTCTGACTGCAGTCATCCACTTCTCTCTTGGAAGTTCAGCGGCTTCCAACTGATGCTGAATGTTGTGAGCCATTTGCCACGACCCGCACCCGGAAAATCGGGCATGAGTCGTGGGTACGTCCAGCCTACGCCGCAGTATCGGCGGTAGAACGCTGTCTAGGTCAACTATCTAGATAATAATCTCACACAAAAATCGGCCATGACCTCTCCGAAAGGAGGGCAACCACACAAACAATATATCAACCTGTCAAGATCTCAACTCCAAACGGAGGAGCAATATCATAAAGATAACCACAATATACTCAATCACGAATCTAAGCACGAAAAGATAACACAGAGATCTAACAACTATAAAGTCTAACCAACAACAACTACTATAACTACTACAACAACCACAACATCAAATAATAATACAACAATATCCAAAATAATATACAAACAAGGTCTCAATCCAAAACCGGAGACAAATCCGGTACTAAAAGCTAAAAAAACAACAACAAGGTCCCAGTGATCCCGGCTACCAACCCGGAAATCACCCCTAAACTAGAGGGTCCCTGTCTGCACCATCGACAGGCTCAGGTCCATAAAACGTCGGACACCAATCCTCCGGATACATTAAAAAATATGTCCAATCAAGACTGGAGCAAGTACATCTCTAACAGCAGTTCCATTTAAATGATAAAAACTATAAAACAGTTATAGCAAGTAGCAAGAAGAATGAAGCAAGTATGAGACAAGAAATATATAAATCACTGGTGCATAAAGGTAAAGATGCAGGAATATCAGAAATAAGATAGTAATAACTGTGAGATACAGGAAATCTAAGCTAAGATCAAGTCCGTGCACATGAACGTGTAGTGAGTCCAGCATAAAAAACATGTAGTGAGTCAAGTCCAGAAACATGTAAGTGAGACAAGTCAAGAAATGCATGAGAGTCCAGACTATAAAGAATGAACTCGGTGTCTTTGAAATACTTGTTTCGACATATAAACGGCTAGGGGTAAGTACGGCCCACCGCGCACTGGGTGCGCGGCTGCTATCATTCCAGATTAGACCAGAGGGAGTGATTCCTGATGATGCCAGATAGGAATGTTTACATGTCTACTCGAGTATTTTCCCGCCCCGACTAATACAAGTGGATCCAAGACCCGACACGCAAATCAAGATGAGTCCAGCCTGAACATGAATGATGCCTGTAGTGATGCCTATAGGTGATGCCAGTAGTGATTCCAGAATAGAGGCCAAAAACATAAAATGTACGTGTCACAAGTAAATAAATCCAGAAATACCAGTCAGTGTCCCGTGTTGTGCCAGAATAATCAGATGATACTATACTAGAAGCTGAATGATAATAATCATCAAATAATGAAAACTATCAAAGAATGTACTCGCATGACGTCCTGAGCAACTGGCGATCCGAACTGGTGTCACAAGGACCTAATGCGAAAAGCAAGATTAAACATGGTTCTAATGAGTTAAACAGATATAAAATAACTAAAAATAGGCTTCTAGGGTCGTTCTAGGTCAAACGAGTCAAACCGGTGAAATCAGGGTCAAAAAGTCAACTCTGGGTCTAAAAAGTCAACTCTAGGTCAAAACTAGGTCAAAAGTTGACTTTGGTGGTCAACCGAGTCAACTACGGTCAAGTCTAGGTCAAACTAGGGTGCTCCTGAAATTTTAGGTCAAACCGAACTCATTAAGCTAGAAAACTCACAAACTCGCCTCCTTGAGATACCGGGATACCCTGGGTATCCGATACCTCAACCTGCGCTATATACCCCGACTATACCCTCTAAAACCTATGCTAGCACGCGTAAATATATACACATAAGCATATAAAAATTACTCTAATACTATTCCTAGGCTATTGCTCAAAAACCCCGCTCGAAATCCAATACCTTGGTTATCTTAAGGTATTGAAATACCTCGGTATCTCAAGGTATTGAGATACCGCTCTAAACCCCTCTAACTAGCTATCTAACTACTAATTATGCACCTAGTTATTAATCTAGGCTAGGTAGTATAGATATCTACCATATTTATATATATCTAAGTATGTATATACCTATATATATAGATATCCACACACATATACCCAAATACCCATTATCTTACCTATACACATATATATATATAACTTATAGGCATATAGATATCTATATCCTAGATAGGTATATCTAAGTATCTAGCTATCTACCTATCTAGTATCCATCTATCTAAATACCTAGCTATCTATCTATTAATCTAGCCCTCTAACTATCTATTTATCTTATCTACCTATTTATCTATCCATAGATATAGGTATCTACCTATGCATCTACTTATCTATATATCTAATTATCTATTCTAGTAACTATCTACTTAGCTATCTATCTATAATACTAACTAATATCTAACTATAATCTATCTATCTTATCTATTCTAATCTAGCTAGCTATCTATTTACCTAGCCATTTAACTATCTAACTATCTAATAAGTTATCTTACCTATTTATCCATCCATCTACCTATCTATCTATCTATCTATCAACATATATATATATATATATATATATATATATATATATATATATATATATATATATATATATATATATCAATCTCTCACTCTCCCTCACTAGCTCTCACTACCCCTGCATACTTGCTAACCCCGCTGCTGCTCCATGCTACTGCTGCTGCTGCTGTGCTTCGCTTTGCTGCTGCTACTGCTCATGGTACTGCTGCTGCTGCAACTTCAAATGGCTGCTGCTGCTGCCCCTTGTTGCTGCTGCTGTTGGGGGCAACAGCTGCTGCTCCTTCTGCAGTTGGCTGAACCCCCCCCCCCCCCCCCCTCTAGCTACAAACACACACACACACACACTCCTATATATATATATATATATATATATAACTCCCTCTATATATATATATATATATATATATATATATATATATATATATACACATATATAACCATATATATACCACTAGATACCTATATATATATATACACTTATATCTATTCTAACACACTCACTAACACACACACCTACACACTCACAAACACACTAATACACACACTCACACACAAATATATACATAGCTATATATATATATAAATACCTATATTAATATATATATATACACACATACAAATATATATATATACACATCAATACACACACACACTCTAAGATACATATATATATACACATACTCAAATAAATATATATATACATATGCACACACAAGCACACTTACACATATACATATATATATATACACATAGACATATACACACACAAACACATAGATATAAATACACTCACACACACATATATATATATATATATATATATATATATATATATATATATATATATATATATACACAACACACATACAAATATATATATACATATATATATATATATAGACACATATACACTAACACAACACAACACACAACAACACACAAACAACACGCCCCACTCACGCCCAACGACCCCGACACTCACCAACACCCTAAAATATATAAAATATAACTCGAAAACTCTAGCACACGCTCCCCGATACTAACCCAACGCGCGCACAAGCCCGAAATGAGGAAACCAAGTCGAAATGGCCGTTCGGTCATTTCGACGAACACATGGTGCGCGGCTCGAAAAACCTCCTGAAACGCACACCAAACGAACTCGGAATCGGCCCAAAATTTACCCACGCGCTCTAAACGATGTCTAGATCCTAGAAAATGTGCTCCCACGTCGATTCTAGGCCCGTGGCGGAAACGCACACGCACACGCACTTAGAATCGGCGACGACGAAAAGCCCCAATTTCGTCCAAAACGCCCGTTTCTCTGCGACACGGCTTCCCGTGTCCAAACGGAGACACACACTCACCCTCAAGACACCCGACAACGTCTACCTAGGTCCGTCTAACCTAGGGCATCACCCAAAATTGGGCCAAATTCGGATTCCACCCGAAATTGACACAAAACCTAGTGTTAAAGTCTCCAAACACTACCCAACTAGTTCCAACTTTCTCCCACGGGTAGCCTAAGGGTCTAGGAAGGTTCTAAACTATTAATTACACTATATAAGAGTAATTACAAGGGGAAATTTAGGGTTTACCTCTTGGGAGTTGGAATCCCAAGCCAAAGTCTCAAAAATGCTCCAAATCCTCCAATCCAAGCTTCCAAGCTCCCAAATCTAGCTCCAACTCCAAATCTAGGCTCTACCCACCTAGGTTGGGGAAAATGCAAGGTTAGGGTTCAAGTAAGGAAGAAGAAATGGAAGAAAGAAGGAAGAAAAGTGAAGAAGAACTTACTTTGGAGAAGAAAGAAGAAGTGGAGAAGAAGAGGAATGAAGAAGAAGAGTGGAATGGGATGGGGGGCTGCTGTGCTTGCTGGTTCCACGGGTGGGGGCTGGAAATAATCGGCCAAGGCAATAATAAAGGGGTTGCCAAGTTGGGAAATTACCAAAATGCCCTCCCGAAACTCGGTTTTGGGTTCCGGGTTCCAAAAACACTCAAACTAACTCCAAATCTCTCCCACTAACCTTCTAAAAATATAATAAATATTCTAAACCCAAAAATAAGTCTCACAGAGGTGTGGACTGGGTCAGACATGGGTCCACTAGGGTCTGACATGGGTCCAGGCTAGCCAAAATCCTAAAACAAACAATAAAAAAATAATACAATCAATAATTAATTATAAATACAATTAATTAAAAATAATGCACAATTAACTAAATTAAAATTAAAAAAAATACCCGACTCTGGAAATGGGGTGGTGACACCATTCATGAACTTCTGTTGGCCCTTCTTTACCAGAAAATGTGCGAGGCTTGAGGTGACGAAAATCGATGATAGATCCCGTCGCTGTTCGCCTGGTTGGTGGATTTGCCTGCTCCAATGCGGATACCAGGCTGGTCCTCAGATACTCTGCCTCCTGGCGATGGGCCTCTTGCTGAATCTGCTGCTGGGCTTGCATCATGACATACATCATCTGGAACATCTGTTGCCCGTCCATGGCTTGTCCCGGCGGGAAAACTGGCATCTGAAGAGTGAACTGGGGTGGAGATGGGATGTCATCTCTCCGGAACCTTGGATTAGGCTGACCGGTCTGATCGCTCTGCGATGCTTGTCTTCCATTCCCTGGGGTCACTCCGTCTGTATAAGTAACCACAGCGTCGTGTGGAGTATCCAAAGGAATCTCGTCTCCGTTCCTGGGATCCATTACTCTGCAATCAAAAGATAAACTGTAAGAACGCTCAGAGGAATCAAACAGGATGCAAATCAAGTGACAATTTCGAGTTCGATATAATGGTTTAAATAGTGGATGAGATCCTATAATTTATTCTATTCTTAGGGCAGGCTGGTTCGGTCCCTATGTTGAAACCGAACAATTTAGTCGTAGACCTGCATGGGCCACCACAAAAACCATGTCACGCCCCAGTCCCAAATACTGTGGGACCGGACGCGTGATAATGGCCAGCAGTACGCACCGATGGACAACCCAATTTAATGGATCCACTGGGGCATACTTAAGCTGTAATATAACAAGTCTACGACAATCATGGCACAACTAATCTCATCCAAACAAGATATAAAATATGATCCACAGAATAAATAAGGAATGTAAATCATCAGCTAATCTCAACAAAGTGCTTCGGGGAACAACCCGATAAATATCTGATACAATGGTTCAACAGACCAGAAAGTAAATGACTGAAATAAATAATAAATATTGAGCATGAAACATGGATGCTCAGGAGAAGTCTTCAGCTAATACCTCGTCCTCGGATGGCGGTACAGCTCCTGGATCAGCTCCTGCTCCGGTCCCGTATACCTCGGGATAGATCTCGTCCTCAAATCCTGGGGACATAATCCGGATCTAGGTCCTCAGGGGACATAGCAAGGTACAAGAAAGCTCATGCCAAAATAAATGCAGTGCAGAAAATAAATAGGGCAAGTAAGTAACCATCTAAGTAAAAATGCAAGTGAGAGCAGCACGAGTACTCAGGCTGGGCCACTACAAGCTCTGTGTCGGGGAGCCGGTAGTGGTAATAACCGGTATTGGGTCTAGCTCTGCTCCGAGAGTCTACGACCTCTCAATAATAGAAGATATATATACAAAATAGCCTGTATCCTGTGTGTCTCTCCCACCCAATGTAACCACGCATATCATGACCACAACGTCTCATGTCCATGTCAAGCGGGATCATAGCTAATGCAACAAGTCATAATATATCTATGAATATAGTATCTCTGTCAAGTCCTGTATCCTATACAGAATCACTACGAATATCTCGGGAAGATCCTGTCTCATGAGGAGTGTCAAGTGTCCTGGGTCAAAGTGTACTTGGTAAGACAAGTACGAGAATATAAAGTGTTGTCCATCTCTAGATGACAGTACCCAACACCGCGTACAGTGTTGGCACCCGACTAATAATCGGACGCTAAGTACGTCACACGGTCCTAGGTTGAGCATGCACAGCAATATAAATAAAGCAAGGAAATATATAACAATACTGCAGAGTTTGGCAAGGTACACTTGCCTGATGTCCGAATACCAACAGTCGTCCCTGTATCAGCGAATCCTGTGGGTACTACTCCAAAAGCTGTAATAAACATCACCAACCGTCTCAGAAGATGTCAAATAGCTAGAAACATCTGTCCTTACGTCCAATTTGGACACAGGGGCAAAAAGGACATTTCCGGGCCAAAGCGGGTTCCACATGTGGGCCACTTTGCACGAATAGCGTGTCAGGGTCAAAGGTCTCCAAATTTGTCAAACTCAGTGTCTACAAGTCAGGAACGATGATTCGAACCCAACGGAACTTCCAGAATTGGATTCCGATGAGCCGATCACAAAATCACCCGTCAAGTGGAGCCGATGGGGCCCACGATACGCGATTTTGTCAACGTTCTCAGAATCGGACCAAACTTGGGTCACAGGACCAGCGTATCGCTACGAGTCCGATGGCGCAAGTTTTGTCTCGATCCGACGTGTGTACACAAAGTTACAGCATGATCCAGAAAAGTCGGATACGGGGTGTTGTCCGCGGATACGCGTTAATTTCGGGGTGCACGCACATCCGAATCGACTTATGCGAAATCCCACACGACCGTATCAACGTCGCGCACGTTTTGGTAAAGACCGCGTGCGACCAAGTCGTCCCGTTTGGCGGGACGCACTCAGTTCCGGGGTGGAATAGGGCATTATTTTTCCTGTTTTTGGATCGCGGTGTGCGATCACCACAGGACGCGATGCACCGAGCGGGTTGCACGGGCACCGAGCGGGTTGCACGGGCACCGAGAGGGTTATACAGTCTACGCGTAGCAACTGACGGAATCGAAAACGGAAATACGAGGAGGGAGAAAACGGTACCTGAACAGAGCTCCGTGAATCTGAGTTTTCACGTGTCCGAGATGTTGTTCCGTGTCCTGGTCCGAATCTACCGTGTCCGCGTGTCTGTCGTGTCTCCTTGACACGAGCCGAGTCAGGATCGGGGCGACTGCCTAGATTGCTGGAGGCGAGCCGTTCCGGTCGGCGGAGGGAGGCTCGTCGGCTGCTGTTCCCAGCGGGGGGTCGGGGTTGAGGGGGAGTCGGGGTCGGCGGTGAGTAGCAGCGTCGGAGTCGGGCTGCGGGTGGGGAGGTCGACGAGGGGACTGGAGCTCGGCGAGGGACGAGCGGGGCTGGGTGGTCGCGGGTGGAGTGGGCTTGGTCGACGACGGCGCCGGAGTTAGGGGTCGTCGACAGCTCCGGGGAGGACTGGGCGGAGGCGGTGCTTAGGGTTCCGATCAGGGCTGCGGCGGTTCGTGGAAGATGAAGAGCAACTCGAGAGGGTCGGCCGTGCTCGACTTCGAGATGGGAGATGTCGCCGGGAGGCGGTGAGCTTCTCTAGGGTTCCGACGAAGTAGTCGGATCTGTGACGGCGCGGCGGCTGGGCACGTTTCCCGAGACTTTATAGCCGCTACAGTGACACAGGCGGCTAGGGTTTCTCAATTGGGTTTCGGGTCGGGTTTGGCTCGGACCCGACCCGACCCGACCCAATAAGCGGGTTTGGTTTAGGGTTGGTTTGGGTCTGGTCTGGTTGGGTTCGGTTCATATATCCAATAGTTTTTAGGGCTTAGAACTCTACTCCAGAGTCCAATAAATTTACCGAAAAATACCCCATGTCCGGTTTTCCATTTTACACCATAAAATATTATTTTCATAATATTTTAACATCAATAAATTGCATTAAAAATCTTTTGCTCACATTTACCTTGGTTCTTCATCCAGGAAAATTCCGAAAATATATAAAAATTTATTCAAAAAAAACAGGGTGTTTACACTGTCCAAAGGGTCTCCTACATGGAATTAATTAAGAAAAATTTACAATGGTTCCATAAATCGTTTGAAATTATGATGCTCACAACAGGTACCATTGCAATAGAAAATGCTATACCATTTGTGCAAACATATTACCATTGCAATAGAAAATGCTATAAAACGTTTGAAATTATGATGCTCACAACAGGACTATAGCGTTCTAATGCTAATGCTTAATAGAGTTCACAAATATCACTCATAAATTCTATGGGTTAATAGCGTTCCTAACTGCTATAATGCTATAGCGTTCTTTATCTACAACAACGTTCATGTACGTTATAGATTAATAGCATTT
Source organism: Iris macrosiphon (assembly GCA_036927795.1). Lineage (NCBI taxonomy): Eukaryota > Viridiplantae > Streptophyta > Magnoliopsida > Asparagales > Iridaceae > Iris > Iris macrosiphon. The sequence goes on from JAYESA010000015.1 coordinate 170,857,441, forward strand.
TGTTATAGCGTTTACATAACCTACAGGCTGATCAACATAAATTTCTTTGCTACAGGTGCAAAAACTTCGTAATAGTCAATACCTAGATTTGCTTGTACCCTATTACAACCAGTCGAGCCTTCAATCGATCCACACCTGGCCATGGCCATCAGAGACATCATTATCATTGGTTACAACAAAATCTTGTACAAACTGATCCATCATGAAATGGCAAAGAACTATTTGCCTGCATTCAGCGGCGTTGCTTTAGGAATATTTATTTGTTTCCTCGAACATTTCTATTCCCATCTGTTTCTTTTCTTCAATTGTCCAATTTCAAGTTTCTGCTTCACTGAATTTTACATCCCTGCTCACAATGACTTCACTTGTTCTTAGGTTAAATAATTCAAAAAATTTACTGTAGCAAAATAAATTTATATTAAATTCATTTAAACGAAATAAGTTTGCTAATATTTGAAATACAAACATTGTCTGCCAACAGTGTTGGCGAAAAACACAATTTCCGCCATGTACGCAAAAAAAAAAAAAAAAAAAAAAAAAAAATTAAAGTTTGGGGTGTGGCGAAAAACACAACTAAACCAAACTGAACTAAACCAAACTTAATCCGTGGGGGGGCCCACAGGCCAATTTCCGCCAACACTGTTGGCTGAAATTGTCCCCCCCCCCCCCCCCAACAGTGGTGGCGGAATTTGGGGTGTGGGGTCCACTTTAAATTTTTTTATTTTTTTTTATTTTTTTTTTTTTTGCGTACGTGGATGTCTATTGTGTTTTCCGCCAACACTGTTGGCGGACAATGTTTGTATTTCAAATATTAGCAAACTTATTTCGTTTAAATAAATTTAATATAAATTTATTTCGCTACAGTAAATTTTCTGTAAATAATTTGTAACCTTTGATTCTATCACTGTAGCCAACAAAAATGCACTTCTCATCTTTATCATTGAACTTCTTCCTTTTTCCTTTTTAGCTGATATATGTGCATATGCGATGCATCCAAATAACGAAAAGCTGCAACATTTGGTTTATAGCCACTCCATACCTCTTCGGTCGGGTGTCTTGTCAAACAAACTCTTTGTTGGACGCATTGTTCAAAAGATAAACAGAACATGCAGCGACTTCTGTCCAAAAACTCTTTAGGTAATCCTTTTTTTTCTTTCAACATACTTCTAGCCATTTCCACTATTGTTCTACTCTTTCTCTCAGATATTCCATTTTGATAGGGTGAAATACTAGCAGTAAGTTGATGCTTAATTCCATTATTATAAAATCTGAAAATTAATTTGAGGTATATTCTTCCTCCTCTATATGTTCTAAGGCATTTCAAATTATATCCACTTTGTTTTTCAACATAGACATTCAAATCTTTAAATATTCCAATAACATCTGATTTTTTTGCTTAGACCCAAGGTTTTTTTTATTTTTTTGCTTCTATAAAAGTAATAAAATATCGATTACCTCAATGTGATACAGTCTCAATAAATATCCGAGTGTACAAACTCCAGTTGTTGCGTGGCTCTGCCTACTGGAAAAGAGTCTCTATATTGCTCTTTCCAAGGACACAACTAGCAGAGGTAATCACTTAACCATTTCCTTTTGTGCCAATAATCTGAGACCATTGAAATTAAGATGACCAAAATGGAAATGCCATAACCAATTTGTATCCATGGTAACAGCACTAAAAGAATAGATCAATTCAGTTTGCAAAGCTAAGGGAAACATACGGTTCTTAGTCATCTTTACCACTGCAACCAGCTTATTTCTATTGTTCTCAATAGTGGAAATGCCTTTATCAATTATATTTTAAGCCCCTTCTCAGAAAGTTCGACCCATACTCAGTTTATTCCAATGTAAACTAGGAACATAGAAAAAATTAATTGGGAATGTTACTTTTTTCTATGATTGACACTTGTTGGAAAAGCAGACACCAGAGCCAGTTGTTATTATACTAGACGTTGGAATCGAACACGCTCTACAAGCGCTCCGACACACACAAACTCACATGCTCAATGTGTTTAAAGCCTTTGCTCCAAAACACACCTACTCGTATGTTAAGTGGGTCAGATCGAACCTCGTGCGGGGGCGGGTTGGACCTATCTTATTGTCTGATATATATGTGTGATCCATCACGACCCAATATGTTGAGTCGGGCCAGTCCGAACCCACAATTTAACGGATCGGACCGGACACATGAGCCAATTTTTCGGATCGAATTTGTGGCGGGCTAGATTGGCCCAACCCAATTGACAGATCTAGTGAGAACACACGAGTTCTCTCTCTAGGTGTCCAACACTTTATCTAGAAAAAAACTTAGGTGACAAAGTGTGTTCCATAAGTTCTTTTTAACTAGCTGGTTCCTCGTGAGAACGAATCGACAAAAACGATCGAATTTTGCTTTAAGCAACGATACATCTGACAATCCCATTAGACTTTTGGGCTAATCAGATTAATTAGCGAATATATCAGTAGTGTATTTTGCTTTCAATACTAAGTAGCACATTAGTGCTTTCCTTGCATCATCGAATCTTTAATCTGCATACAGTTTCTGACAACAAATCTTTACTGCAGCCAAATTTATTAGCTACTTGCTCTTTAAAATCATTTAGCGAGTTCTACTTACTCTTTAAAATCACTTTTGGTTCAATCTAATTTATAGACTTGTGAATAGAAAAATCTAGAACATATTAGTTTTACTATATTAGTGTTTTCTTCGATCTCCTTTTCAAAATAGGACCGGTATATGCCGACTATTTACGCAAAGAAATGGTACATTTGTCAAAATAATTTGATAAATTTGAAACATATACCACATGGATGTATTCTAAGAATACCTAATAACTTTTTCATAATTATATTAGCATATGTTAGGGAAAGTGTATATATATTCCCAACATAATAATTTTCTTAATATACCTAAAAAAAATTCTAAATGGGTCATGCATATGACGCATGTGAACCAATAAAAATAGAGTATACTAGTGCACATGGGTGCACATGGAATGCAGAAGGCTATTCCTATTGGTCCACATGTGCATGACTCATTTAGAAAAATGAACACTATGACGCATATCTCGTTTACCATATATATATATATATATATATATATATATATGAAAACCACCAATGTGTATATCTCAATATATAGCTTTGCTTAGTATTGATATATGCACATGGGGTGGTGGTCCATGTGGATTAATTTTTCTAGAGCGGTTAAGTGTGAACCACATTATGACAATCTTTATTTTGTCACCCATTTTGGAAAAAAATTCTTAGGAGCTAAGCCTCGAAGGAGAATAGCGACTCAGACTCGACTCGGGACTTAGCGACTCGGACTCCGACTCAATGGCGCAAAGTGACGCTTTGTTGACGCACTTTGCACTTAGCACGGGCGCATGCTTCGTGGGGCTATGCGTTCAGGTGCTATGCGGCCAGAAGCTATACGTCCAGGAGCTATGCGACTCGGAGTTATGCGGCCAACGAGCTTGTATGAGCGAGTTGCGTGTGGAGGGGACCTTGTCAGTAGTTGGCGGCGCATGCGGCACATGATTATCCGTGTCATCCGGTTTATGCGGTGTATGCGGCGCGAGGGTGAGTGTGCACAGTGGCTGTTGCTTTCGGCGCTTGGCGGTGTTTGACTGTGCTGTCCTGTTCAGCGTGACCGGCGGCGGCGATGGCGCATGCGGCTCTGGCGACGCATGCTGCTACGGCTACGCATGTGACCTGGTGTCAGATAGCGCATATGCGGCCTTGAGATTTTTCAGGCCGCATAGGTGTTGTTTTCCTCTATATATAGAGAAACTTCTCTTTCTTTGAGAGAGACAGAAAAACCGAGAGCACCAGAACAATATGCGGCTGCAGTGAGCACCCTTCCACAAAGTATTTTTCGAGTGATCCGAAGGTGACCAAGAGTGTTTCAGAAGTTCTCGTGTGAACTTGCTGGATCCTGGGGGCAGTTCGTCATTTACCGGCACGAATCTTGCCTTGAGCTCCAGTGGTTTTGATCACCCCAGCAAGGAGTTTTCTTCTTTGTATTTCTTTTCTTGTTCTCGTTCCTTCTCGTTGTAGAGTCTGCGAACGTAAAGAGAAGAACGATTTTTTGATTCTTGTTATATTTATATTTTCTTTGGATCGTCAGTTTGTAACATGTTTCTGGTTTAGTGCTTCTGTGGGGTTGTGTGTCACTGTAGAAAAACTCTTGTGTGGATCTCAGTGCACCAACTTTTATAGAGACAAACTCTTGTATGAGTCTCTACTTTATAGACCTCCTCTACTTTGATTTGGCTAGGGGACTAACATATATAACCATCACCTTTTATTCATTCATGTTGAATTGTCTGCACTTTACGTTCACCAAACATTTAGATACAATAAACCTCACAGATCATGGAGGGACTAACATTTGGTAACAACGGCACATGCATGCAGTCGTCTAATTAATTAGCATGGCTTCTGGCACATGCAACGGCGGCGAATGCCGACGCAGTGACCGCCCAGCCACGGCCCCTCGTGCCGGCAGACCTCGGCGCAGTTGTGATCGTACATGCACATCCCTTTGAACCGCGTACTCTCGGCCTCGCACAGCACCCCGGCACCCATGGAAATTCCCACCCCTGCAGTAATTACATGCAGTACAGTTTCGTAACAATTATTCATATTATCAAACAAAACCTTAATAACGACGACGACGGCGGAAGTGTTGGTATAAGTAATTACCTGAAGCCAGAAGGATGAAAAGGAGTAGGGAGGCGATAGTCCTCATCTCTCAAATCGCAGCTCTATATGTCTCTGAATCAGAGGTGAACCAACCAACCTTAATTGCCATCTTATTTATATCAGTCATGTCTTTTCCATATTCATTTCATCTGTTTGTTTTTTAAGAATTTTATATTCCTATATATCCTGATATAACTTCAGTATTAACTCATAGGAATCTTACATTCTGATGCTTTAGAAATATTTATGACTTTCTTCATTATATTTTGTAGCTGATTATTGTTTTAAAACAAGAAGAAAAAATGAAGTTTTCTTTCCAACACATTTTTTTATATAGAAAATTTCAGTTGTACCAACTTTATTTATCATAATTCAATTTACACTTCACTGTTTTACCATAATGTACAACCACTCTCACTTCTATCTCCAACTAACGATCAACTTAATTTTTGACCGAACTATCCCTAACAAATCATTATTATTACCAGCCTCCCTCCTCAGTCTGGGAAGAGGAAAAAGGTATTTCGGTCAAAAATTAACGGCTAGTTGGAGACGAAAGTGAAGGAGGATTGTACATTATGGTAAAATAATGGAGTACACCTTGAATTATGTTAAATAAAATAAGATGCTACTCAATTTTTTTTTTTCTTTTTTTGCGTTCTTACCTGACTAATTTTTATTTAAAAACCTTCAACTTTCACATTTTTTTGATTTGCTATCACCTACTATCTTTGTAAGCAAATCGAAGTCAAGAGCTTTGAACTTTTCAATTAACTACAATCTGTTAACCTTTCAATTAACTACAATCCGTTAAACTTTGTTCACTGTCACGTGCATGAGTTATTTAGGACAATTTATCTTCTAAAAAAAAAATTCAGAAAAATCATTATCATCATGATCCAAACCTTTTCTCCTAAAGAAAGATGTAAAAACAAAATAAAATAAAATAGCAAAGTTTAAATAAAAATGATAAAGGATAATACCTACAAAAAAATAGCAAAGTTTTAATAAAAATGATAAATGACAATACCTACGAATTCCTAAAAGTTGAAGGTATTAAAATGCAAATCAGCCTTACATTTTTTTTAATTGTGTTAGATGAAACCATATCACCAAATTTAGTCCATATATAGTAGTTTTCTTTCTTTTTTATCTTTTCCTTCAATATATCTGTTATTAGATATGAAATTATCAATCATGTAATACATGTTTCAAAGAGTTTGTATAAATATGATTGGTAAGAAATCCATTCTAGTACTACAAGGTTCGTCGCAAAGGTCGGAAAAGACTTCCCTATATGTATGGAGAGATTATTTTCGTAACTCCAACCTATCAAGCAGCATGTCTAACTGTGAATATCAGTATTTTTATGCTTTCAAAGGTTTCACTTACACGAATTGTGTTTATGGGTCTTGCTAACTATGCCATGGTCCAAAACAGATCCTTAACACTCCAGTTACTGGCTCAGCCATTTTCTCCACCAAGCCAGTTGAGACTAGACCCAACCTCCCACTTAACTTCTTTATTGATTAACAGAGCACTTGCAAACTTAACACACTCGCAAATACAATATTTTCCGAAGACTCAACATGAAAGAGACATCTGGGCTACACAGTAACACAATAAAACAGACCACATAAACAAACAACACTGATTATACACACTGGAAAGTTCAGTAGATAGGCAGAGAGCAGCTTGCATTCGAGCAGCAGCAGCAGCAGCAGCAGCCTCAGCAGGGCTTCTGGCACATGCAACGCCTCAGCACATCACAGCTGCCGCCGGCAAAATCCTCGGCCACACATATCTCCGCACAGTTGTGGTTGACGGTGCACACGCCAGTGAACCTGCCACTCCTTGCCTGGCAAATCCTAGGGTGGGCCTGATTAGCCTCAACGCGAGACGTGACCATCTCCCCTGCCAAAAGTTACGGAGGTTACAAAGCCGGAACATTATCGATAAACCGAGAAGTCAATACTGTAGATTGGCCCAAGAAAAAAAAAAAGGATCAGGAGTTCAAATATATCGTCACAGGAGCTCACGGGTAGCCAAGAGGAGCAAAAGGAGGAGGCAACCAATAGTAGCATTCTTCGACTCCATGGCCAAGTCACAGAATCTCTCAAACTAAATCTCATTAGATCTATGGTTGTGTAAGTTCAGGTAGGAGTCAACTTATAGTGAGATGGCCTCAGATGAGATGTTAAAAGTGGCAAGAGAGGGATGGCACGTTACTTCCATGCAGCATATGCCAGTGCCATCTGTTCCTGTTTTCCATGGCCTTCCAACACCTGGAGATGTGAAACAACATTGGCATGTTCCAAATCCCAGATTATGAAACTACAATTTTTTACTATCCAAAGCTACAAGCAAATAGCAATAGTAACAACCACCACCCATATGCATAACTAAGTACTGGAAAATTTTGCTCCATCCGTACCTACAATTATTCAATATCTAATGATTTTCGTTAATACAAATCATAGCACCTGAACTAATCAAGTAGTGCTAGAGAGGTTTTTTCTCGTTGGGGCAAAACAGAACAAAAAACAACAAGCCGAGCCAACAACCATCAAAATTTATAGGTTATTTTTTCTTCTTCTTTATATATATCAGAAGTATTCTCTCCTTAAAAGAGATCCACTGAGGCACCTAAACCAGCAAACTTCCATGGCATAGATAGTTTTAGTTGTAGGCATTGACCAAGGACATATGTTCGATAAGATCCAACACCCGGTTGCTGAAACAAAGACAAGTTCCAAATCAGATTAAACTCTCAATCTCAGGATTCATTGGAACGTAATTGTATAAGTAATTGGAGTTCTTGCCTGTAGCCCCATTCATTGTCATACCACGATACAAGCTTCATGAAGGAGGAGCTCAATCCAATGCCAGCCTTTGCGTCAAAGATGCTCGACCTGCAAGTGGTTTAATTTATACAAGAACTATGGTCAGCAGCAGCACAAGAACAAAGAACGACGACATGCAAAATTCAGACTGGGAGTCGTATAGTTCTTGTAAATGTAAAATTATTTTTGTTGTTTCGAGAATCTAGGTTTGGTCCCTCCAGTCTCTATGCGCTGAGGGATCCATAGTCAAATTGATCCCCGTGTAGATATTGATTTTAAAGCATCAAAAACCCAATAAGTTCAAGTTGGGGATGGAAAAAAAAAATTATGGGTTGACCTACATTGCCACCACCGATAGCAGATAGTCAGAATGGAAGAATAACCTCAAGAAGACTGTTTACCTCGAATCACCAACAAAATCATTAGAAACTACATCCTCATCCGTATAACCAAGTATGCCTCTAAGTGGACCCTGTGATGCAAACCTGAAAAAGAGGTGAGAAAATAAGATGTTTAACAAATATCTGATGAGCTCGCATCAAAACCACATTGTAATAACTGCATTCCAGAATCTTGCAAGTTTCGTATAAACCTAAATTGCAACCATAAGAAGTATGGATTTTAGTTTCACACACCACCGATGGAATCAAAAAACTCCAGAGGCAGAGTTACAAGATGACTACCACGTACCCACGATGTGGTTCCATACAAAGCGGGATTTGTTATTATTTGAGTACATGGCAATCATCCATAATCTGCAGTAGAGTCCAAGTGGTGTATGAAATATAATATAATGATATAGCTGTAGTAGAGCATTAGAAGATTAGTTCCGTGTATACCTGTGTAATGAACAAAAAGGCAATAGCAGCCTTACAAGAAGATGAAGAGTAAATACATGGGCAGAAATAAACTGATCTTGCGAGAAAAAGATTTTCTCAACTTTCAAGACCTCAAATTCTGTAACGACTCTATGCCCCAAGAACAACAAAGATCCAAGCATTTGTTAATCATAGTATTTCCCAATCTGTAAAAGGGTATTGTTCTCAACAACAAAAAAGAGTGTAGGGAACTCTAAAGTCTTCCAAGGTATACCCTATATGATCTTTCTTCCTATTTCTTGTAGGAATACCTATTGCTTGTAGGTAAACAATTTAGAAGTCAGACAACACCTTGATAGAATCAATCAATTATAGAGAAACAAAGCATTTCTTAGTCATAGTATCCACTAATCTGCAAATGGTGCGTTCTCAACAAAAAATGTATGAAATTATGGAGGTTTTCAAGCTATGATATTTCTTTCTATTGCATACAGGTACAAACTTCAACAGTCAACACACCTTGATAGAAGCATTATATCAACAACTAGAAACTACTTCCATAAGAAGCAATACCAGTGACACCCCCGACATATACTTTGGTGAGACTTTGTGAAGAATTTCCAGGAAGACCCAGATAAGTAGCACCATCCAATGATATCTCATGTGTCTCCTAGCAACTCTTTCTCTTCCATTATGACTCTTGCCTTCTTTTCACTTTCTCATCTCTTTACCTATTTCCGGCTTTCAGGGTTCAGTGGTGCAGTTTTAATGATTTTTTTAGCATTCTGAGGTTTATGCTTGGATCTCTACCAAAATCAGGACGGGATTCATTTATTTTGGCTACAAGTTTGGATTGGGTCCAATGTTAAAATGGTCCAAAAGGATTGGTTTGTACCGACTCATGAAAACCCATGACAACCTACAAAGGAGCATCCGAAGTATTGAGTACAGGTAAATGTAGCAAATATGATGGGACTGTCAAGAATATAGATTAATCATAAAAAAATAGAATAGAAATACAAACTTTAAAAGGAAAAAAATCAACTTTATTGAAAAATTATAAACAAATAGTCCTTGGTGTTAACTTAAGATATTATATGATATAACAAAAAATAATTATATTAAGGAGCATAAGAAAAGGTGTCCACCTTTGCTTTAGTAGGTCTTCATTTAATAACAGAACCACTAGCAAGAAAGGCTTAATTGCTGATGATGCTAACTAATAAGCACATGCAATGTTCATTTTTTATGATTGATATTCAAAGAACATAACCATGGAGCACATAAATATAAAAGCGAAAAGTATAGTAATGATTTTACAACATGAAAACAGCAAGATGGCATAAGACTTTGTTTTGTTAAAAGTTCTCATTAATGAAAGACGGGGGGAGATTTGTTCTCCCACCTATTCTCTCAAAAATAAAATAAAAACAGCAAGATGGCATACTTGATAGCTGCTTTGACATCATCATAAGAAGCACTTTTCTCAAGTCGGCAAGTTAAGTCAACAACAGAAACGTTTGGTGTCGGTACACGAAATGCCATCCCGGTAAGTTTTCCATTAAGTTCTGGAAGAACTTTTCCAACAGCCTAAAATAAATGAAAGTTAGAATTACATGAAAGGTTTAAGCAATATACATCAAATAATGCATAGCAATTTATCTCAATCTCACCTTAGCAGCACCAGTTGAGCTGGGGATGATGTTTTGACCAGCTCCACGGCCTCCTCTCCAATCCTTCATTGAAGGACCATCAACGGTCTTCTGTGTTGCTGAAACAAAAGGTGTAAAACAATATCAAAAAAAAAAACAGAAACTACATTCATGCACAACCTCATGAATCTGTGGTCACTAAACAGTTTTATGGGATACAACTAATTCTTATGTAGATGTGTTTGAATGTAGAAGAGAAGAAAGAGAACCTGTTGTTGCATGAACAGTTGTCATGAGACCTTCAGCAATACCGAACTCCTCATGCACCACCTGCAAGATACAATATATTCATATCAACAAGACGCCTATAAAACAGATCAGTCTGCTTATGGAAAAACATTGCTCAAGCAATTTAAAAAAAATTATTTCCTCATGCGCATATTTATTAACCTTGACCATCTAAAACTAATATAGTACATAATTTAGTTCAACACAAAACCTTGGCCAGAGGAGCAAGACAGTTAGTAGTACAGCTTGCATTGGAAACAACATTCATGCTAGGTTCATATGTCCTCTCATTTACTCCAACAACAAACATAGGAGCGTCTGCAGATGGAGCTGATATCACCACCTTTTTTGCACCACCCTACACATATTACACGCAAAGATAAGTTTACAATTAGGTTTGTAATGGCAGAATTTACATGCCAGCAGGATAAAGATTTTGTGTGATGCAAACCTTGAGATGAGCTGATGCTTTGTCCACGGTTGTAAAAACACCAGAAGATTCAACAACATAATCTGCTCCAAAATTGCCCCAAGGAATTTCTGCTGGATCCCTGAAGGAAAAAACCCCATAGACCTCATATAATAGAGTTTACAACAACCATGGAGCACGTGATGGCTCCATATATAATTATTGATAGATAAACATAAAGTCCTACAAAGATTTCTGCAGATGCAGCATGATGTTACAAAAAAAAAACGAAAAACATGTATACTGCATAGCACGTCAGCCAGGCAACAGCCAAGAGGGTTTTATGGGCGCAACAATCTATCGAAGTCATCGCAGAAGGTAACAAAAATCCAATCTAGAGGATGGCATGTTAGTATGACGAAATACTTATTTATGTGAAAACAAAAGGACAAGTTTACCTCCTTATACTAGAGGATTGCTAGCTTTTAAAGACGAGAATCTTTACAAATCATGATAAGAGCTAGCCTCCTCCAACTCCTAATTGGAAATACAATAACTAAAACGCACAAGAGAATATGTAAAAATATGATGTAATACCTTTTGTTTGTAACCACAACAGTCTTCCCGTTAATCTCTAATGTTGACTCATCCACAACCTTGAGGGATCCTTTGAATACCCCATGTGTTGAATCATACTTGAACATATATGCCTGGAGAAAGCATGTTTTAAAGTCGGAAATGAAGTAAACGAAAACTCAAAAGAACAGCAATAGTTATGACTGCATAGATTACTAGTTTATTGCATAAGAGATACCAGTTGTCATAAAAGATTAAGCAAAATAGCTCGAATTAACAGTACAAGCATCCAATTTACCTTCAAAAAATAACGCAAACCTCAAAAGTATTTAGACAAGCCTTTCCTAGAATCCAAGGTTAGATAGTCATAATGAATTTCCTCGGCAATGCTCAATTGAAATTGGTCAAATATTCTTCTAGCTCTTTCATGAAAAAAGTATTCATTAGCTAGAATGCACTTGCAATGTTCTTCTAGTCACTTATCAAACACAAGTATCATGGGTAGAATGTACTTGGAACAAACTCAAGCTACAACGAAATCTGCTCCTCGCCAAAGTTGAAATAAAAGTGTTAATAATAAAGTAATTCTCACATTTACACTGATTGTTTTTGGTCATTGTTAAACAATCTTGTTCATGTTAAACAATCTTGTTCATCAATGTTATATAGAAATTTTAATCCAAGTTCACAAAGTTCAGTATCTGCATGTGATTGTCTTACAAATGAGGAACTGAAATGTTCTACAAAAGACAAAATTAGACTGCAGGCTAACATAAGCACTAAATCTTCTAGACACATTTCTAGCAAACAAAATAGGACCTTCTGCAGATCTAAATAACATAAAGCACTAAATCTTCTAGACACGTCTCTAAAGGTTACATATCAATCATATACCACTGAGGGAAATTAGCTGACTACTATTGGTCGATGAAGGATAAAATATCTAGATATCCAATATCTTAAATGTTATCAAAAGTGTTTAGTCATGAAAAGCCAGACAATCTTTAAGCCTAAAATACTTTATGGTGTTAAAATATGAACTATTATAAAATTGGCAGAACCACATGGAAGTATGAAAACAGTCATAAGGAACCAATTTTATATCAGAAATACAATAAACTATACACTGACATGAATTTAGTTTATTAGGCATGTCCAGAAAATTAGTGTAACAGAAATGAGAATACTAAGATGGAGTGGAAATATATTAAAAGATAGTATAAAATGAGTGTATTCAAGGGAGTTGGACATGCCGCCAATTCAGGACAAGATGGGAGAAAGCCGTTTTAGGTGGTCTTTAGGTGGTTTAGACATGTAACGCAGACCAATATATGCTTCTTTAAGGAGGAGGATAAAATAGTAGTTGAAGGAGCCATTAGTAGTAGAGTTGGGCCTAAATGAACATGGATTAAAGTTTTAAAGAAGGATATAGTTTTTGTTAAGTGTTAGAGAGGGTCATAGCCCTTAACATAGTTGAATGGAATAAAAGGATTCCAACTGCCGACCCAGAAGTTGTTGGCATGAGGGGTAGTCATATTTAGTTTATGTAATAAGATTGGTTGTATTCAGATCCATAATGGGAACGTACAGGTTCCATATAAACATGTGAAATAACAAAAAACAAGAATAGAAGCTGCCTTACCATGTACTTAGCATCAATAAAAGGATCATTCACTGCCACAACTTCAACATCATCCCTAGCAGTGGCTATGCGTAGGACCAGTCTCCCAATTCTGCCAAAACCTGTGAGATAATACTATCTTTTATGTATGCAGAACTAATAAAAAAAAAATAAGATTGAGTTCAATATACAACATTCAAGCTAGTTCAAGGGCCACAATCCTAGTAACTTCACCTTTATTTGATGTTAACATAACTAAAGACCCAAACAGGACCTAGTCATAATTTCAATTTGCTTTTATACTATAGATCAACATGTCGGTCTTCAAAATAACAAATTATTGTTTAACAAATTATTGTTTAACTTATCAAAAATATACAATTGGATACATCCAGAACAAACCTCCTAAAAACAACAAAGAATAATGTGCTGTATTTTTTTGGAACAAAAAAAAGGCATTTGACCCATAATTGAAACAGTTAACAACCAACAAAGCAATAGAAGCTAAATTAGTCGACACAAAATATAGTTATCAGACTAGGTGTTTGATATGGAAACTCTCCAGCAACCAGGCACAAGGGATGTATGTGTGCCTTTGATCAAATATGTTACTTGAAAATCATATGTGAATGAGTTCTATCTTTGCATTTTATTATTACGAACTTAATAAGAACAAAAAAGGGGGCAAAATATATCAAAATCTTATCATATTTGCAAAATAGAGGCATAATATTCCGACAGCATTATATAACAAAGCCTTTAATCCCAAATTATAATAGTATTATATAATTCATAAAATTGTACAAATTCTTATGTGTTTAAACAAGTGGTAGACACAAAATGGACACATGTTTCAGTTCTGATGCAGACGAACACGACGAATTGTAGCAAGGAGAAACATCCTATATATCATATACTAGAAGCATTTTGTTTTTGTGAACTTAGTACGAACAAGAAGGAGAGGGGGAAGAGGGGGGGGGGGGGGGGGTGTATATATATATATATATATATATATATCAAAATCCTATCATATTTTCTAAATAGGATAATATTCTGAAAGCATTACACAACAATCACAAATCATTTATCCCAAATTCTGATAGTATTGTATAATTCATAAAATTGTACCTTATGTGTTTAAACAAGTACAACAACAACAACAAAGCCCTTGTCCCAATTTTTTGGGTTGGCACGTTTAACTTTAAACAAGTGGTAGACACAAATGGAAACATGTTTCAGGTCCGCCACAGACAAAATGTAGCAAGAAGAAGCATCATATATATATCATCATATATAGATAGAGTAGAACTTATATGTCTTGTTGCAAAAAATAAATTATCAACATGATCTATAGAGCGACATGCTTTGGTATTTGGATCCAATTTCAGGAAGGTTCAAAACGTACAATATTATGACAACAAACCACTTCATGCTTTGTAGTAGACTCAGTGAGTATGCTCACTTATATTACCGTCAAATCATGAACTTAAATAATTCTCGTATCAAAGCCTCGGGAGCCTATTTCATCTAACAATGATCTCTTCAACTTACATTTCTTCTCGTCTTCGCCAACAAGCCATTCTGGTTAGTCAACATACATCAACCTCTAAATCTCCATGTTGTACTGACATCAAGTTTCTACTTTCTACAACTCTATGTCTGTGGAGAACTAGCAAGGCACATACCAAAGTTCACTTCTCTACTTGGCTGTCATAGAAGATTTTCTTGCAGTCAAAAACTTCCTATTGGGCATATTCCTAAGCTGCCCAAAATCAATCATCACTTGTAACTGTAAGGCACATATTGAAGTTTGCTTCCCGTCTCAGCTGTCCAAAAGAGAATTTCTACTAGTCAATAACTTCCTATAGAGCATATAGCCATAGACAACCAATTGATCCAAAAATTTATCATCACCTGTACCTAAGCCTAGTTTTTCTTGAAGACCTACTTGCACATAGTTACCCTCAAGGTAGTCAAAGGCGCAAGGCGCACTCAAAGCGCAAAGGGTCCATATCGCCTGAGGCGCAAGGTACACTTAAGGCGTGCGCCCAAGCGAAGTGAGACGCAAAAAAAATAAAAAAAAATAATATACATAAATAAATAAATAAATTAGTAATGTAAGAAATAAAACTAAATAACATATTAAAACTAACAAAAACATGTTAAAACATAACCAAGTGAACTAACAGAACAACAATAGCACTTAATAGAACTAATAAGAATTTGTATTCTCCTAACTTTGCTTTTAAGTTTTCAAGTTCAACTGTAGCAAACTTTGGCAACCGTGAAAAAAGTTACTTCCCACCCACTTGTATGAGGCAAGGTAGTCAAAGGCGCAAGGCGCACTCGAGGCGCAAAGGGTCCAAATCGCCCGAGGCGCAAGGCGCACTTAAGGCGCGCGCCTGAGCGACGCGAGGCGCAAAAATTATATATATATATATATATATATATATATATATTCACATCAGATTTCTACATTGATAAACATGTGTGCTTTAAATTTTCCCATGTCTAGGTTGCAATAACTTTGAATTGAGTGAGAGAGAAAACAGTAAAAAAAAGTACATCAGTTCAAAAAACAGTCTAAAAACAGTTAAAAAAATAGTCTAAACATGTTATTTTTTTCACAAGATTTTCAAGGCGCGCCTAGGCGTGCCTTAGCTATTCCAAGGCGCTTGAAAAAGGCGCACATAGGCGCGCCTCAGGTGCGCCTTAAGAATTGCGCCCCGCCTGGAGTGTCCTGAGGCGCTACCCCTGCGCCTAGGAGCAAGGCGCGCCTTAGGCGCACCTTTGACTACACTGGTATGAGGTAAGGGCTAAGGCCTTAAAGTTTTTTGTAAAAAAAAATACATAAGACGCGTCCAGACGTGCCTTTTTTGAATGCGCCTTGCTGAAGGCGCACCTGAGGCGAGCCTTGGGTGCGTCCGAAGAAAGGAACCTCGTCTAGTGAGGTGCGAGGCGCAGATATTGTGTCTTGCTACGAGGCGCGCCTTTGACTACCATGGTTACCCTTTTTCCTGGACTCTTATATGATACTTCTGCAAAGAGGCTCCCCCATAGTTGAGCCCCAAAACAAAGTAGTTATTACCACTTATTGCTTCCTTGTAAATTATGTTACGCAAACACAAATATGACATAATGTAATCATGACAACCGCAACACATACAACATAAATAGACAGCCCTTCTGTACTTTGGAGATTTCATGCCATGCTCTATGTATACAACAACTGACCCATTCGGATTCTACTTCCTATTTTTTGTGAGTTCTCTCCCATTTCTGCAGGCCATAGTTTACTAGTTACCAAGTTAATGCTACCACCATCAAAATGATGCAGCAACTTTCCACTATTGGTAGTGTGAAGGATATACAACTATTTTCCTATGTAACTCTACCACTTGCACCTTATTAACATTGTTGATGACAATATGACTCAAATCCAACAAATAAAAGCTCACTTGGTTGGATAGAAATGATGCTGACTGTTCCGTGTAAGTATCTGATCAAAATGCATTTACATTTTATAAAGGAATCAAATTGGACAGCTTCCAAAAACAACCTAAAGCAAGTTGCAGCATTAGACTAAGCAAAGCAGCAGCACATAACTTATATCATGTTGGTGTTGCACCAAAGCAACAGAGGGTTGATTTGCATCTCCAACTACAGGTGGTTAAAGGATAGTACTGTGTTTTCTTAGGTGTGTTCTGTGGGACCTGGGGAATTGGTAAAGAACTCTCACAACTCTCCTTTGACTAGTAAATAATTCTTTCAATCACCTTCAAGACTTTCAACCATGGGAATAGTCAGGTTAAGGAGGGGCCACATTACTCGTATGTTTTATCTTTTCATATATTTTTGGTTAGTCTACCTACTTCCTCCTATAGATGTTTATGTTGTAGTAGATTTTATATCATTAGATGATGTAAACCTTCATTGTAAGTTGAAAGGATGGTATTGAAATGCAAAAGTAGAACCTGCCAAATAATTCAATTTGCTCATAATAACCAAATGATAAAGATGAAAGAGACCATACCATTTATGCCAATCCTTGTCTTCCCGCCGCTTGATGATCCTATACGTAACAAAAAGAGTTCAGTACAACCATCACAGTAACTGGAAAACCTATAGGCATTTTCTTTTTTCTTTGAGTTCTTTAATTTATGGATAGACAAAAAATCATTTTAAATTATTGAATTCTATTGGTTATAAGAAAGATATACGGTGATTTAACAGTGTCTAAAGACATTTCCTAAACCAAAAACCTCCTAGTTTGATCAAAATTCAAAAAAGCATATAGTTGGCTCCTCTATCTTGTCAAATTAGCCAAAGGCCTTATACAAATAACTCAATATTCTGAATTCTATAACAAGTTAAAAAGGACAAAAAATCATAGGTTTTCAAGGTAGAAATGTCCAACTGCAGCATTATTATCTGTCAATAAGCAAGACCGAAACCTTACTCGGAACAGCAGGAGGTGCCTCAGTGGCTGTGGCCCTAATTGGCTGGACGCTTCTACCACTTGAAGTCCTATACAATTCAGAAGAAAACACACATCAATTAACAAAACGGAAAGGTCAATGTTCAGAAAGCACATAGTTTAAGAAAGAATGCCTAGTAACATCAAATATATATCCACTTACTGTGATGATGACACTTGGACAGGAGAAAGGGCAGAACCGAAATTACTAGAGCAAACTGTTGCCGAGGTCGAACTACGGCTAGTGCCTTGGCATGACACCTGAACAAAGAGAAGAATGAAACATAACATCAACAGAGAGAATCGAAACAGGAATACAAGAGCTTAGAATACTTGATAACAGGTGAAAAGTAACACTATGTTGACAGCAAATGAAAACGAAAATAACAACAATAGTGTTAAAAAGACGAAAGCATCATTCAGTAAAGAATGAAGCAATAGAAACAACAAATTTCGTGGAAAATTAACAAATTCAACCAAATGACATCGTTAAAAAAAAAAATTAAAGACAAGTGAAGTAATTACACCAACATTTTCACCAAATCTGGATACAACTATGGCAGAGATGACCGAAATTAACATGAACGGAAAATAATTTGAATTTGTTCCCAATATTAGGAGTAATAAAAGACTAGAGCACAAATTTCACAGGGAAAAAAATACAAAATATTGCTTAATTTGAACAGAATCGACAAAATTACCAAATTTCTCCTAATATAGCGGACAATAACATAAATCCAGCAGAATTCTAATCATCAATAACTCAAATTCTAAAAACAAATGGAAAGCATCAACTTCACATAATTCGAATCAAATTTATCTAAATCGACCTTGAGAGAATTGGGAGCTCGGGCCGCGTAGTCGGGATAGGGGAAGAGATCGCCAGATCCGCCAAGTAGAGGGGAAGTGGCGGATCGGAGCGTAGCAGAGAACGCCATTGCTATTCTTAGGAGGAGGAGGAGGGGGAGGGGGAGGGGGAGGAGGAGAGAGAGAAACCCTAGAAATTTGGGGAGAGAGCGTGTGAGGAATGGGAGTGGCGGTTTTTTATAGTAAGTTATAGGGTTTCCTTTTGGTTGGGCGATTGCTTCTGCAGCTCGTCACTGAGAGTCTGAGACGGACCGATCAATGGGAACTCAGAACTCTCTCTCTCTCTCTCTCTCCGACTTCGGTGTTGTGTAAATATACTGATAAGCACACTCCAACCTTTTATTTGCATGTTATACCCTTTTTTATTTGATTGTTTTGCATACTTAGGGGATGCCGAATTACACACAAATATTAACGGTGGTGTTTGGATGAAGCTTATGTATTATTTAAAAATTCACTTTCTTATTTTTTTTCATGAAAAATAAGTTAAATATTTTTATATCCATGTTTGACTAGGTTGAAAATATATAGCCTGCAAATTTTAATTTTATGAATACCATGTTTAGTTCAGACGAATAGAAATCTTAATTTGTTTAGTTTTTCATAAATACTCTTTCATTAATTTTATAATGATGCTATTACTTAAATTTATTTGATGTCATTGAGAGTAATATGGTCCAAAAAAATTATAATTAATGCACAAAACCAACATTTCCAAAAAATAAAAATATTTTTAAAGTGGTCTTGGATTTTACTTTCCTATATATTTGAGAATTTGAAGTCCTCGTATTCCCTTTCAGTTCTCAATTCCATACTTACCAAACATGGTTAAAAGAACCGAAAATTTATTCCCAAACTTCTAAAACTTGAAGCAAACAACCCTTCAATATTTTAGATTTAATAACCCGGCAAGTAGCTTTATGTACTTGGTTTAACTGAGTTTTGAAATTGTTTATCATGATTATTTTATTTATTTTTTTATAAAATTGTACCAAAAGTTCATTAAAAATAGTATATCATCAAAAAAGTTTTTGAAAAGTTATAGTTCTAAGCCTCCAAAATAGTTATAACTTTTGAATGGATAATTGCTTCCAAATTTGAATCAAAGTTACAGTCAAGCCTCCAAAATTTGGAAGAAGCAAAATCTTCTTTTGTGATTTTGGTAAAGTACAGGGGTTGCGTGCAAAAAGGGATTGAGGGGTGCGTATATCAAAAAGGGCGTTGGGTTGTTGGAGGCTTGGAACCTGAAAGGAAAGGCTGGTGGCTTGTTATGAGATGGCAGTAACAACGCACCAACTCTAGGGATTTACGTAGGTATAAACATGCCCGCGAAGCACGATTGTGTATACAGTTTTCTGTCCTTGACCGTCGAAATAAATTATATAATTCCAATTACGTTTGGAAAACACGTACGGAACAGGGTAAGCTATTATGTTACTCTGATGTAACGTATCGTTCTTTTTTTCTTTTTCTTTTTCTTTTTCTCCCAGGGAAGGGACCATATTCTCGACGGAAGTGACTTAGGTTGGCTTCATCGCAAATTCGCAAATGGGTAGGCGGGATGTTCTAGAAGATCTCGTTCTGATACTCCTGCGGGGGCATTTAGGGAAATCAATGACAGAAAAAAATCACTAATGGTTAGTATTTGGATATTGGGACGTCTATTTTGCTGTAAAGAGTCATTTACAAGCAATAAAATTCTATTACTTCCACCAAAATTTATCAAATTTGTTGTAACTACAATTATAAAAAACTTGTGTTCTATAAATTTTTTTATTTATAGACAACACAGTCCCTAACCAGAAACATATATACAAACTGAAGGTATCAAGTTTATTGAATTGGAAAAGAAAAGAACAACAAATATTTGAAGTAAATGTCTGATGTAAATTTCGAAATCCAGCTGAAAAACTGATTAACAGGAAAGAAATCCAACCCAACAAGGGGAATATGAAAAAAAAAAAAGAAGTTTATAATTTATAGAATTCGAGTTTAGATCTTACATAAACCTAACCCCAAGCCGAATCAATGGAATCTGAAACAAAAAAGTTTATATGATTCAATTTGGGATCTTACTATATGACTCGAGTTCGGATCTTACATAAATCTAACCTGTCGAGAGCCTCTGGTTGGTGTCAAAGTCTCACAAAACAAAGATAGAGATTAACCAGCTAAGTTATTATTCGGGTCGACTAAAAATAAAATAAAATCAAGTGACCATGTAATTCAACTGCAATTAATATTGTACCGGCATCCAACCAATCAATAATCTAACCATGGACAATTCTGATGTCGCATATATATGATATCATTTGCAGTTGAGGGGGTCGGAGATCTTCAATTAGTGACCCTTGGGCACAAACTTGAGCCGTTTGGTCCATAATCAATAATTAACCTCTCACTGTCCCAAAGAACAAGTTAAAACTTGTACTAATTGTCCCAAAGAACAATTAGTGAATCCTCTTCTTCCATTCGGCCCTCTTAATAGTCATGTCCTGCGAAACGCTAACAAGATTCGTATCATTCTTTAACACTTAAAATCATGTTAGTCTAGACCTACCTCTACTCCTAGAACGTCCATTAATACTCCTCCTTAGAGGGTATCTATGGGTCTACATTGCACATGTCGAAACCATATAAGTCGATTTTCTCTCATTTAATCCTCAATTGGTGTCATATCTAACTTCCTACGGATACACTCATTTCTTATACTATCATTTATTATATTGTCCAATACTTTGATCTATAAAGTATGGCCGATCTTATAGTAGTAGTTATGTAGAATTTTTCTTTTAACTTTAGAGATATCTTGTAATCACAAAGTACTTTAGAACCACTATATCATTTCGACTCATATTTTAATTTTAGATATGACATCCTTCTCAATCTCTCTATCATGATGAATGATGGATCCAAATGGGATGTTTGGTACACGGAATTTTCTTTTATTTTCGAACAAATTTAGGGTGAAAAAATTATTCTCATGTTTGGTTTGGCTTATAAAAATTTATTTCTGATAAATGTGAATGCCCCAATAAATAATTTGCCTATAAAACATGAAAATCATATCCCTTAAGAATAGGTGGACTTTTTTTTTTGCCATGAGAATAAAATTTTCAAAAGATGTTCGTTTCTTTTAAATCTTGTTTTCTTTTCTACACCTTTTTAAACTTTTTTTCCTTGATTCTTTTGTTTTTTCAGTTATTTTTAAGGAAATGTTTGTTTTATCCATTTATTTAATTATATTTTTTGTTTCTTTTAAATAAGTTTTCGTTTTTTAACTATTTATTATTTATTTTTATTTTTTAATATTTTTTTAAGTTTTTTCTATTTCACTTTTTCTTTTTTCTCGTTTTGTCTTTTTTCTATTTTTTATCATTTTTTCTTTTACATTTTTTTCCTTTTTAAAAAAAAAACTCATTTTTGGTTGTATCATTTTTTTCTTCTTTGTTTCCATTTTTAAATCGTCTATTTGACTTTTTCTATATTAAAATTTTTTTTTGCTCTTTTCTCGTGTTTTTCATTTTTTATCTTTTTATTTTCAAATTTTGTTTCGCTTTTTTCTTAGAAAATTATTTTTTTTTTCTTTTTTCAAAATTTCTCTTTTGGGGGTTGGCTGTGTTCTACGTCAGGGTAACGTCGATCATGTCATAAAAATTAACTTATAAGTAAAAAAAATTATAATGTCAATAGGATTTGAATAATGTTCTCTTGAATACTAACATATCGCCTTAACTAACTACGCTATAAAAAGTCACAAACAAAAAGTAACAAATATTAAATATATTTAATCATCAATCAAAAATGTTATATTTTTATATAATCTATATATTTCCGAAGATATTTATATATCCACCAAAAGTGGGAATATAATTTTCCAAGGAATTTGACTACCGAAAATATAGAATTTCCGACTATATAGTATCCCGCATACCAAACACCTCGTAAACACCAACAAATATCACTCTTAGGTATCTCTTGTCTATCTATGTGTACTAACCCCCCTCCCTCCCTTATTTCTCCTTAACTTCGTATTAATATTACATTTCATATACTATGTCTTTGTTCTACTAATCCTAAATCCTCTATATTTCAAAGTCTCTTTCAGTATTCATTAATGATTTATCCACATGTATCACTATCCCATTTCTATCTCTTTTCACCTTATACCAAATTCTAAAAGTACTATTATCATTACCTCTCAATTTTTCAATTACCCATTTTGTTTCTTGTAGACAAACTATATTAATTTCCTCATGTTTATTGTATCCACTAACTCTATTCCATTTTCCGTTAATATTTCTATGTTCCAATTAACTAATCTAGTCATACTTTCATGTAGTAATTTCTTACATCCGTTGATTCCCATACACTATAAAGACATAATGGTTTCGTATATGTTCCTAACACAAAGTACATGTTTGAAACTTGTATTATAGAGATATAATGGTGTCTTATAAGTTCATAGAAGTATCATAAGTTTACGGAAGTTAACCAAACCGTGAGAAAATATCTTGATGCAAGTAATAATCTAATAAAGGTATTATAACTATGAAACATACTAGAAATTATATACTCAAGGTTTATTATCCAACAAACCAAAAGAATTTGGAAAAATGTCCCCTTCCTAATTAACTAATAAATCATTTCATAGTTATAAACCCTTAAACACAAAGATGCAATTATAAAAACAACACGGGATGATTGAATTAGCAACATGCTACAACTCCAAAATAAAAGCGGAAGCATGCCAAAAATTTGAACTTTTTACTCGATAATAAAATTCAACAGCGATAAGCATTGGAAGAAGCATGTGTTTCTATGAAATTTGACATTGATCAGTCATTATAAAATCAAGGTCTAATCATCTATGGGTAGAACACAATTACTAATAAACGAACTAATTTAATAAAAAGTACAATGACATAAAAAAAACAAAAGAGGTGAAAATCCCCTCAAAGAAACAAGACTATAATTCATGGTTGATTCCAACAAAAAGAAGAAGTGTAAAAATTCTAACTTTATCTCAAAAAATGGGGGAAATAAACTACTACCAGAAGAAAGATGAGATTTTGACATCTGGGTTTCGACCTCCGCCATGGCGCGGACCGAAAACCTACTAACTTTCGAAGAGAACCGCGAGAGAACGGAGGCTAACGAAACGAGACAGTCTCCTGCAACCAGAAAATGAAAGTGAAGGGGTGCGGTAACCCTACTAACGGTGACCGGAAACAAAAAAGACAAAGGAAAGGGGCTAACTGGTTGTGGACGGTGACGGGACCGCCGGTGAGAACAGAGGCAGAGGTGAAGGGAGGCTTTTGCGGTGGCTGCTGAAGAATGTGAGAGCAAAAGTGGCATTTTTATTATTATTTCTGCGATTTTCTCTCTTTTCTGCTTCCTGACAAGCACGTTTATATAATAATGCTTCTCGGGGTCGGACCCTGGAGAACGGATATTGGATCCGACTTAAAACTGGCTTTTGATAAGGGCACTGCCCATTTTACTTGGGGCTAGTCCAGGATTGGGGCTAGCCCACAAGAGAGGAACATTTACTCAGACTAGCCCAAGTTTATACTTGGGGCTAGCCCAGGTTTTTGAAAGAAAACATTGTTTCTTCCCTCAGCCGACCGGAGCTTTCCCCCCTCAGCCGACCCCCTCCCGCCGGCCTTACTCCGCTGTCCTCCTCCTCCTTGTCGATGGCTCCCAAAGTCTCGAAAGAAGCAAGGTAGAAATCATCATTCTCCTTGTGCTATTGTATTTGAAAAATTGTCCAAAAATTATAAGAAATCATCTTGCATGTTGAAAATTTTGAGTTATTTTCTTTCAAATGAGGGCATACTAGTCCTTGGCGGAGTCTAGGATGTAGTTTAGACATAGAAGTCGTTTGGAACATGATTCTAGGACGTACAATGTCGAGACTGCTCGACATTGTCGAGCTGTATCGAGCGGGACTGTAGAATTTCCTACAGTCCCATATATGCAGTTTTCTCAACAGTCCTAATCTTTTAGGACTGTAGAATTTCCTACAGTCCCATATATATTTAGGACTGTAGGAAATTCGACAGTCCTATATATATATAGGACTGTCGAATTTCCTACAGTCCTAAATATATATGGGACTGTAGGAAATTCTACAGTCCTAAAAGATTAGGACTGTTGAGAAAACTGCAGTCCTGTATACTTACAGGACTGTAGAAATGGCTACAGTCCTGGGAAAAAATTCACTTATTATGTTAAAATAGAAATTAATTTTTCTCTGTATCTTATAGTCATGCCCCTGGAAAGGACACTGTGGATGAAGAAATGAGAAGACGCCCTACTGCGTCAATGCGTAAGCAACGCACAGTTTCGCAAGGCGTGACTATCCGCGAGGCCGAGGCACGCCCTGAAGTGAGGAGACGTCCATTGACGAAGAAGATTGCCACAAAGAGACGTGCTCCTCCTAGTTCTTCCGGCTCTTCTTCCTCCTCCGATGAGGACATGCCAAATGTTCCAAATCGGCCTACTGATGGTTCAGGACCTTCTCAGCCTGCAGATAGTCCTGTCGAGAGTCTTCCACGAACTCTCGGAAATCGGCCTACTGATGGTTCGGGACCTTCTGAGCAGGCAGATAGTCCAGGCGACACTCGTCCAAACGGTTGCTCTATGTTACCGTCGATCGAAAACCATATTGCATACCAAATATGGAACAATCCGGTAAGTACATTACGTTATGATACATTTATATATAGTTGTAAGTTCAAAGTTTATTTTACATAGAGGTTTAATTTCATCCAATTGTTGACTTTTCAGGAGAGTGGTCGTATGTTGACGGTAATCAACCATGGCAAAAAATGCAATTCATGGCGGTATGAATTACTGGGAGATGATGTGAAGTCAAAAATCAGTCCCACCGGTCTGCAATATTTGGGTAGCTACTCATATACGACGGTGGATAATGCACTGATTTCAGCATTTGTAGAACGGTGGCATCCAGAGACCAACACTTTCCATCTACCCAATGGGGAGTTGACGATTACCCTTGATGACGTCCATCATATATTGGGACTTAGGGTTGATGGTCGTCCCATGCAGAATCATACTTTTGATGATTCGAGCATCAACTATTACGACTATATGGTGGATTATGTATCAGGGTGTCTGGGAGTTGATGCCACTAGTTTTACTAGTATTCGAGAATTCAAGAAGTCCTACGGACTTCCTCTAAAATATTTGGAGGAGATATTCGCTGAGACGGCCCCTGAAATTGATAATAGCGAAAATGTGGCCCGCGGATATATTCAGTTCATCTTAGGGGCTATCGGCATTACCGATAAGTCTGGAACGTCCATAAATGCGAAATATCTCATCAATTTAGACAACATTGATACGGTGGAGCAAATTTCTTGGGGAAGCGGTATACTGGCATACCTTTACCGCGAGCTTGGTACGGCATCCCGTGTGGGTTCGAAGACTATTTCCGGATGCCAGACTCTACTCCATGTATAGATATATCTTTGTCAACTTGTTTACATAAATTGAAATTGTGTTATTTATTTTTGGACTAATATATTTCCGATAACGTGTAGGCATGGATATACGAGCACTTTTTAACCCTGCAGCGGGCGAGCCTGGACCGAGGGTATGACGAGAACATGCCAAGAATGTGCCGATGGAAGCCAAGTAAGGTAGATGCCAAACGTTCTCACACATTGGCCGCTCTACGGCATGCACTCGAAGAAATGACGACAGAAGAGGTGAATTTAGACCTAATATTGTACTTAATTGGTATAAATTTACTACGTTATGCTAAATGACGTTATGCTACATTTTATGCGGTGCAGATTGTATGGGATCCATACCGTGATTTGCGACAGACTACCCGTCCGTTGCAACCAGTCGCCTTATATCACGGTGTTATCACTTGTCATGAGATCGAGGAGGCTTATATGCCGGATAGAGTGCTACGTCAGTTTGGCTACGTACAAACTGTCCCAAGGCGAACTTTGCAAATGATAACTCCTCCGCGCGGTACAAAACCGCTAAACTATATACCTGCACAATTCAACTGGGTATCGCACTTCTTCACCGAGTGGCAACGCCACGTCATTAGAGATACCGGCCGGCTAGCAGCAGTCAATATGGCGGAGTGCAGCGACGACTACCTCGCCTACTACGCCGGTGTCGGACTACCGACCTTGTTCCAACGCGGAGGGGATATTGTGCGTGTACCGTCAGATCTTCCTCCCAAATCGGTCTTATATACTGCACTGGTCAAGATGGTGAGCCTACTTGTAGAGTTTAAGTTTGATATTTGTCACTGTGGCTAACAATTATTTTTATTTTTCATGAATAGGCAAGGAAAGTTAAGAAGTTGGGAAGAAGCCTCGTCAGTTGCCAGGGTTCCAATTATATGACAATCAATGACGAACTCCAAAATATCGACAACGCTGAAGATTATCCTTTCTTGGATACTAGAGAGCAACGCACGAAGAGGCGCCATGACGTTTGAACAATCATTTTGATTTGTATAATTGTGAACGTTGTAAAACTTTAAACTATAATTTGAGTTGTAAACGTTGTAAAAGTTTGATTGAATATGACTTGTGACAATTTGAGTTAATTTTGCTATGTTGTGACACTATGAGTTTATTTTGCCTTGTTATAACTATTTTGATCTGTATACTGTGCATATTGGTCAGTGGGTTAATTGTTTATTTTGATCTGTATATATTTCCTCAAAATTGACAGGGAGAAAACTTTAGGACTGTCACAATTTTGACAGTCCTAGTTTACACTAGGACTGTCAAAATTGTGACAGTCCTAAAGTTATATATTTCCTCAAAATTGACAGGGAGAAAACTTTAGGACTGTCACAATTTTGACAGTCCTAGTTTACACTAGGACCGTCAAAATTGTGACAGTCCTAAAGTTATATATTTCCTCAAAATTGACAGGAAGAAAACTTTAGGACTGTCACAATTTTGACAGTCCTAGTTTACACCAGGACTGTAAAAAATGTGACAGTCCTAAAGTCCTGGCAGTTTTCCATAATGACAGTCCTAAGTTATTGGTAGCAATGCGCATTATACAATCAAAATCTTCATAACTCTTTTCATTACAATAGGTACAACATATAGTTCAATATACACTTAAACATACATGGATCAACACAATATACATCTTCACATGGGGCAGTATCAATCGATTAAAATATCAAAGTATTCGTCCGACATAATTTTTGGATCCTCCATCTTCATCATCTTCTTATAGGCCGCCATTGCATCCATGTAGGGTGTCGTCCATGCGATCGCTTCCTCAGGTGCGTGTTTATACCAAAGCGTAGAAGGTGGCGGAATAGGAGAATGAGCGATCAACCTTGGGATGACGAAGTGTTGTCCGACAAGCCCAATGCAACATAGAGTGGATACTCGGTGTTCGGCCGGGGGGGCACACATTGGAAAGAAAGTATTGTTAATACCCTGTGAGATAATTACAATAGGTAACTTATACCTATTAGAGAAGACGTAAGCAGCAGGCGGGACATCCATGTAATGCTCTGGTCCGGTAACTGTTTCCGTACAAGGTATGCCTGCCAACAAATCTCCAACAATTTCTTCGCCAAGTATCTGGCTATAGAAGGCTAGTCGCGACTCCAACTCCAACTCCTCGTACAAGGCTAGTCAACAAATCCCATTCCACTTTTATACTTTGGTGTGGGGCAGCCCCAAGTGTGGCAAACTTGTAATTTTGGGAAATGGACTGTCAAAATTTTGACAGTCCTAACAATTTTTAGGACTGTCATATTTTTGACAGTCCTAACTAGGTTAGGACTGTCAAAATTGTGACAGTCCTTCCTACTTTTAGGACTGTCGATATTTTGACAGTCCTTACATGTGGTAGGACTGTCAAAATTTCGACAGTCCTGATTATAACAGTGGGCTAGCCCCGAGTAACTTTCATGATGGCAAACTTGTAATTTTTTCTAATTTTTCAATGGGCTAGCCCTGAGTAAATTGTGTAGCGCCCTTATAAATTGCCCTTAAAACTATAGCCAATGTCATCATGAGACACGGGTGCGGTACGAACTTCTTCAAATTATATGTAATGTTATTATTTCGATTTAGTTGCAAATTTTTTCTTTTTTTTTTTGCTAATTCTATAGGTACTTCCAAAATTGTTTAGGATAACTCATTACTTCATACGGTCAAGATTTTTGTAACTTTTACTTAGAACAACCTAAAATTTACTCAGGACAGCTCAACCCTCCTTCTTCCACCCCAAACTCTAACCCTAACCCTAATCCTAACCCCAGCCCAACCGTCGGAGGAGGAGGCGACAGCGGCGGGAGGCGGAGGAGGAGAAGGAGGAAGAGGCTGGAGGTGGAGGAGGAGGAGGAGAAGGAGGCGGAGGCGAGAGGAAGAGGAGCCGGAGCCGACGAAGGGGTCTGGGAGTCGAGAACACGGGCCTCCTCCTCCTCCAGACTCCTCCCTCCTCCTCCTCCCGCCCCCGCATCCCGCCGCCTCCCGCCTCCTCCTCCGCAGTGTCCTGCAGCAGCCTCCTCCTCCTCCTCCTCCTCTCATTGGCGCACCCCGCCGCCCCCGTCCGACCCTGCTGTTGCTACTGCTTCTTCTGGCAAATTTGGCTAGCCTGGAGCAATATTTCAATGACAAACTTGTAAATAAAAAAAATCAAAATTTGGGATGTCATAAGTAATTTTTTTAGTGCCTATAGAATTTGTCTTTTTTTTTTCTTGAAAAAGATACTAAAAAAAAGACTCAGGACTAGTCCAGTTACAAAGAATTTTTACTCAGGCTAGCCCAAAAATTACTAGGGCTGTCCACCTCTCCTCCTCCCTCCTCCCACTCCTCCCCCACCCCCCTCCGCCCTCCGCGTTCGTGCCCAACCACCGGACGCGCGTGAGCATAGCACGGCCGCAGCAGCTGCTATTGCCGCCACCGCTTCTGCTTCCCGAGGAGGAGGAGTAATATGACGAGGAGGAGAGAGAAGGAGACGGAGTTACTCGAGGAGGAGGAGGAGGGAGAAGAAGACGGAGCTGCTCGAGGAGTAGGAGGAGGAGAACGACGACGAGGTGGAGGAGGAAAACGGCCGTCGTCGCCGCTCTTGCCTCCTCCTCCTCTTCCTCCTTCTCCGCCTCCTCCTCCGCCTCCCTCCTCCTCCTCCTCCACCTCCTCCTCATCCCTTATCTCGCCTCGCGCAGACATCCGTCTCCTTCGGACTGTCAAAATTTTGACTGTTGTTCCAATTTGAAGAACTGTCAAAAGAGTACTAAAGAATCAACATTTTTTTTAGAACTGTCAAAATTTTAAGAATTCTTCAAATTTGTAGGACTGTCAGAATTTTGAAAGTACTTCCTATTTTTGGACTGTCCTGATTAAGTTTGAAGAGTGATAAACTTGTAATTATCTAAAATATATATATATAGTCTTTTTTGTAGTGCTTTTATCAAGAAACTTTTTTATTTTTCGGATTTAAAATGTCAAAATCCTACCTCTCTCCGCCGCGTTATTTGGTCTCGACTCACTTGCGATCGATCCACTAATCATGGCGTAAGTTTTCAAACCCTAATTATTTCCAACCTCTTTGCTTTGATTTTGATATAAGAAACTAGCAGAGGTACGTCTCGGAATGCTCCACTCAGAAAACGTCTTTTAAGTGCTC
This sequence comes from Iris macrosiphon, assembly GCA_036927795.1. Classification (NCBI taxonomy): domain Eukaryota; kingdom Viridiplantae; phylum Streptophyta; class Magnoliopsida; order Asparagales; family Iridaceae; genus Iris; species Iris macrosiphon. The sequence goes on from JAYESA010000015.1 coordinate 170,887,363, forward strand.
TCTGAAATGTACTTTATAAAGTTGATTTTGGATTTTTTTTTTGGAGAATCACTCCCAGTAGTTTACAACCAAACTTTCATTTTGTTTGGTTTTACATTTAAACGCAGAAAGTGACGTTTGAAATAGTATCCAAACTAGAATTTTGACATCGATGGGAGAATTGCTTTCAAATTCTGCTTCTTTCATATGCTCCTTATGTTTTTGGAGTCGAAAGTGGGATTTTTTTTATGCCTATATTTAGTGCACGGACATGAATATGACACGGCACGAAGTGCACACGGTGACACGGACACAGCAAAACTATTCGTAATGTATGTGCTTAGTTGGTGATGATTTTCGTTTTTCTGCAGCCGAAGAGTAAACACAATTTTTTTTTTCATAATCAAAGAAGCTCATGCGTTTCAACAGCGGCAAATGTGAATACTATGGTTAAATCTTGACCTTCTGTAATGTGAAACTTGTTGGTGATAACTTGGTAGGATTTGCTTTCTTTTACTGTTAGTAAAAACTTGGAACTTGTAATGCGAAACTAGTTGGTGATAATAAACATTCTGCTTTATCAGAAAATTTTAAAACATCAATATTCTCAACGCAATCCTCAAATGTAATTACGCTAGCAGAAGAAAACCTTTTGATAAAAAAGATACAAATTCACCACGACTATATTGAAGGTTCCTGTACAAAAATTGATGTACCCAGACAATAAAGCATATAATAAGATATCCAAATGTAAAGATCTAACACTTTTTTGGTTATAGCAAGATCAACTACATTTGAATATTGAGTTTTGCAATCTCGATGGTGGTGATCACCGAAGTCGGAAACTCACCAGTTCCATGTTTGTTTATGGCTTCCATATGGTGCCCATGATCTCTTCTAGCAAGAATGTCCCCATATATGCTAGGATGCAAAGTCTTTACTCTGACATCAACTTTTTCTTAACAAGAAAAGTTATACTCCCAATTCTTTTTGTATTTCAGGACAAGAAAAAGGAGTCGAATAAACAATAGTAGATAAGTAAAACTGAGTCCATCAATACGGAAAAAATGTGCTAATGTTGAAAAAGCTAGGTACTTATACTAGTACAACTCATTGGAAACTTCAAATTTATCTGGTTATGTTTATCTTCATACAACTCCTAAACATTAGCTATCGAAGTTGATGGATCTTGGTAGTTAAAGCAACAATAGGCTCATAAAAGAATTAAGTCAATAGATTACCATTCAGGAAATGGGTGATTTCTTCAACTTTGGTTACCGAGACTCCTGCATTTTCTAAACAGATGCCTTTCTCCCAGTTGAAACAAATAGAATACCTTCATAGTCGAGACTAGTGACATAAAAAGATGGACAAGAGAATTTAACTTAAAATTTTTGGGAACGACGACATTGGCATCCTTGACTGCTTATACTGAGTTGTTGCCGTCATGCTCCGCCTTGGTGTCACTACCGGCTGTCAACTTCATTGCAGGGGACACAAACGAGAAGGATTGTGCTTTGGCTCCTACAAATGAAGGAGAAGCAGGGACTACCAATGTTGGTCACTACGCGGAGGCTACAAAGCTTAGGTAGCATGGCTTGAGGAAGTCGAGGTGGGAAACAGGGAAGGGGAAGTGTAGCGCCCCGTTCTCCCGATGCGGAGATCGCGGCTAAGAAACACAAGACGGTATCGTTCGATCGGGATAGATTGAATTAAGAACTCGTCCTCGTTATGGATTTGTTTCTTCGGAATCGATTCCCATATTCAGTGGACTGCGCCCCAAGGATCGGCTTAGCGGCAGAGTCAGGAGGGACCTCTCCGCTGCTATCTTTTATTGCCTCGGTTTTCGATGTCGCTTGTTGCTTTCGTGCTTTGAGTTGGTTTTGGGATTTGCTTGTTTTCCTTGAACGGTTTCGATGGTTTTCATTGTTTTCGTTCATTGACTTGCACTTCTATTCCGAGAATAGAAGAAGAGGAAGAAGTATTAATCGAGCTATTCGTAATGCAGGTGAACGAAGCTTCCTCCTGCTCTATATAATACTTTCCATTCCAAAGAACGGAGTCGTGAAGTGCCTCCTTCCTTCTCCCTTCCAAAATCCAAGTGAGTGGCTACCAACCCGATTAGCTAGCTCTGCTTCCTAGCTTCACTCCTTGCCCCGATCAAACGATACCAAGTAATAATAAAAGAAACCAAGATAAAAGAGAATAGACTTGGTTATATGCTTGTCACGAACGAATACCTAAATTCATGCTTGTTCGCTTGGAAATAATCATAAAATGTTGCTTGTCTTATGCAAATACATATTTCATACTCGTGTTGCCTGAAAGTGCATGAATGCTTAACAATTATGGATATGCCGTGTGCTCGTGTTGCCTCGAAGGCGTAACTGATTATTTAAGTAAGTATTGTTCGATCATGGACAACTTGTGCACAAGGGTAAGTTCTGCGGACGGTCGCTGGGGCACAGGCACCGTTCCGGTCCGGGCGGAACTCGTGTGTAGTCATCGTGTGCTGGAGGGGATAGCTTGCAATGTATCGTGTGCTTGTCGTGTTCTGGTTGTATGCTATCCCTGTCCTTGACTATGTCCGTTATGGCACCACGCCAGTGATCATCGTGTATATTTAAACCTGTTGCATACTAACTTGTGTCTCCGTGGCAGGGAAGGCAAGGTAAGTATTGTGCAGGTAATTCAGACGGTCAGGTAAAACCCACCTAACGGTGGCACGTTCATTTCAGTAAATTCAATATGCTGCTTAACTGTAAATGAACTAAGGCAAGATAGAAACCCACAAAAATATGCATGCTTCATTAAAACAACGTGTTGATTGGTATAGTCAGGCTAGCTCGCCTTCACCAGCATGTTTCGATATGCTGACCCTCGTTGAAACAGGTTCTCCGCACCAAGGCGAACCGAGCGAGGAGCCGAAGTCGTCTTCCCGATCCAGTCCAGCTGTTAGCGCATCTTCACCGCGCCTCAAAGCCTTTTGAAGTCCGAAGCTGCAACTCTTCATACACAAATGCAGCTCCGTGGCAAAGCGATCCTCCAGCCAAGAGGTCCTTATCGTTTTGAGTTTATAAAAGGATGTAATGTACAGGACTGCTATCTCATTTTGAGTCAACCCTTTTGTAAGCCGTTCGGCATATTAGCTGACTCGTTCAGGAGTTTGTAATAGATGTTCATTATCAATAAAGAGAACTTTTCTATGTTTCAAATCTGTGTTTCAATTTATCTGCGTACTCTGAGTATGTGCTTGCTATGCAAATCACCTAAGCCTTGTGCGGGCGCAAAATCCAGGCCCGCACGGCGGTCACGACTCGGGGGACGCCTCGGGGCGTGACATAGTGGTATCAGAGCACAGATTCAAAGTTCCTTAGACTTCGTGCTGGAAAAGTTCCTTTAACGATCAAATTCCTGTGCGAACTCTTGAACTCGCTAGGCCAAAATGAGATACGTTCATGCAATAAGTCCATAATACATTATGATCCTAATGTAATTTACCTTCTTTTGAAGGAATGGATCCAGCGCAATCTGCAGCGCAACCACCGATCGAAACACAAGAGAGCAGTTCGGGCAATTCGGGAAGCTCTCGAAGCCAAAGAGGCATGTCTCAAGTCGACCCGCTTGAGCGGGTAATGCAAATGTTGGAATCGCAACGACAACGAGACGATGCTCGCCAAGCTAAGCTCGAGAGTAATCTAGAGGCCCGATTCTCAGTCCAACAGAAGCAGGTCGATGCCCTGCAACAGATCGTTCAGACTTTGGCTGCCAACCATTCCGCCGCAACAGCAACGACTCCGGTGGAACAGCCCGTGCTTGAAGTGGAGACGTCTCAAATCCCAAGGCCGAGGGATGTGACTGCCTTCAACTTGGGCCATTTCAAGAAGGTCTGCAACACCCCATTCAACGGGATTGAGGACCCAGTGGTAGCTCTAGATTGGCTAGCCGAGATCGAAGACCACTTCACTCTGCTAGAGGTCCCCGAAGATAAGCGCGTCGCCTGCGCGCAACTGCAACTCCGCCTCGACGCACACGATTGGTGGGACGTGCATCGACGATCTCTCCAACTTGATCACGGAGAGGAGGCGATCTCGTGGACGACCTTTCGTGCCGCGTTTGAAGAGGAGTATATACCCCCTCCAGTGCAACGTAAGATGGAAAATGACTTCGTGCAACTGAGGCAAGGTAGGATGACAGTTAAAGAGTATTCCGCCGAATTCAACCGACTCTCCAAATTCGCTAGGGCCTATTTACCTGATGTAGCGAGTCGAGCCAGAAGGTTTGAAGGTGGACTACGCCCTGCCATCCATTCGCACGTGGTCAATAATCAGTACGGGACAATGCGTGAAGTCATGAATCACGCCCTATCTCTCGAACCACTCTATCCTCACGTTTCTATCGGCGCTGTGCATACATCCAGTCACAAACGCCAAAGCAACGAGGGAGAAAATACCGCTACAAAGCGCCCGAATAACGCTGGTCAGCAGGACGGGGATTGGAACAAAACTTGTCACTTCTGTAGGAGAAAAGGGCACCTTAAGAAGTACTGCCGTAAAAGACTTGGATTATGCCTCGCTTGTGGCGATCCAGCCCATGCTATTTCCTCCTGTCCGAACCTTCATGGTCGTCGTCCTGAACAAAATAATCCCTAACGGTAAGTTCTACCCTAAGTTTCGGGACGAAACTTCCAATTAGTTGGGTAGGATGTAGCGCTCCGTTCTCCCGATGCGGAGATCGCGGCTAAGAAACACAAGACGGTATCGTTCGATCGGGATAGATTGAATTAAGAACTCGTCCTCGTTATGGATTTGTTTCTTCGGAATCGATTCCCATATTCAGTGGACTGCGCCCCAAGGATCGGCTTAGCGGCAGAGTCAGGAGGGACCTCTCCGCTGCTATCTTTTATTGCCTCGGTTTTCGATGTCGCTTGTTGCTTTCGTGCTTTGAGTTGGTTTTGGGATTTGCTTGTTTTCCTTGAACGGTTTCGATGGTTTTCATTGTTTTCGTTCATTGACTTGCACTTCTATTCCGAGAATAGAAGAAGAGGAAGAAGTATTAATCGAGCTATTCGTAATGCAGGTGAACGAAGCTTCCTCCTGCTCTATATAATACTTTCCATTCCAAAGAACGGAGTCGTGAAGTGCCTCCTTCCTTCTCCCTTCCAAAATCCAAGTGAGTGGCTACCAACCCGATTAGCTAGCTCTGCTTCCTAGCTTCACTCCTTGCCCCGATCAAACGATACCAAGTAATAATAAAAGAAACCAAGATAAAAGAGAATAGACTTGGTTATATGCTTGTCACGAACGAATACCTAAATTCATGCTTGTTCGCTTGGAAATAATCATAAAATGTTGCTTGTCTTATGCAAATACATATTTCATACTCGTGTTGCCTGAAAGTGCATGAATGCTTAACAATTATGGATATGCCGTGTGCTCGTGTTGCCTCGAAGGCGTAACTGATTATTTAAGTAAGTATTGTTCGATCATGGACAACTTGTGCACAAGGGTAAGTTCTGCGGACGGTCGCTGGGGCACAGGCACCGTTCCGGTCCGGGCGGAACTCGTGTGTAGTCATCGTGTGCTGGAGGGGATAGCTTGCAATGTATCGTGTGCTTGTCGTGTTCTGGTTGTATGCTATCCCTGTCCTTGACTATGTCCGTTATGGCACCACGCCAGTGATCATCGTGTATATTTAAACCTGTTGCATACTAACTTGTGTCTCCGTGGCAGGGAAGGCAAGGTAAGTATTGTGCAGGTAATTCAGACGGTCAGGTAAAACCCACCTAACGGTGGCACGTTCATTTCAGTAAATTCAATATGCTGCTTAACTGTAAATGAACTAAGGCAAGATAGAAACCCACAAAAATATGCATGCTTCATTAAAACAACGTGTTGATTGGTATAGTCAGGCTAGCTCGCCTTCACCAGCATGTTTCGATATGCTGACCCTCGTTGAAACAGGTTCTCCGCACCAAGGCGAACCGAGCGAGGAGCCGAAGTCGTCTTCCCGATCCAGTCCAGCTGTTAGCGCATCTTCACCGCGCCTCAAAGCCTTTTGAAGTCCGAAGCTGCAACTCTTCATACACAAATGCAGCTCCGTGGCAAAGCGATCCTCCAGCCAAGAGGTCCTTATCGTTTTGAGTTTATAAAAGGATGTAATGTACAGGACTGCTATCTCATTTTGAGTCAACCCTTTTGTAAGCCGTTCGGCATATTAGCTGACTCGTTCAGGAGTTTGTAATAGATGTTCATTATCAATAAAGAGAACTTTTCTATGTTTCAAATCTGTGTTTCAATTTATCTGCGTACTCTGAGTATGTGCTTGCTATGCAAATCACCTAAGCCTTGTGCGGGCGCAAAATCCAGGCCCGCACGGCGGTCACGACTCGGGGGACGCCTCGGGGCGTGACAGGAAGTGGGACAATGTTGCACCTCCTTAGGTTACCCCTTTGGATTTGGATTTGGTTATGGCCGAAGATGAGTCGAACCGTAGAGATGTGATCCGGTGGGGATAGGAGGATAGGTTGTTCTCGACATGTTGTCGTGGCCGTTCATTGATTGATGAACAACCACAGTTAGTGTACGAATTATAATCAAATTAAGCTCAAGGAATATATAAAATAAATATATTGATATAAAATTTCAATTATATGTAAATATATTGTCACAAATTATTTTATAAACAATCTGTAAAACTTTAGATTCCATGGCAGGCTCACTTATCATGATTCATGCTGGATTGGTTGTTAAGTGAGACACTTGCAATCACGAACATGTTGATGAAGTTTAAACATAATCTTGCAAAATAATTTTTTGTTTGACTGTTTATATGTTGTATTTTTTTATGGTAGGAGTTAATTACCACTAACAAAACTGGTAGTTTTTTTTTTTTTCATTTTATTTTAGAAAGATAAAAAATATTTATAATTGCTTTCGAGAGACGTGAGAAAATGGACGGTGGATCTATAAGAAATTACTTTTAAAGTTTTTCTGCATATATTATCAAATGACTTTCAGAGTTACCATATAAATATCAAGAAAAGTCAACACTGATCTGAAAAAATATGCAATTTATCTTTATCACAATGCAGGCTTTTTCATATCAGCATGCTTTTCTTAATATTTACATGGTGACTATCAAAGTTATTTCAAAATATTATAGCATGATTTCACAAGTCAGTCGTTATAGATCCACCGTCCATTTTCTCGTGTTGGGACAGAAGTATAAATGTTTTTTTTTTCTGTCTAGACTAAGATGAAAATTATTTACTAGTTTGAAGTGGTATTTAACTCCTAAAATAACCAAAAATATAAACACCCAAATAAAAATATAATTACCAGTGTATATTTAGACTCCTCAAATGGGTTCAAAATTGTGAGTGTCTCACTTATCAACCAATCTCACATTTATAATGACATGTGAGCTCGTTGGTGGAGTCTAAAAGTTTTACAGACGGTTTATGAGATAATTTGTGTTGATATATTTACATATAATCCAAATTTTATGGTAGTACATTTTTCTTATATATTTTCTTGAGTTTGACTTTAATTGTAATTTATGTAGGGATCACGACCTTTCGTTGAACAATGGAAGGCCGCTATGGCATATTCATGGATATTAGGGTCTTTTGTGTATGTATCATATCTTGTCATATAACTGGCTGTATCATAGGTATATTCTATTAGAAAACAAGTGGTGAATGTTTCATATTTTATTTTTCAGTCCCAAGGCTGGTTTAAATAGAAGAAATACAATCAATGTCCATCCTTGAATCAAGGAGAACCTTAAGGGAAAAGAAAAGAAATACAATCAATGTCCATTTTTGCAGTGATCACACCAAGGTTTGTCCGACTTCTTACTTTCGTTGAAGTTTCTAGTGGCCAGAGCCGAGCCTTCAGATTCTGAACTTTGAGGTGCCTTACCCATCATGATTCCTTGTCGTGCCTCCTCCCTTCTTATTTCTGTAAAAGTTTCACGAAGAGTTGGCAGTGGTATCTTCCCCAAAATTCGGCCTCTTACTTCATCAAGGTTTTTATTCAACCCAGCAAGAAACATAAAGACACGATCATTCTTTTGCCTCTTGAGGAAGATAACACTATCTTTTGTACACCTCCAACTATCATCATAACAGAGATCCAACTCTTGTCACAGAGTCAACATCTCATTATAATAAGTAGTTACATCCCTGTCTTCTTGTTTAGCATGCCACAACTTTGATTTTAAGCCAAAGATCTGGAAGGGGTTTTGGATATCAGAGTATGTTTCTTTGACAGTTTTTCACACTGCTTTTTCAGAAGGTAAAAATATGTACGACTTGCCTATTGCGGTTTCCATAGAGCCACTAACCAGGCAATAATCAGGACTTTTCAGACTTCCATTGTTTGAAAAAAGGGTCTTCTATTGCCGGTTCTGCTATTGCTCCGGTCAAAAAACCAAGCTTTCTGTTGAAATTAGTTGATGATTTTATTGATTGTCTCATTGGCATTATATAGCCTTACAGTCATTAATACAATGATCTCAATCATTATGACAATAATCTCATAATGGAATATCCTGTGACATATTCTGGCATTAATGGAATATCCTGTGACATATTCTGGCATCCCAAATATGTCCTCAGGATATTCCTATGTGCTTATACTATACTTAAATATGACACCCAACATACCATATCAACACTCCCCCTCAAGATGGGTGAAAGATATTCACTAAGCCCATCTTGTCACATCCTCTAATCATGCTCACCGAGGCGAGTCCCTTGGTTAGTCCATCTGCTACTTGATCCCTAGTTGGAACATGGCCAAGCTCCAGTAATCCACTATCCAACTTCTCTTTGATGAAGAATCTATCAATCTCGATGTGTTTGGTCCTGTCATGTTGTACTGGATTGTTGGCGATACTAATAGCTGACTGATTGTCACACCACAGCTTCATCTTGGCTCCTTGATCCAGCTTCAGCTCCACCAGCATATTCTTCAACCATAGTAGCTCTGCAACTCCCAAGGCCATAGCTCTGTACTCTGCTTCAGCTGTCGATCTGGCCACCACAGACTGCTTCTTACTCCTCCAGGAGACCAAGTTACCTCCTACAAATATGCAATATCCCGAGGTAGACCTCCTGTCATCAGCACAACTAGCCCAGTCAGAATCACAGTAGCCCTCGATGCTCACGTGATTGTTCTTCCTGAATATTAGTCCCTTCCCGGGAGCACCTTTCAAGTACCTCAGAATCTGGTACACTGCATCCATATGACCCTTCCGTGGGTCATGCATGTAGCGGCTCACCACACTTACTACAAAGCAGATATCAGGACGTGTGTGGCTCAAATAGATCAACTTGCCAACCAGTCTCTGGTATCTGTCCCGATCAACTGGTTCTCCAGCCTCAGCATCAATCTTGAACCTCTGATCTATTGGTGTCGCTGCAGGTTTGCACCCCAACATCCCAGTTTTTGTGAGAAGGTCCAGTGCATACTTCCTTTGAGAGAGAACAATCCCCTCTGCTTCTCGAGCAATCTCAATCCCAAGGAAGTACCGAAGAAGGCCGAGATCCTTCACCTCGAATTCCTTGCCAAGCTTTCCTTTGAGTTGGGCGATCTCCTGCTCATCATCTCCTGTGATAATCATATCGTCCACATACACCGCAAGCATGGTGATGTGGCCTCCACTCCGACGGAAGAACACAGTATGATCAGCATTGATCTGCTGATATCCCATCCCTATCATCGCCCTTCTGAATCTGTCAAACCACGCTCGAGGAGACTGCTTCAGTCCATAGAGGGACTTCTTCAACCTGCAGACCTTGCCTACTGTCTGATTGGTGCCAAATCCTGGTGGTATCTCCATGTACACCTCCTCCACTAGATCTCCGTGAAGAAACGCATTCTTCACATCCAGTTGGTGTAGCTTCCATCCACCATTCGCTGCCAGAGAAATCAGAGTCCTGACAGTGCTCATCTTTGCAACTGGTGCAAAGGTCTCGTCATAGTCGATGCCGTACGTCTGACTGTATCCTTTAGCTACTAGTCGAGCTTTGTAGCGCTGAACCTGTCCATCTGGGTTCTGCTTCACGGTAAAGACCCACTTGCATCCAACTGCTCTCTTCCCCTCTGGCAGTCTCACAAGCTCCCAAGTGTGGTTCTTCTCCAGAGCTCCCAACTCCTCGTGCATTGCCGCTTTCCACTTTGGATCGTTCTTGGCAACCTGCCAATTGTTAGGTACAGTAATACTATCCAAAGATGCTATAAATGCTCCATGAGAAGAAGGGATATGGTCATAAGAAACAAACTGAGCAATATCCCAACCATATCTGTTTGGAGGATTTTCTGCATTGCTGCGAGTGGTCCTCCGTACAGATAGTGGTGTGGGAGGAGTAGAAGTAGGAGGAATGATATCTTGTGAAGGAGGGGGTATCACTTGAAGGGGGGTTGGTGTCGGTGCCTCAGGAGTTGGGACGAACGCAGGCAAGTGACTTGGTGCTGGCACTGTCGGTACTGGTCCTGCAGTTTGCTTCTCTCTCCTGCTGTAGGTAAGTAACTCTCCCTGAGCCGTAGGCCTAACACCTTCACCTTCTTGTCCCTTCTCCGTGCCTCCATGCCAAACTTCTAAATCGGTTACCACCAAGTTCTCCATCTCCCCCTCTCGCCTAATACTGGCAGTATTAGGTGTGTTGTGTGAAGTTTCGTCCTGGTGGTAGTATGGTTCATGCTCCCGAAAGTGGACATCCATACTGACAAACTTCTTCTTCTCTACTGGACTCCAGCACACATACCCCTTCTGGGTTGCTGAGTAGCCTACGAAGATGCATTTGACAGCTCTAGGGTCAAGTTTCCCAACTGATGGCCTGTTGTCCTTCACAAAACACACACACCCAAACACCTTTAGTGGGAGTATCCCACTATTATTGCCTTGCAATACCTCACATGGGGACTTCCATCCGAGGACCTTTGAGGGCATCCTGTTGATGAGTTGAGCTGCTGTTAACACTGCATGCCCCCACAGACTCTGTGGGACATTCATGTCGATCATCATACTTCTTGCGACCTCCAGAAGGTGTCTGTTTTTCCTTTCTGCAACTCCATTTTGTGCTGGTGTGTATGCACAGGTGGTCTGATGCTGTATTCCGTGTGCTGACAAGTATTCTGCAAGCGTCCTGTTGGTATACTCCGTTCCATTGTCAGACCTCAGTACCTTCACAACTGCTTTGTACTGAGTCTGGACATGCTTATGGAAATCCCGAAAACAAGCAGGTACATCATTCTTATTTTTCATCAAATATAACCAGGTAACACGAGAGGCACACTCAATGAAAGAAACAAAGTACTTATAACCATTCATAGTGTTAGTAGCACATGGACCCCAGACATCAGAATGTACTACCTCAAAAGCAAGAGTGCTCCTATGACCCGTGCCAACATATGAGCTCTTAGTAAGTTTTCCTAACTCGCACGCATCACATACTAATTTCTCTTTATTTGTTTTTGCATAAATCTCTGGATACAACTTACTTAGAGTATCAAAGGAAGAATGTCCCATCCTTCGATGATGGAGTATCAAGGTATCCTCAGTCCTCTGCTGCAGTCCTTCCATGTCAGCCTTCTCTGCCATAGATACCAATGCTGAGTCTAGTCCTTCTCGATCTAGGTACCACAGTCCCTCATGCCAAGTGCCAGTCCCAAGTCTTCGTCCTGTCCCTTTCTCCTGGAAGGTCACCTTAGGAATATCAAAAGAAACAATGCATTTAAGTTGGAGGATTATAGAACTAATGGATAAGAGACTGACTGGAAATGATGGAGCATGTAAAACATTGGATAATCTTACTGAACCTGTACAATTAATAGTACCCTTACCGACCACTGGCTGGAAAGTGCCATCAGCTGTCTGAATGCTGTCTGCTGATGCTAGGTGAGTGTAGGAAGAAAACTCACTAGCATTCCCCGTCACATGCCGAGATGCTCCCGAATCGATAATCCAGTCTGATGATTTAAGGGAAGAGATAGACGCAAGGGCAAGTGATTCGTCAGTTCCTTCTGATGGATGGGCATACATGGCAGCGTTGCCCCTAACAAAGAATGAGGTGGACGCCTCCTCTGTTCTACTCCTCATGTCTTCCAGTGTCTGGTCCTCCACAGTAAAGGTGCCATCAGCTTCTCCGTTCCCTTCTGATATCAGAAGGTTCGCCCGATAACCTCCTCGGCCGCCTCGTCTACCCCCTCGACCACGACCACGTCCTCCATTATATCCTCGTCCGCCGAACGGTCCTCGTCCACCACCTGAATCTCCCTCCCTAGGTGGTTTGGTACAAGCATACCGATGATGACCCATCTCCCCACAGTTGTAGCACTGCCGGTTATGCTGTCAGGGCTCTCCCTTAGATCCTGTGTTACCTGAGCTGGTGATCGCTAGTGCTGACTTTGCTTCGGGGGGACCACCTGTCCCGGCTTGCAGCCTGATGCGTGTCTCCTCCTGGATCATGGCTGAGATAGCCTCCTCAAGGCTAGGGATCTTTGGTTGGGCTAGAAGTAGGGCCATCCTCTGTGCGAAAGCTGCAGTCAGCCCTTTGAGGAACTTCATCGTCCTCTCCTGCAGGCACACATGTCTCTCCTTACACTTAGGGTCCCCGCAGCTCGCCCGATCTGAGGAGTGATCATAATCCAACCACAGACGCTCCAACTCCGTGGCATACTCCTGCACCGTCTTCTCTCCCTGTACGGTGTCATCAATCTCCCCCTTTATCTGGAAGACCCGTAAGTTGTTCCCCACACCATCATAGGTCCTTCTCAACTTCTCCCACACATCTTTCACCATCTCAATACTGTCTACTGTGGCGGCAATAGACTGGACTAAGGAGTTGAGAAGCCAGATGTAGATCACCATATGAGTGGACTTCCACTCATCGCGTCCTGTCGAGCCCTCATCCGGCTCTGTCGTCTCGCCCGTCAGGAACCCCTCCATGTTTTTTCCTGCGAGGGTTCTTCTCACCCGCCGTGACCAACTCAGATAGGTGGCTGGTCCATCTAATTTCAGATCGATGGAGGGAAGCTTCAACTCCGGCGACGTTCGTGTCGTGTTCTCACTAGCCGACATCGTCAACAACTTCATCAACGTCGCCACCTCTGCAGAATCTAGCTTCTTGATGATCTCCTCCATCGATGCGTCGTCTATCCAATCACGTCACGTCTGCTCCACGACTCACGCTCGTCCTCGTCGTCCGCTCCTAGATCCGAACATGTCCCCCCTTTTTTCAGATCTAGGCATCCCTATTAGGCGCTGTCTCGTGCTGGTGCGGAGGAGGCGGCAGCACGCATGTCACAGCCGCCGTCGCAGCAGCAGCAGCAGTCGCAGCAGTAGCGGGACGGGGCAGCTACAGTGAAGGGCGGCCTGCGAAGGGCGGAGAAGGGAAGAAGGGGGGGCGTGGAAGAGTTCGGTGGAGGAGATCTAGGAAATCCTCCTGTGGGTTTGTGGAAGCTTGGTGACGGCTAGGGTTTGTGAAAACTTGGCTCTGATACCATGTTGAAATTAGTTGATAATTTTATTGATTGTCTCATTGGCATTATATAGCCTTACAGTCATTAATCCAACGATCTCAATCATTATGACAATAATCTCATAATGGAATATCCTGTGACATATTCTGGCATTAATGGAATATCCTGTGACATATTCTGGCATCCCAAATATGTCCTCAGGATATTCCTATGTGCTTATACTATACTTAAATATGACACCCAACATACCATATCAACACTTTCTTTTGCCTTCCAATACCAAACGAACGGTTTGGTCCCATTTATTATAATTTTTCCCATTCATCTTAAGAACATTGACATTGAGGGAGTTTGAGGATCCCTCCTGATCATTGAAACATGTATTGAAGTGGCTGTCTCTGAAAGAACTTCCGTCTTCATTGCCGCCGCCATCGCCACGACCAGTACTGCCGCCAGCACCGCGACGAGCGCCTCCGTCAGTGTCGCGACCAGCACCTCCACCAGTGCCAGCACCGCGACCAGCGCTTCCGCCAGTGTCGCGACCAGCACCTCCACTAGTGCCAACACCACGACCAGCACCACCACCATCGCCATGGCCTGCTCCGCCTTCTGTTGTGGAGGAGTCGTTGTTGTTTGTTGAGCCGGTGAGGACTTGCAGCCATTTATTGGAATCGACTATTGAGAGCCTAACCGAGTTGGAGAAACGGGTTTAGGGAAAAAATCTTACAAACCCTAGGTTAGGGAACTTGGCTCTGATACCATATTAGAAAACAAGTGGTGAATGTTTCATATTTTATTCTTCAGTCCCAAGGCTGGTTTAAATAGAAGAAATACAATCAATGTCCATTCTTGAATCAAGGAGAACCTTAAGGGAAAAAAACTAAATGAAGACAGAAAATCTTCTCTAATAATGACTAATAACAAGAGGAAAGAGAATCACGGGATTCTCCAACATATTTATGTGTTTCTAACTTTCTATGTTATGTAATGGACCAAATATTCCTTGTGATGGATTTCATCTACTAGACTACTATAACTCATTTACCTTTGTTTCAAATAGGACACCAAGGAATTTGTTACTAACGACTTAGTCGTACTACTAGAGGCTTTTATTTTCATGACTCTTGCAATCTCTTGATTTTAGAAGGCTTTTTTATGTTCATAATTGTGGTGTACTTAGCAATGTGTCAGCACTCAGCACTATTAGCTAATTCTAGAGTGAGAAGAGAAACTTTGAGATGTTATAACCTTACCCAGTAACTCATGTTCTTGAGTATGAGAATAGGATAGTATTAAAAGGAATTCTCTTAAATGATAATAGGAAGTGCCTCATATTAACTATTAAGTATTTATTTGTACAACATTTTACGAAGAGTAAGGTTGCAGACAGTACACAGACAGGTTGGGATTTTACCCTTTCATGCTAGAGGAAAATGAGTTTTAAATAGGTAGTATTAATAGGAATTCTCTCAAAGGATAGTAAGTGCCTCCAATTAATTATTTATTTATACAACATTTTACCAAGAATGAAGGTTGGAGACAGTACAAAAAATATAGTTATAATTAC
>JAYESA010000015.1:172304898-172391314 GCA_036927795.1 Iris macrosiphon
TTAATTGGTGGATGAGATTAGATTCATAGACTATGACATATATTATAGACCATTGTAGTTTTATTACAGCTTAAGTGCACTCTAAAGGGTCCATTAAATTGGGTTTGCCCGTTGGAGTTGTGCTGCTGGCCATTGCTATGAGGCTAGTCCCTTGGTATTTTGGGACTGGGGCGTGACAGTTTTTGTGGTGGCCCATGCAGGTCCATACGAATATATTGCTTCAGTTTCAACTAAGGGACCGAGCAAGACTGCAATTAGGATAGGATAAATTTATAGGATCTCATCTACAAGTTGACACATTCTTGACCTCTATATCAAATTCGAATTTAATCACTTAACTTGCATCGTGCTTTGATTCGTCTGTGTGGTCCTCATAATTACTTGTGTGCAGAGTAATGGATCCACGAGCCAGCGATGAGACTCCCGCAGGTACACCACCAGGTGCTGTGGTTACTTACTACTACAGGGTAACACCAGGGGGTGGAGATCCATCCACTCTACAAAGCAACCCTGCAGATCAACCTGTCTTCAAGGTTCTGGAGAGACGACATTCCACCACCACTGCAATTCACTCCCACGATACCACCACTACCATCTTTTCTTCCAGGACAAACTATAGACGGACATTAGTTATTCCATGTGTTCTATGCAATGATCAATCCCAACAGCAGGTTTAGCAAGAGGCCCAGCAACGCCAGGCAGAGAACTTGAGGGAGAGTATAGTGACAGCACTGGAGTAAGCAACCCCACCAGTTAGACATCCATCGACGGGATCCATCTTGAACTTCCGCCAACTGAAGCCACGTACCTTTTAGGGCAAGGAGGAGCCCACTAAAGTTCATAAGTAGCTAACTAACATCCAACACCAATTGGAAGCAGCTGAGCTTCCGAGGGAGCACTGGACGATTGCATCAGGATGCAGCTGATGGACAATGCACATCACTGGTGGCTCTCTGAAGAGAAACGACTTGGGCCAGACCGAGTTACCTGGGAGGAGTTCTCTAGAATCTTTCAGGAGATGTACATTCCATCTATTGCTCGAGCAAAACTTCGAGAAAAGTTCAATCGCCTCACTCAGGGCAATATGAAAGTGGAAGAGTACAATACGGAGTTCATACGGTTGATCCTCTTCGCCCTTACGCTGATCCCGACAGAAGAAGAAAAGACGAAAAGATTCTTTGACGGACTGAGGTTTGAGTTACAAAGAAAGATTTGCTCCGTTGCACCCACTTCTTATACGGACGTCCTTGATGCAGCTCGACGCATGGAACGCATCCACATGAGGGAGTCCAGCCTGAAACATCCATATATAGCCCTAGCTCGAGTACCACAGGAAGGTCAAGTGAAGCGATCTCCGATGCCTCAACCACAGCGAGCATCCCTACTACCAGCGCCAAATACCCCTACTTGTAATTACTGTGGTAGGGAAGGACATCTTGCAAGGGATTGTCAACGCAAGTTGGGACTATGTCTAGTTTGCGGATCCAACCAGCATACAGCCAGAGATTGCCAAGCACATCAGGGAGGAGCGCTAATGTTACACCGACCCGCTTTACCACCACCGAGGTCAGTCCAGTAGCCACAGAGACCAGCTTATCCACCACCAGGAGCACCAAAGGCGGGAGTTGGAGGAGCCAGACCACCAGCTCCGAGAGGATATCACAAGACCACCCTTGGCACCACAGATAACACTTTTTCAGCAGGTACAGAAGCAGAGAGCACCAGCTCAGGGATGAGGTCAGGCATTCGCCATGACTATTGAGGAGGCAGAGACTACAGGTGAGGTCATCGCAGGTACTATACTAGTAGCTTCGTTACCTGCTACAGCATTATTTGACTCATGAGCATCTCATTCATTCATAGCTGCTAGTTTCGTAGCCACACATAGAGTAGCTACCTCACCCCTCCCGGAGACTATGAGAATTCTTACGGGGGGCAGTATCATCCTCGTTAGTGACACTTATTGAGTTTCTTCGGAGAGCCAGAGAGCAGGGTGCCCAGTTTACTTTTAAGGCACTTACTACGGAAGGGGTGCCAGAATACCGGAAGGTTATATCAGAATTTCTGGATATATTTCTCGACGATCTTCCAGGCTTACCGCCTGATCGGAAAATAGAATTCACTATAGAATTGACTCCAGGAGTAGTGCCTGTCACGCCCCAGTCCCAAAAATACGTAGGACTAGGACACGTAAGCATGCCAGCCGCCTGCATATATGGCAACTCCAATATACGGAAACCATAATACAGGCGTACGCTGTATAATGAACAATAATTCATAAGTGGTAAAAATAATCACAAGTCACAGGATAATATTTAAATCTCATCCACAGAAATCAAATATACAGGAATAACCAATAACCAGGTAACTAGATCTCAATACAGAGTATCTAAAGAATGACAGTCGGATGGAAACAAATCCACTACCGAGATAGAATATAAAATGAACAAGATAAACCCTATATAAATACAACATCTAACCATTATGAGGCTCGAAGATCTCCTCTAAATATAAGTAGCCTGTCCGGATCTGCGCTCCCACGAATACTCAGGAACATCTACACCTGGAAAGGGACCAGGTCCTCAGAGGGACATAACAAGATACATAGAAGCATGCCATAATGTAAATACTGAATAAATAAATGGGGTGTGCTAACCATCTAAGTGAATGCAATTTAAAGACCTTATAGTACGCATGGGAATGTGTAGGCTTGACATATGCTGACGTAATTCACCAATCGTCGGGACTGGCTAGTATATGTGTCATATGCCCCCAGACACATGGGTAGCTCTACAATCGGCCACCTCCGAGGAGCATGGTACCGAAGGTATAACATACAAGGAGGGGGGTGTCCCATACGCCTACTAGATGTCTTCCTCGCCCAATATAGATGTACAAGTCGTGAACACGACGTGGACATCTGGTACTACGATGCAAGTCTCTATAGAAATAAACAACTAAGCTAAATACCGTTACACGTGTTGCTCACACCGATGGCCAGTCGAATATGAGGCACGTGTCCCTACATAAACTCACTCTATGACGTGTAATGATACGTGTCAAGGCCTGGGAAGTCATACCAATAACTCCACAACTTTAGGTGGGTCTACTAGACACTAGGTCAGACATAAGTCCTAACGTCAACGCCTTCGTTGACTGCACCCGAGTTTTCTTGAACGCGCACATTTATATAGTTTTAAAATAAATAAATATGTAACTAACAATAACTGAATTTAAACAGTACAACAAGGCAAGGAATACTTGCCTGGCAAGAGAGCTGCAAAATATAACGTCCAGATGTCAAATGCCAAAAGCTAGAAACTATGGCCTCAGAATGAACGTCTCCGGATGCTGAAATAAATATCACCAACGTTCCCAGAATAAGTCAAATAGCTAGAAAACACTACCCTTTCGTCCAATTTGGACACAGGGCAAAAATACAGTTTCTGGTCAACACGAGGTCCACAAGTGGGCCCGTCTTGCACCGAAAAACGTGTCAGAGACAATATTCTCCAAAGTTGTCAAACTTAGTGTCAACAAGTCCAGAACGTCGATACGAACCCAACGGAATGTCCAGAACTGGATTCCGATGAGCCGATCACAAAATCGCCCGTCAAGTGGAGCCGTGGGGCCCACGATACGAGATTTTGTCAACGTTCTCAGAATCGAACCAAACTTGGGTCACATGACCAGCGTATTTCTACGAGTCTGATGGCGTAAGTTTCGTTTCGATCTGACGTGTGTACACAAAGTTGCAGCGTGTTTCAGAACAGGCGAATACGGGACGTTGTCGGCGGATACGCGTTGATTCCGGTGTGCACGCACATCCAAATCAAATTCTGCAAAATTCCGCACGTCCGTATCAACGGCGCACACGTTTCGGTGAAGACCGCGTCCGACCAAGTCGTCCCGTTTGGCGGGGCGTACTCAGTTCCGGGGTAAAAATGGGGCGTTGTTTTTCCTGTTTTTGGATCGCGGTTCGCGATCGCCATAGGACGCGATGCACCGAGCGGGTTGCACGGGCATCGAAAGGGTTACATAGCCTACGTATCACAACTGACGGAATGAAAAACGGAACAACGAGGAGAGAGAACGGGTTACCTGAACAGGGCTCCGTAGAACGAGATTTTCCGGTTACCTGAACAGGGCTCCGTAGAACGAGGTTTTCCTGTGTCCGGTCACTGTGCTGTGTCCTGGTTGCTGTGTCCGGGTTCTGTCGTGTCCGGGGTTCTGCCGTTTCCTGGTCACTGTTCAGGCGGAGGATCGTCGGGGCTTCGCCGGAGGCGCTCAGGCGGAGCTCGTCGGTCAGCGGGGTGGCCGGGCAGGGCACGGCGAGGCGGCTGGAAGTCGACGAGGCTGAGGAGGGCCGAGCTCGGGCTGAGGGTGAGGTGGTGGAGCGAGGAGAGGGTCGAGGTCGGGGCTGGCCGGGGTCGGGTGGCTGGGTCGTGGCCGCTGCGTCGACTCCGTCGAGGAGGAGGGGGAGAAGACTGTGGCTGTGGGGGGAAGTTTCACAGTGAGGAGGAGGTCGAGGTCGGCGGGGTCTGCTCGGGGAGATGGCGGGCATAGCTCAGGGGGAGGACGGCGAGGTCGAGGGGAGAGGGTCAGGCGGAGGGCGGCTAGGGCGGAGTGGAGGAGGATGAGCGGAGGCGTCGGGGAAAGAGGAAGAGGGGAGATGGGGGCTCGGGGTGGCTGCTGTGGAAGTTCGAGACGGGGTCGGGTGGCGGAGGGCGTCGCTGGAGATGGTGGAGGTGGTTGATGATGGCCAGGTGGTGATGGCGGTCCGGCGGTGGAGGGAAGTGGGCGGACGGGGACTTGGGGAGGTCGGGGAGTCGAGGCCGGCGGGGGGGGGGGGGGGGGGGGGTTCAGTCGAGGGGGAAAGAGGGGAGGTTGTTGTGGTGGCGAGTGGCGGAGGCGATCGGGCTGGGGAGGAGGAGGAGGAGGTCGGGAAGGGACGGGCGGAGCTCTCCGGCGGGGGTCGGCTCGTCGCGGGGGAGGCGGAGGTCGGGGGAGGGGTAGCTGACGGCTAGGGTTAGGGTTAGGGTTAGGGTTTTCTTTTATAGAAATTAATTTAGGGGTAAATTGGTAAATTCACAATTAAAGATATTTGTGGATATTTTCAGGTGGGTCCCGCTTCCAAATGGACGGTGCAGGTTCACCCTCCAATGAGGGGGTGACACCTCACACTGAAAATTTGTAGAAAAGTCCCTGTAATTTTATAAATTGCATAAAGGTCATATTTTAGGAAATTGCGCAATTACGAAATTGTCTGGAAAAAACACCCGATTCCTGAAAATGCTAAAATGTACAGAAATGAGGGGAATGGCTGTGTGAAGGCCCTGAGGGGATGGGGGTGAGTCTGGGCAGGGACTGGGCCTGGTTTTCTTGGGTGATACGGGCCACCGTATTAATTAATTAATAATTAATGCACACGATATTCTCTAATTATTTAGAGGCAGGTAGGGCCATAATTTTAGTGCGGTATCAATATACTAAATGTAGTATACTCAATGTAGAATAATAACATATTTTTGTCTGGGCAAAACAGGTACCTGTTGGGCCTCTAATTGCTATTGGAACAGGGAAGGGTACATGTTTGGAAATTAAATAGAAATTAAATACGGACGTTTGTAACGATATTTGTGCGACTAAAACGATACTCATGCCAGCATATCTGGGAGTTGTACAAAGTGCAGGATAGTAGATTGGCATATCTAGGAGAGGTATGTGAACTTTGTTTGGGGATGACAGTCAGTGTAAATCTCTAATTATTAGTGTGATGGACAGGTGCACAAATTAATAGGATATGTAAGCAAAATAAATTAAAATATTGCCATAAATCCTAAATTGCTAAAAATAATCCTAAAATGCTGGAATCTGGTCGAGGGAGTTTACAATCTACCCAACTTATAAGAATTTTGTCCTCGAAATTAAAACTAAGTCACGGTAGAAGTCAAAGACGGCATAAGATATAATTTAACAAAGTAATTTATATCTTGGTTTACGAATAGGTTCGAAAAGCATTTACGCATATCGTCCACACGCTTCCAAGTAGATTCTCCTGGCGCGCCATGCTTCCATGCAACGCGGACCAAGGGAATAGACTGATTCCTCAATACCTTTTCTCGATGATCAAGGATTCCCACGGGTTGCACTTGATATGACAAGCTCGGCCTAATGGTGATCTCCGAATGGTTGAGAACATGACTGCTGTCTTTCACATATCTCCTGAGTTGCGACACGTGGAATACATCAAGTACTCCCTCAAGTGAAGGTGGTATCGCAAGTTGATATGCCACTACTCCCACTCTTTCTAGCACGTCAATGGTCCAACATACCTTGGACTCAACTTGCTGCATCCTCCGAATCGAATGGTGCCTCTAGTAGGTAATATCCTTAAAAAGACATGATCGTCCTCTTTGAATTCCAAGGGACGATGATGACGGTCTGCCCACTGCTTCTGTCTGTCTTGCACTGCTCGCCGGTGTCCTTGTATTTACTTACTGTCTCTACGGTGTTGACCACCTACTCTGGTCACGCGAATCCTTGTCTGGTACAATGCTGACTGGTATGCCGTGCAATCTTACGATTTGCCTCATATATAAGTTAGCTAAAGCTTCTGCAGACTGGCCAACTCTAAAGGTAAGAAATGTGCTGACTTGGTGAGTCGGTCCATAGGAATTCTTGATCCTTATAAGTCAACCTAGACATAGGTGCTGCTATCCAGTCATTCAATTGTTCATCCATATGAAATCCATTTAGACCTCTGACAGCAAAATGATACATTCTTTATCGTAATACTTGATTTCTGAACTTGACCCAAGTTACGAGGCAAAAATAAAAATTTTATGCTGTCATAGTGATGCATGTATCAGGAACGTAATAAAACGTAGGTAGGTAGCGAAGGTCATTCCAAGGATAGCTCAGTTTATATACTGAAATCAAATCTAATAATAGGGTTTGGTAATTACCCAAGAAACAAACAGAAATGACTACAGAAACAATACACTTTTTGTATTTATACTAAGTACGAGGTTTCGTCTTTCCGAAATAAGGGAAGACGGAAAACAATAATCAAGAGTTCAAGGGGGGAGGTAATAGATTAGAAGTATGGGTATCAAGGCGTTTAAAGAATTCAACGGGAATTGTCAAAGCAGTTTTGGATTAAAATCCTATTATGGTAATCCCTATTCACATATTCGTATCAGCACAGTTATGTAACTGATACGATATACTCAGACATATCTAGAGGGCAAGTACATTCGTCTACTAATCACTATATATCTCAATCCACGTAAAGTAGTTATGCGAAGGGCGAACCAAGTGCACTATGGTTGATCAGACCGTAATACACTGATTCTGAAATGTATTAGTGTAGTACTCCAATAATACATATATCATGAACAAGCTTGATAAAGAATAAGCTTGCAAAACAAGGCTATAATAGCGGCATAAGTTAAGGTAGTACAACAAGTATAAGTACGCTAGATTATGATGTAAGAAATTTCAAAACAATTCAAATTCACAAAAAAAGACAAGACTCTACAATCTCTACAGTTGTTATTCTAATTCCTTGTCTAAGTCGCTAGTTGACCCAAAAGAGGTATGGCCTTCTAAGTTCTACAATCTTAATATACACTATAGGTTGTCCGCCTAAAGCAGAGATTTCAAGAAAGTTTGGCGTAAAGTAGAGCTTCAGAGCTGTCCGCGTAAAAAGTCTGCACGTAAAAGTCTGAGCGTAAAAAGTTTTGCGCTAAAATTTGCGCATAAAATTAGCGTGCGTAAAGTCTGTATAAAAGTCTGCCTGCGTAAAGTTTTGCCCTAAAGGTTTGCGTAAAATCTGCCAACGTAAAAAGTATGCGCGTAAAATCTCCTGCGTAAAGTCTAGCATACGTTGCAGCGTAAAGTTGTACGAGAAACTCATGAGTTTGTCAGTCGAATTAGTGAATCCTGACATCTGACAAAAGTACTTGTACAACGATCGAGTGGACGGTTGTGATGATGAATTGCACGGAGATCCAGGTTGTCTTTTAGTGACATATTGGATACAAGTCATTTTTTACGCTCGAGGTGAGACAAAACCAGATGTCCCGTCAAAAAGCTGTTTCTTTTTGCACAGGGCTCGAGGCGTATCTCTGCATTTAATGCACGAGATTTGATCATGGCTGGGGAAAGCTAAGGCCGTAACAAATACGCTCACATCCTATCCTTATATTTTACGCCTAATCAGGTTACTCTACGCTGGTTATCTTATTATTCATGAATCATCAAGTTTACGCAGGGCAGTTACCTACGTGGCTTGCATGACGCAGGATAAGGAAGACTAAGGGATCGTGTGTAGCAGTTGTCATAACTGCGGCGTAAAGGAGACAACCTCCTGCATAATTTGGCTTCTAAGCCAACAAGAAAGTCATTTGGCTTTTACGCCAACTAGGCAGTTGTTTGGTTTTTACGTCAACAACAGACAATTGGCTTTTACGCCAGCAAGGGTAAAGGGTCTCTGGCGTAAAACTGGGTTTATCCAACATAGGATGAGGTTTCAGTCCTAGCATTCAACCTTGGATTTCTATTGTTTTCTTAAGACTAGGGTTAACACTATGGTCAAATTTTAAACTAATCCTAGTAGTGTTTAGACTACTCTCAAGTCATACATAAATACGTCAAGGGATAAGGGTAAGTTAATCTATAAGTAGTGATGCCAGGGTTCATTAGGTAATATGGAAGGCTAGGGTTCATTTAGTAGTCTGAACTTAATGATGTTTGAAGGCCCTAGTTGTGTTCTTAATAGGAATACTACCCTAATTATCATCCTATCAACAGGGATTCCTCTATTCTAGCAGGGGCTATACTCAAGGAGTTATCAGGGAAGCACATGAATCAAGCATGATGCAATTATGTAAGTAGGATAGACTGGAAGGAAGATAAGTCATAGTCAATTTTGGATGAGATCGTATACTCTAATCCTAGGTGCAGGCTTGCTCGGTACAGTAACGTAACCGAGACAATATGCTCTGACCTGCATGGGCCACCACTAAAAGCATGTCACGTGCCAGGCCCAAAAATACGTAGGACTAGGACACGTAAACATGCCAGCCGCCTGTATATATGGCAACTCCAATATACAGAAACGATAATACAGGCGTACGCTGTATAATGAACAATAATTCATAAGTGGTAAAAGTAATCACAAGTCACAGGGTAATATCTAAATCTCATCCACAGAAATCAAATATACAGGAATAACCAATAACCAGGTAACTAGATCTCAATACAGAGTATCTAAAGAATGACAGTCAGATGGAAACAAATCTACTGCCGAGATAGAATATAAAATGAACAAGATAAACCCTATATAAATACAACATCTAACCATCACGAGGCTCGAAGATCTCCTCGAAATATAAGTAGCCTGTCCGGATCTGCGCTCCCACGAATACTCAGGAACATCTACACCTGGAAAGGGACCAGGTCCTCAGAGGGACATAACAAGATACATAGAAGCATGCCATAATGTAAATACTGAATAAATAAATGGGGTGTGCTAACCATCTAAGTGAATGCAATTTAAAGACCTTATAGTACGCATGGGAATGTGTAGGCTTGACATATGCTGACGTAATTCACCAATCGTCGGGACTGGCTAGTATATGTGTCATATGCCCCCAGACACATGGGTAGCTCTGCAATCGGCCATCTCCGAGGAGCATGGTACCGAAGGTATAACATACAAGGAGGGGGGTGTCCCATACGCCTACTAGATGTCTTCCCCGCCCAATGTAGATGTACAAGTCATGAACACGACGTGGACATCTGGTACTATGATGCAAGTCTCTATAGAAATAAACAACTAAGCTAAATACCGTTACACGTGTTGCTCACACCGATGGCCAGTCGAATATGAGGCACGCGTCCCTACATAAACTCACTCTGTGACGTGTAATGATATGTGTCAAGGCCTGGGAAGTTATACCAATAACTCCACAACTTTTGGTGGGTCTACTAGACACTAGGTCAGACACAAGTCCTAACGTCAACTCCTTCGTTGACTGCACCCGAGTTTTCTCGAACGCGCACATTTATATAGTTTTAAAATAAATAAACATGTAACTAACAATAACTGAATTTAAATATTATAACAAGGCAAGGTATACTTGCCTGACAAGAGAGCTGCAAAATATAATGTCCAGATGTCAAATAACAAAAGTCAGAAACTATGGCCTCAGAATGAACATCTCCGGATGCTGAAATAAACATCACCAATGTTCCCAGAATAAGTCAAATAGCTAGAAAATACTACCCTTTCGTCCAATTTGGACACAGGGCAAAAATACAGTTTCTGGTCAACACGGGGTCCACAAGTGGGCCCGTCTTGCACCGAAAAATGTGTCAGAGACAATATTCTCCAAAGTTGTCAAACTTAGTGTCAACAAGTCCAGAACGTCGATACGAACCCAACGGAATGTCCAGAACTGGATTCCGATGAGCCGATCACAAAATCGCCCGTCAAGTGGAGCCGTGGGGCCTACGATACGGGATTTTGTCAACGTTCTCAGAATCGAACCAAACTTGGGTCACAGGACCAGCGTATTGCTACGAGTCCGATGACACAAGTTTCGTTTCGATCCGACGTGTGTACACAAAGTTGCAGCATATTTCAGAACAGGCGTATACGGGACGTTGTCGGCGGATACACGTTGATTTCGGTGTGCACGCACATCCAAATCAACTTCTGCGAAATCTCGCACGTCCGTATCAACGGCGCGCACGTTTCGGTGAAGACCGCGTGCGACCAAGTCGTCCCGTTTGGCGGGGCGTACTCAGTTCCGGGGTGAAAACGGGGTATTGTTTTTCCTGTTTTTGGATCGCGGTTCGCGATCGCCACAGGACGCGATGCACCGAGCGGGTTGCACGGGCATCGAGAGGGTTACATAGCCTACGTGTCACAACTGACGGAAAACAGAACAACGAGGAGAGAGAACGGGTTACCTGAACATGGCTCCATATAACAAGATTTTCCTGTGTCCGGTCACTGTGTTGTGTCCTGGTTGCTGTGTCCGGGTTCTGTCGTGTCCGGGGTTCTGCCGTGTCCTGGTCAATATTCAGGCGGAGGATCGTCGAGGCTTTGCCGGAGGCGCTCAGGCTGAGCTCGTCGGTCAGCGGGGTGGCCGGGCAGGGCACGGCGAGGCGGCTGGAAGTCGACGAGGCTGAGGAGGGCCGAGCTCGGGCTGAGGGTGAGGTGGTAGAGCGAGGAGAGGGTCGAGGTCGGGGTTGGCCGGGGTCGGGTGGCTGGGTCGTGGCCGTCGAGGAGGAGGGGGAGAAGACTGCGGCTGTGGGAAGAAGGACCACGGTGAGGAGGAGGAGGAGGAGGTCGAGGCCGGCGGGGTCTGCTCTGGGAGATGGCAGGCGGAGCTCAGGGGGAGGACGGTGAGGTCGAGGGGAGAGGGTCAGGCTGAGGGCGGCTAGGGCGGAGTGGAGGAGGATGAGCGGAGTCGTCGGGGAAGAGGAAGAGGGGAGATGGGGGCTCCGGGTGGCTGCTGTGGAAGTTCGAGGCGGGGTCGTGTGGCGGAGGGCGACGCTGGAGATGGTGGAGGTGGTTGATGATGGCCAGGTGGTGATGGCGGTCCGGCGGTGGAGGGAAGAGGGCGGACGGGGACTTGGGGAGGTCGGGGAGTCGAGGCCGGCGGGGGGGGGGGGGTGGGGGTTCAGTCGAGAGGAGAAATATGGGAGGCTGCTGTGGTGGCGAGTGGCGGAGGCGATCGGGCTGGGGAGGAGGAGGAGGAGGTCGGGAAGGGGCGGGCGGAGCTCTCCGGCGGGGGTCGGCTCGCCGCGGGGGAGGCGGAGGTCGGGGGAGGGGTAGCTGACGGCTAGGGTTAGGGTTAAGGTTTTCTTTTATATAAATTAATTTAGGGGTAAATTGGTAAATTCACAATTAAAGATATTTGTGGATATTTTCAAGTGGGTCCCGCTTCCAAATGGACGGTGCAGGTTCACCCTCCAATGAGGGGGTGACACCTCACACTGAAAATTTGCAGAAAAGTCCCTGTAATTTCATAAATTGCATAAAGGTCCTATTTTGGAAAATTGCACAATTACGAAATTATCTGGGAAAAACACCCGATTCCTGAAAATGCTAAAATGTACAGAAATGAGGGGAATGGCTGTGTGAAGGCCCTGAGGGGATGGGGGTAAGTCTGGGCAGGGACTGGGCCTGGTTTTCTTGGATGATACGGGCCACCGTATTAATTAATTAATAATTAATGCGCACGGTGTTCTCTAATTATTTAGAGGCAGGTAGGGCCATAATTTTAGTGCGGTGTCAATATACTAAATGTAGTATACTCAATGTAGAATAATAACGTATTTTTGTCTGGGCAAAACAGGTACCTGTTGGGCCTCTAATTGCTATTGGAACAGGGAAGGGTACAGGTCTGAAAATTAAATAGAAATTAAATACGGACGTTTGTAACGATATTTGTGCGACTAAAACGATACTCATGCCAGCATATCTGGGAGTTGCACAAAGTGCAGGATAGTAGACTCGCATGTCTAGGAGAGGTATGTGAACTTTGTTTGGGGATGACAGTCAGTGTAAAGCTCTAATTATTAGTGTGATGGACAGGTGCACAAATTAATTGGATATGTAAGCAAAATAAATTAAAATATTGCCATAAATCCTAAATTGCTAAAAATAATCCTAAAATGCTAGAATCTGGTCGAGGGAGTTTACAGAGCCCATTACTTCATCTGTGTACCGGTTAGCACCAAAGGAGTTAGTAGAACTGAAGAAACATGTTGATGATCTTTTAGAGAAGGGCTTTATTTGAGCCAGTATTTCACCTTGCGGTGCGCCTATCCTATTTTTACCGAAGAAGGATGGGACAGTACGCTTGTGTATTGATTACAGAGCACTAAATATTGTAACAATCAAGAACAGGTATCCTTTACCGTGCATTGATGATTTTTTCGATCAATTGAGTGGTGCTTGTGTATTCTCAAAAATTGATCTCAGATCCGGCTATCATCAGATCAAGGTGCGGAAGGAAGATATACCAAAGACAGCCTTCAGGACCAAGTATGACCATTATGAGTTCTTAGTTATATGTCGTTTGGTTTAACCAACGCGCCAGCTGTATTTATGAGTTTAATGAACAAGGTCTTCTACCAGTACTTGGACAAGTTCTTGGTTGTATTTATAGATGACATCTTGGTATCCAAAAACTACGAAGAACACGAGGAGCATCTTAGAATCGTGTTGGAGATGCTGAGACAGGAGAGGCTTTACGCCAAGTTTAGCAAATGTGAGTTCTGCTTGGACAGAGTACCTTTTCTTGGACACATAATTTCAGGGGAAGGACTTTCAGTTGATCCGGAGAAGGCTGCTGCAATTGAGGCATGGCCTATACCTACATCAGTTGTAGAGGTTAGGAGTTTTCTCGGACTTGCCGGATATTATCGGAGGTTCGTGTAGAATTTATCGAGGATTGCAGAGGCTATGACGCGGTTGACGCGTAAGGACCAGGAGTTTGTATTGGCAGAGGAGTGTCAGAAGGTCTTTGAAGAGTTGAAGAAGCGGTTAACAACTACACCGGTCTTGACCCTTCCTTCAAGATCAAGAGGATTTGTAGTATATAGTGATGTGTCAGATAGTGGATTGGGATGTGTTTTGATGCAACATAGAAAAGTTATCGCTTATGCATCAAGACAATTGAAGGTGCATGAGAAGAATTACCCAACGCACGATCTTGAGCTAGCTGTAGTAATTTTTGCATTGAAGATATGAAGGAACTATCTTAATGGAGAGCGAGTAGAGATTTTTACTGATCACAAGTGTCTAAAGTATGTCTACACTCAGAAGGAGCTCAACTTGAGGAAGAGGCGATGGTTAAAGTTGATGGTTGATTACGATATAGATTTGCAGTACCATCCGGGCAAGGCAAACATCTTAGCAGATGCACTCAGCAGGAAACCTGTTACGCCCCGATTCTGAGGAATCGATAGTCGTCCCCCGGACGTGATGTCGTACGGGCCTAGGTTGCGCACCGCACAAGGATAATCCATTTTGCATAACGAGCACATATTCATAGTACGCAGATAAATTGATACACAAAGTTGAAACATGAAAAAGTTCTCTTTATTGATAATATGAACATCTATTAGAAACTCTTGAACTGAGTCATAAGGTTGCCGCACGGGCTTACAAAAGTTGACACACAATGAGATAGTTGTCCTGTACATTACATCCTTTACTAAAAACTTCAAAATAAGGGACCTCCAGGCGGGATGATGGCCTTTCCACGGAGCTGCATTGAGTTTAAGTTGCTTGCTCCTTGGTCTTCAAAATGCTTGAAAAGATGGCACGATCAGGATGCACTGACAGCTGGACTGGAATAGGAAAAACGACTTCAGCTCCTCGCTCGGTTCTCCTTAGTGCGGGGAACATGTTTCAACGAGGGTCAGTATATCGAAACGTACTGGTGAAGGCGAGCTAACCCAACTATACCAATCAATACGTTGTTTATATGAAGCATGCATATTATTTGTGGTCTTTCCATTCTTGCCTTCGTTTATTTTACAGCAAGCAACATATATAAAATTTACAGAAATAAGCTTGCCACCGTTCGGTGACTTTTACCTGCCCGTCAGAACCACCTGCACAATACTTACCATGTCCTTCCCTACCACGAAGACACAAGTTAGCTTGCACATGTTTAAATATACGAAAGGATCACTGGCATATTTTCATAGAGGACGGGTTATAGTCTCGAGACGAAAATGATATGCAACGCAGGTGGTGAGCCCCGCTGCATAGCATTTCCGTCCATGACAAACGACTATACAAATTTTTTTGCCCGGATCGGATCGGTCCCGGCGCCCTGGCATCTGTCCGCGAAAACCAGAAACCTTGTGCCCAAGTTGTCCGTGATCAACGTTGTCCTTACAAAATAATCACATGATGCAAATGTTATAACAATACGAATGTGAGACTAGTGGCATGACATGATTCATTTTGCATAGTCTTCCTGAAGAATTTATTGCATGACAAAGTATATTCCATACTTAGCACAATTTTATAGAAGAAGCATACATTCTAACTAAAATTGAAGCTTAGCATAAGAAGGTCGTTCTAACGAACTATCATGCAGTAGATAACCATTCACAAGTTGAATTTGACAAGCATAAAGTAGTCCAAGTCTATTCTTTTTTTATCATGACATCTTTTTAGTTATTACTTGGTATCGGCTGATCGGGGAAAACAAGAATGCAAGATTTTTAGATGTGAAAACTTGGAGGAAGGGTCAACTGAATCGAATATAAGCCACTAACTTAGTTGGTTGGAGAAGGAAAGAAAAGATGTGCTTCAGGACTCCGCTCACGCGTCGCCTTCTGCTCGTTCACCTGCATTTTCACGAACAGCTGATCAATACCTCTTCCACTCTTTCCAATCTCAGAATTTAAGTGCAGTTCAACGAACACAAATAATAAAATCTATCGAAATCTTTCAAGAAAACACAAGCAAATCCGAAAACCAACTCAAAGCACGAAAGCAACAAGCGACAGCAAAAACTAGGCAACAAAAGATGCAGCGGAGAGGTCCCTCCTGACCCTGCCGCTAAGCCCATCCTCGGGACACGGTCTACTGAATATGGGAATCGATTCCGAAGAAGCAAATCCATAACGAGGATGAGTTCTTGATTCAATCTATCCCGATCGAACGATACCGTCTTGTATTTCTTAGCCACGCTCCCCGAATAGGGGGAACGAGGCACTACAAAACCTACAGCTTATTTCTTGACGATGTAGCCCCAACTATTAGAGGACCTTCAGGATCTTGAGATAGAGGTTATTCTGCCAGGAGAGAGTGGACAGTTGGCTAACCTTGAGGTTCAGTCTTCACTAGTTGAGAGGATCAAGGCGGCATTGCCTACAGATGCTAGATTTCAAAGACTTAGAGAGAGGACTGAAGCCGGTATGCAGACAGGACTTCGGATCCATGAGGATGGGACGTTGAGGAGTGGGGATCGCCTATACATTCTGAATGGAGAGTTGAGACAAGATTTGATGAAGGAGGCACATAGCTCTAAATACTTTATTCACCCGGGAGGTACGAAGATGTACCGAGACTTGAGGCAGTACTACTGGTGGCATGGGATGAAGAAAGAGATCGCACGGTTCATGGCAAAATGTTTGGTCTGTTAGCAAGTTTAGGCCGAGCATCAGAGGACCGCGGGTATGTTACAACCACTTCATTTTCCCTAGTGAAAGTGGGAACATGTCACCATGGATTTTATTACAGGATTTTCAAGGAGCCCCAGCAAGAAAAACGTAGTTTGGGTTATTGTGGACCTTCTCACGAAGTTGTCATATTTCTTGCCATTCAAAGTCGGACAGTCTACCAAGATTCTAGCCGACATGTATATCCGACAGATTATGAGCTTGCATCGAGTGCCAGTTAGTATCTTGTCGGATCAAGACTCTAGATTCATATCCCACTTTTGGCAGAGTATGCAGGAGAGTCTAGGCACTCGACTCAAGTTCATCACTGCTTACCATCCACAGACAGATGGCCAGTCAGAGCGCATGATCCAGATTCTAGAGGATATGTTGCGATCTTGCATATTAGACTTCGGAGGGTCTTGGGAAGACCACTTGCATCTGGTAGATTTCTCTTTAAATATTAGCTATCAGGCGAGCATCCAGATGGCACCTTTTGAGGTGTTGTACGGTAGGAAGTGCAGGTCTCCTATATGTTGGAGTGATATGGGTGAAAGACAGATACTCGGTACAGAGTTTGTGACGCAGACAGTTAAGAAGGTGAAGCAAATCCAGAGCCATCTTCGTGCAGCTCCGGACAGACAAAAACATTGGGTAGACACGCACCGCCGACCTTTGAATTTCAAGAAAGGAGAGCACGTATTTCTGAGGATCTCACCTACTCGGGGCACTATTAGATTCGGAAGTAGAGGCAAGGTGAGTCCAAGGTACATTGGGCCTTTTGATATCTTGGAGCGTATTGGTGAGGTGGCGTATCGTCTTGCATTACCCCCATCTCTAGAGGGAGTGCATGATGTATTCCATGTCTCACAGCTGAGGAGGTACGTGACCGACCCAAGTCACATAGTTGATCATTCCGAGATTGCGGTAGGTCCAAGTTTGAGATATGAGGAGCAGCCCGTGGGGATACTAGATACTAGTGAGAAGACGCTGCGGGGTCAGACGATCAGACTGGTTCACGTAGCTTAGAAGCATCAATCTCCAGGTGAATCCACTTGGGAGCGAGAGGATGTCGTACAACAGTGTTATCCTCACTTATTCGAGGATGCATGTATGGCCTCAGAACTGCCTTAGTTATTATGTCCTTATAGATTCATAGAGTAGCTTTATTCTTAATTACGAGAACGTAATTCTTTTAAGGTGGGTAGATTGTAAGTTCCCTCATTTTGAATAGGGTTATTTTGGTATTTTTTAAATTTATTTTAATTATTTTATTTAATAGGCTAGAGTATTAATTTTTAAATCCATCTTTTAGATATATGACCCTTTGCCGTGGCTTGGATATTTTAAGCATTGTACAACCTTTTTCTTCTAACAAAATTTATATCATTAATTTTGATTGAGTCTAATATAGTTGGAACATGAATTTTGCATTTATTTGTTCTCCCCCATGCTTCAAAAAAGATATTGACGAACGTCTAGAATTACGGTTACCGTAAAATTGTCTCATTTTGACTAGAACTTGACCCAAACCCAACACAACCATATGTAGGCATGTAGTGCACCCAAATATCCCCATGCATATACATATTTTATATATATTATATTTACATTAATTTATTTTTATTTATATGATTTCTATCTATAGAAAGTGGTATAGGTGGCATCCTAGTTGGCAAATAACTACCTAACCATTTTCCTAACCAACCAACAACCAAACCTTATCCAATTACAATCAAACAACTAAGTTTTCCCTCAAACATGCGGCCAAGAGAAGCTCCCCTTGTGGCCGGCCCCTACTAGCAATAGGAAATCCCCTCCTAAGTTTAAACCTATCCAAAAGGCCTATATATATATATATATATATATATATATATATATATATATATATATATATATATATATATATATATATATATATATATATATATATATATATATATATATATATAGCAAACCCTAACCCTAACAATTCCCTTCCCCCTCTTGTGGCCGACCCCTCCCCTCTCTCCAACATGTAAGAGCAGCCCCCTTCCCATCTCTCCCTCACAACCTCATATTATTCACCAAAAATCCCCTCATCTCTTCCAAAAGTTCACTTTTCATCATCCTTCCACCCAATCTCCACCAAACAACCATAAAGGCTCCACCATTGCCATCAAACCCATCAAGAGCCCATTTCCAGCATCATCAAACCATCAAGAAGGGAGAAGCAAGACAAGCACAAGTAAGAAGGTGCGTTCTTGAACAAGAAGGGGCACCGTCATCCAAACATTCAAAGCTTTCGGGTAAGGATTCAAACTATCCATCTCAAATCTCCATGGCATGACTCTCTTAGGTTTATCTAAGTTTAATGTTTTAGAACCCTCCCTTGCCATTTTTTCTACCATAAAAATATATGAGAACCTTCATGTTAGATCGATGATAAATTGGATAACGGTAGGGCTAGTTTTAGACTTTATGACACGATTCTTGGAGGATTTGTGGTTAATTTTAAAACTAAATTTAAAGGTATTTATTTAATGTAAAATAAGTATTTTAGGATTATTTTATGATATTTTTATCATATTTCTGAACCCTAAAAATAAGGGCCACTAGCCTATGTTTCGGATAACTTTATGGCATTGTTTTGCTAGTAAATAGAGGTTATTTTGGAAGGAATAAAAAGATAATTATTTTTTGTGATTAAAACAGAATAAAATATGATATTAGATGAATTTTATTGGATATAACTCATACCCACGGACTGGCAATGCTCTGAACAAGTTTCGGACAAAACTAGTCAACCGATCGTAGCCCTAATCTTGAAATATGCCAATTTTGTCAAATCTGAAATTTATTGCTAAAAATTAATATAAATAATGTTTAGCG
The DNA here is from genome assembly GCA_036927795.1 of Iris macrosiphon. Taxonomy (NCBI): domain Eukaryota; kingdom Viridiplantae; phylum Streptophyta; class Magnoliopsida; order Asparagales; family Iridaceae; genus Iris; species Iris macrosiphon. The sequence goes on from JAYESA010000015.1 coordinate 172,323,979, forward strand.
ACGCCCAAAAATTTGATGGATACTCCATGATTCACTACCAAAAAAAGTCAAATTAGCGACGCCCAAAAACGTCGCTAAATGACAAAAAAACGTCGCTAAAATAGTTTAGCGACGTCATTAGCGACGTTTTAAAGTAGTCGGAAGAAACCAAGTCGCTGAACCGAAATACGTCGCTAAACGTCGCTATACCGACGTTTTTTAGCGACTTCCATGAGTCGCTAAAATTAGCGACGTTTAGCGACGCCGCGTCACTAAATAGCGACGTTCTATAAAGTCGCTAAACGTCGCTAATGAGCGACTTATATTGCGACGTAACAGCGACGTATTTAATGACCTGGCAGTACTGCCATGTCACCAATTTGCGACGTACAACGACATATTTAGCGACGTTTGGCGACGTCGTTAGCGACGTTTAATGACACGTTGCTAAGTAGCGACTTTTTTAGCGACTTATTAAAACGTCGCTAGACGTCGCTAAACGTCGCTAAATACGTCGCTAAATTTACAAAAAAAGTAAAAAAAAAAACCTTAATTGTTCCAAGCTATTGTTCCTGTAATTTTAAAATTTCTAATTAAAAATAGACCCGGAGCAACCCTCCGTTGAATTCAATGGGTTCGCCGACCCCTTCGGTGGAACACTCAACACCGGATTAACAATATTTAATATGAATACAAGTATACAGTCATACAATTAATACACACAAATATTATAGACAGACAATAAAAGTATCACAGTCATAAAAGTATCACAGTATCACAGTCACACAAAATGGGCATAAACAACATCACAAAATACATAATATATAAGTATCAGAGTATCACAGTAACACAAAATTCATAATATATAAGTATATGAAACATCATAGTATCAATCTCGAGGATTTCCAAAACGGGGCAGATACCAGTCCCTCAAATACTGCGCATAAACAGCGTTTATGTTATCAAGCTCCGCTATGGGTGCTGGGTGACTGGAACTCCCTGTCTGAGATACAGCCGCGATAGGTGCTGGGTGACTGGAACTCCCCGCAGGTGGTATCTCTTCCTCCTTAACAGTAGGAGGCATCACTTCCTCCTTAACAGTAGGTGTCGCTCTCTTGGGTGCCATCTGGTAAGATAGATGAAAACAAAGAATTAGCAAAGAATTAGCTATTGGACCGGAACGGAATAATTAGATGACTCACAAAGAATTAGCTGTTTGTTGCAGTATAATAATGATACCATAATATCTTATTTATATCCTACGTGTCACAAAATAAAATGATTTTGTATTACTTAACTCCACCCTTAACATATTTAGAATATAACAATGAGGTTCCAAACTCATATTCATATCATTAACTAGCAGGTTGTGTGCATATCATTAATTAGCAGGTTGCAAGCCAAAATAACACTAACTTCCTCTAAATTCCACGTTGAGTCAAACGAAGGAATATAAGGCACAGTAGGATTGAGAAAGAAAAGGAATGCTACTCTCTGATTCATAACATTAACAATATATTTTTAGAAAATATATGTTCTCTCTTGAGAAAGAAAAGGAATGCTACTCTCTGATTGTGTCTGTGTGTGTGTGTGTGTGTGTGTGTGTCTCTTTAGAAAATATATGTTCTCTCTTGACCAGGTCTAACCCTAACCCTAACCCCAGGTCAAAAAACCTAACCCTAACCCTAAACCTAACCCTAACCCTAATATGCGTCTGTGTGTGTGTGTGTCTGCGTGTGTGTGTGTGTGTCGTGTGTGTGTCTGCGTCTGTGTGTCTGTGTGTGTGTCGTGTATGTGTGTCGTGTGTCTGCGTCTGTGTGTGTGTGTCGTGTGTCTCGTGGACCACTTGCTTTTGAGAAGATGAATCTGACCCTAACCCTAACCCTAACCCTAACCCTAACCCTAACCCCAGGTCAAAAAACCTAACCCTAACCCCAGTCAAAAAACCTAACCCTAACCCTAACCCTAACCCTAACCCTAATATGCGTCTGTGTGTGTGTGTCTGCGTGTGTGTGTGTGTCGTGTGTGTGTCTGCGTCTGTGTGTCTGTGTGTGTGTCGTGTATGTGTGTCGTGTGTCTGCGTCTGTGTGTGTGTGTCGTGTGTCTCGTGGACCACTTGCTTTTGAGAAGATGAATCTGACCCTAACCCTAAACCTAACCCTAACCCCAGGTCAAAAAACCTAACCCTAACCCTAACCCTAACCATAAATTTAACCCTAACCCTAACCCTAACCCAGGTCAAAAAACCTAACCCTAACCCTAACCCTAAACCTAACCCTAACCCTAATATGCGTCTGTGTGTGTGTGTGTCTGCGTGTGTGTGTGTGTGTCGTGTGTGTGTCTGCGTCTGTGTGTCTGTGTGTGTGTCGTGTATGTGTGTCGTGTGTGTGTGTCTGCGTCTGTGTGTGTGTGTCGTGTGTCTCGTGTACCACTCCTCAGTGTCTGTGTGCGTGTGTCGTGTCTGTGTGCGTGTGTCTTGTGTCAGTGTCACATGAGAGAGAGAGAGAGAGAGAGAGAGAGAGATTACCTAGAGCTCGAGGAGGAGGAGGGAGATGCCGGAGTAGCCGCAGCGGTCGCAGACCCGGTCGCCGGAGAGGGGGGGGGGGGGGCGGGGGAAATCGAAGCGTTTCGAAATTTTCGAGAGATGGAGAAAAGAAAACTGAGCCCTAATTAATCAAAATTTAGCGACGTTTAGCGACGTCAAGGTAAAAACGTCGCTAAAATAAAAAATAGCGACTCCAAAGTCGTCGCTAAATACGTTGCTAAATATTTTTGAAAGATACGTCGCTAATTACGACGCTAAACGTCGCTAAATAAGATATATTAGCGACGTTTAGCGACCTTAATTGAACTTATAGCGACGATTAATTTAAAATCTTAATAAAAGTCGCTAAACGTCGCTAAATGTCGCCATTTAGCGACGTCTAGCGACGATATTTACGGAGTCGCTAATTTAGCGACGTTTTTACTTGGAGTCGCTAAAATACGTCGCTAATCCCGCTTATTCTAGTAGTGATTTATAATCACTAGCTAAATTCGAATTTTGACCAAATTTAGATCTACATCAAATACGGAACGTTCACAGGTTCGGTCTGGCCTTTTGGTCAGACCCTTGGCATATATCTTATCAGATTGAACTGAAATGGTATTTTCCACTTTGAAGAAATTCATGGGTAAATTGGTTTCAGATCATGCATCAATGGTATTTTACTTCCACTGATCCCCTTTGCTATGGACAAATGATTTTGCAAAAGGCCCTACATGATTTTGTCACTTGATCATATATATTTATCTCTAATTTTCCATATTCACAATAGATTGTAAGTACTTAAAAATGTATGCATTGTTGGGGTTAATTGAATTTGGTCATAGTGACTAGTTATCACCACTCAATGTCGACAAAATCAATCAATAAGTTGTTGTTTAATATGAGAGGAGAGAAATGATGACATATAAATTACATATAATCTATTATCTTGAAAGATTCTACAGTTCTACCAATTTCAATCGGGATGCACTAGTACACTCATACTGTTTGCACACTGGGATAACATTGAGATGTCGATCGGTAATTATTTCGACGAAAATCTTGTCAATAGGGTTTACTTATCATGCCCATGTCCTATATACCTGGTGAGCAGATGCATGATAATCCATATTAATACCTTAATATATGTCTAATTGTATCCATTGGCAAATATTTGTTGAATAAAAGCATTATTATCCTTGTGCTATTACATTATACTGCACAAAAGCTTTGGCATTGTATGTTGCATGGGATATGTTATACACCAAGAGATAACATGATAATCAACGAATGTGACACAATTCTAAGCTCCTGAATCTAATAACAACAATGTAAACATTGCACCACAAGACAAAACTAGATTCTTTGCAAACTCCACCTCGCAAGTCGAATCAGACCAAAAGATCGATGTACCTTTTGAACAAAATCAAAAACCTTGTAACACATAAAATGAAATGGATCGATGTACCTGAGTTCAACTCATATATATATATATATATATATATATATATATATATATATATATATATATATAGCAAAGTCCTCCAGCATCACCAGGGCAGTCGATCAGAGGATTTTACTGTTATTGTTGCAGCATACTCCATAGGAATATCGATCTTCATTAATTTTGTTTCTTAAGTCTGCCATAATCACGAGGCATGTTTTCAATGTGAATGTCACATTCTATTCAAGGCTAACATAACAAGTAAACGACTGATCGATGAATATTAACTGAGGAGAAATTATTGGATGTGTCGGACGCAATGTATCTTTTACATGCTAATCATTGGATTATTATAAAAATATGTACATACACACATCTCTATGCAATCTAATAGTTGAAAAGGAATCGGATGAACTGTATCCGGTCCATACAATAATTTTTCCGAGGTTATTCTCTCTCCATTTTTTTTTAAGTAACTCTCTCTCTCTCTCTCCATTTGGATATCGCATTTGTGCATGCATGGTTCAACTAAGATTCCCAATATCCTAATGTAAAGTTTTTCATGATAAATCATTGATTATTAGGGCCGGCAGCTGACATATACTGGACGCATTTATTTACGACCATTGATTAATTTGCATGATCAGTAGATCCAAGAAGAACAGTTTGAAGCGCAAATCCATTCATTATTGACAGTTCAATCTGACAAAAGTTACTACTACAACTTCACAAAAAGGAATAATCAGCCTGCATGCAGAATCAGCCGGCTTTTCTATGCCCCGGTCCAACCCATTCGATCATAACATAATCTCTCTTTGAAAACATCTACGACTTCTTATCATCTCAATCTAACTATTAAAACCATATCCATCCTAATCCCTTTTTTCATTACTTTGAAGAAGAAGAAAGAAGAAGAAGAAGAATAAATGGACATAACAATATTTGTTGTAATCCTCTTCCTTTTCCTCCTCCCATTTAGCCGTTCAATTTCACCATCAACTACCAACGAGTCTTTCCTTCGCTGCCTCCACCAGTACTCGGTCTCCGACACGGTAGTCACCACCACCGCTAACGCCTCCGCCTTCACCACCCTCCTCAACTCAACCATCCAAAACCCAAGAACCGTCACCCACAAGACCACCAAACCCGTCCTCATCGTCTCCCCCACCCGCGAATCCCACGTACAATCGGCCGTCATCTGTGCAAGAAAGCTCGACGTCCAAATAAGGGTCCGGAGCGGAGGCCACGACTACGAGGGCCTCTCCTACGTGTCCCACTCCAATCCTTTCGTCCTCGTCGACCTCGCAGAGCTCCGGTCGGTATCGGTCAACACGGCCGACAGCACAGTCTGGGTCCAGTCCGGAGCGACGCTGGGCGAGCTGTACTATACCATCGCTGAAATGGCAGGACCGGAGTTGGGATTCCCGGCAGGGATATGCCCGACGGTCGGAGTTGGTGGCCATTTCTCGGGCGGAGGGTTCGGGACCATGGTCAGGGCCTACGGGACCGCAGCGGATCATATCGTGGATGCCAGGTTGGTGAATGCCGATGGCGAGATAAGGGATAGGAAATCTATGGGTGATGACCTTTTTTGGGCAATTAGGGGTGGGGGAGGAAGTAGTTTTGGTGTGATTTTGTCATACAAGGTGAAACTTGTCAAAGTCCCAGCCAAGGTTACAGTTTTTAGTGTAGATAGAAGCCTAGCCCAGGCTAAGCTTGTGACCAAATGGCAGCACTTGGCTCCCAAAGCTGATGAGAAGCTCTTCATTAGGATCATCCTTCTGGGTGATCAAGCTGAAAATGGGAACAAGAAGACAGTGAGAGCATCCTTCAACTCCATGTTCCTTGGCCCCAAAGAAGAGCTCCTCCACCTCATGGAGGTCAGCTTCCCTGAGCTGGGATTGGAAGAGAGAGACTGCAGAGAGATGAGCTGGGCCAACAGTACTCTCTACTTCTCAGGCTACCTTGACAATGGCAGAAACCTAAGTGCTCTGCTCGAGAGGGGGCATGATTTGTACTTCAGCTCTTTCAAGGCGAAATCGGATTTCGTTACGGATCCCATATCGGAGGAAGGGTGGGAGAGGATCTTGTCCACCTTGTTTCTGCGGGGAGCTGGGATTAATATTACTACTCCTATTGTCCTCCTTGAACCCTTTGGTGGTCGAATGGATGCCGTACCGGAGACTTCCACTCCTTTTCCGCACAGGAAGGGGAATTTGTACAACATACAGTATTTGGTGAAGTGGGATGACGATGATCATGAAGGAGGAGAAAGTAGGGTTAGGGTTAGGGTTACGAAGAAAAATATAGAGTGGAGTAGGAGGTTGTACAAGTTCATGACTCCTTATGTTTCAAAGAACCCTAGGGGTGCTTACTCTAACTACAGGGATTTGGACTTGGGAAGGAATATAGAGGGAGAGATCATCAGTTACCAGAAGGCTCGCGTGTGGGGAAAGAGGTACTATGGGGTTAACTTTAGGAGGCTTGCTTCTATTAAGGCTAAGGTTGATCCTGACAACTTCTTCAGAAATGAGCAAAGTGTGCCTCCTCTTTATATTTCTGAGACAATTAGGGGATGAGGTTGCATAACAAAATAATGATGTAAAATCATGCATATTTTTAATCTTGTCTATGTTTCTAATAACTAAATGAAACTCATATGAGATGAGAAAACTACTGATCAACTCATTTGAGATGGTTTTCCAAATAATGTCATTGCATGGAACTGTCACTACCATGGATTAATTACTCATGTGCATGGTTGATCAGTTACAGAATCATTAAAAGTTTTTCCTAATTTGTTGATGCTCAGGATTAATTACAGATATTTTTTTTTATTGAATTATTAGGTATTGTTCACAAGAAAACACAATATCATTGACAGATGCATACAACATTTCTAATGGATATTATACTATGTTTTCCTCCAAACGTGATTTCCTCAATTATTTGGTTGAAAAGACTTTTTGTCTTCTTTGGTTTATCGCTTACTTTCTGGCATCTCTGTACTGATAACAAGGGTGTAATATACCTTGTTGATAATTACGTCATTTATAGCAGAAGTCATCGTCTCCACCAAGAGCTTCTGCACTCCCAACAGTCCTGCGATGCCTCAAGATTGATCAAGCTGTGTCCTCGCTCCTAAGAACCTGAAAGGTTGCCCACGAACATGGGTCAGTACATATCGCGTAGTGGTGAGAGGGCTGACCTAACTCACCTAAAATCAACACTAAGTAATCATGTGATAGAACATTATTATTAAGTGTGATCTTGATCTGTTACCTTAGGATCATTTATAGTTCATAGTGACAAGAATGTAAACGATGCATATTGATCATATCTGACAGAAATTGTAAAGCATTGAACTACTCATGATCAATAAAAAAATGTAAAGTAGGTGAATTTATCATAATCAACGAGAAATGTAAAGCCTACATATATTATCACCATTTGGTGATTTTTACCCAAAATCGTATAGCCATCCCTGTAATTGGGTAATAACTTACTCTGCCTGCATAAGATGTTATTAGCATCTATCCTGTCTATACGAAGGTCATTGGCTTCCCCAAGCCATCTCGACTATCTTGGAATTTCAATGCCCCTTTCAGTGCAGGTAGCTAGCATCACTGCATTACCAAAATATGATGAAGTAACGACGTTTTTAGCGATATCGTCAATTAACGTCGCTAATTTTAAAGAATTTAGCGACTCCATAAATAATTGTCGATGTACGTCGCTGTTTGCGACGAATAGTGACTAGTAGCGATGGTTTATTGAGCTTAAACTGCATAACCACCATTATAAGTGTAACACCCCGTTCCGTTCTAGCGGACCTGCCGACTCAAACGGCAAAAGTGCAACTGTCCCGACCCGCTTTGCCTCAAAAGAGAAGCAAATGATATCCAGACTTGTCCCTACAGGATTGCAACTTAGGCTTTCAGAGGCTCGCTTGACGTATCGCTCTACCGAGGCGAATCATCGATAATGTGGGTGGCTACGGTGAACTTGTCTTTGCTTAGCCAACACACATAAAATTTGGAATGTTCATGCTAGTCGCTAGATGATTCACCCCCTGCATGCTAATAAGAATCCAACGCACCTAGCTAAGGGAATAATCCCAACTTGTGTTTGCTTGTGCTAGAACATGGAAATTGAAATACTGCTTATATTCAGACCCTCGCATGCTAAGTCCCTAACGGTTTTATCTCTCGGCTTACCTTCGGGTCCGAGCAAACGGGTTTACTTATGTTCCTTAGAAACGCATGCTTGTCTGCTTGAATGTTGCTTTGTTTTCATACAAACCCCGGGAGACTACTACGTAGTCGTTCCGTGCATGAATAAACCTGCAAGTATCCGGGACCGTTGGGTCTCCAAGGCAAATCCCCGAACCAGGGGCACGCATTAGGGTAATAAATACTGAACGTGAAATCCTATAACGTGACAACTGAATGATAATCAGATCAAGTTTATATCTGAACGAGAATCACGTCATGTAACGAACGAATCTCAGCTCTTGGAGCAAACGCTCGTTCAGATCACGAATCATAGATTATCATATCAAGTTGTGGATTTGAAACTGACCCTGACCTGCATGTCGCGGACAACTCGGAAACGAGGCATCGTTCCACGGGCGGTCTCCGGGGCACTGGAACCGATCCGATCCGGATGGAACATAACGTAATAGTCTCACGTGATTGACGGGATGGTTTGCAGCGCCTCACGTTCTTTCGTTGCATTCTCTACCCGCCAATGACTATGGTCCTTTATGGCTATGCCAGCGACTAACGTTCATATAGATAAGTCATCCTCGCTTAGCGGCTATCCGCGTGCGAGTTACTGCATTGCATCAAGAAACAACTGAACACCTGAACGATCATGTTATAACGACTCTCGTGTTTGCATATGCTATGCCTCCTGAATGTTATACTTGCCGTGCATGAATTTATAATGTTTGCCTTGGACAGGGAAGGCTAAATGGTAAGTCTCGTCGTGTTTTCTCTCATGTTGCACGGCGCACTGCCACACGAGTTAGGCTATTCAAATACTGCATGAAACTGATCCTAAGGCAACTAGAAAGACAACTTAATAGTTGGTGCACGGAACCTGTATTACGTGTTTGGATTTGTCGAGCGGGCGAGTAGCTTCCCCACCAGTGCATTCAATGTACTGATAATCCACCAGTTTGTATGCAGGGTGCGGGAGAACCTCGTTCGGTGCGGATGCCTCCTTCGTGCGTGCTAAGGCCAGGAGTTCCCTCTGAAGCCTTGGAGCAATGCGTCCGGAACTGAAGCACGTATACAAGACATAATGTTGTGAACATCGCCTGAATATCGTCCGTACAATCATTCCACAAATTGTAGCCACTTGGCACACTTTTACTGTTTCAGAGAGAGAAGCTTGAGCGACTTGTAATCTCGGCTATGCGCCGCCTGTAACACATGTTTATATCAATAAAAGAGTTGCTTTACTTCAACTTGTGTTATTCAAAGCTTCCGCTATATTGTCAACTCAGTGAACCTGTTACCGATCGCCTATGCGTTCATGACTCCGCTGCACTCAGACAATCTGTGCGACTTTGTGGCTTAGAACTCTTATCGCCAGCCAATGGACCACGGCCTTGCACGGACGTGGCTCACGCTCGTGCGGCATCATGCCCGGATGGGTCAAAGCGATCGTTCCGCGGGAGCGCTGGCGCGGTGATTCTCGCCTAGCGGGAACGGCCGATTTGCCTGCGGGAGATCGGGACGTGACAATAAGTTTCCTACCTTAAACTGCATAGCGAAGAGGATTAAGAACATTAGGGGGTTGAGGGCGACAATAGTGTGCATAATGAACTACAACTACTAATTCCTAATCACTTAAAGAAGTTGCCAACAAAGAAAATTAAGAGTTAACCAAAAAGAACTTGTTCTAGAAAACAATAAAAGGAAAAATGGGTTCAGGGATGACAGTGTGGTGAGAATTGGTCAAACATGTCTGTCGAGCCTTCTCTATATATAGTTGTGCCCTGCAAATCGCCATTTTGATTAGAAAAGGCTAAGATGATGATGATACTTTCATACTCCTTTGTTGAAACATGTCTGTTGAGCCTTCTTTATATATAGTATGGCCTTTTATTCTATCCCTTCTTTCTCTGCAAGTTCTTATGGTATCAGAGCAATTAAAAAGAAGAAAGAATTGCTACTATTGTTCTTCCTTAAGCCACCAACCATAACCACAAACAACAAAACAATTACCAATCCTGTAATTCACAACAGAAACGAACCAAATAGCACCCTCATATCCATAAATATCTCAAACCAAGCTCCACTTAAACTTACCACTAGCAACTACATCTCCTGGCAACTCCAATTTCACACTTTTTGTTGGATATGACCTCCTAGATGGATCAAAACCTTGTCCACCTGCCACTCTTACCCAAAATAACACCACCATACCCAAATCCTGCTTATATAATATGGATTCAGCAAGATTAAGTTAATTCTTAATGCACTCTCTCCCACTATCATCCCATTCATTATTAACAAAAATTGATTAGTTTGCTACTTGAATTATTTTGTGGAACACTGTCTTTTATGTTTCATTATTTGGTGGTACTAGTACTATGTGGAGAAAAAAAGATTATGAAGTTTATCGACTAGATTTTCCAATTTTTATTGTGCAGGGTAGTTCTAGTTTGTAGTTATAGATTTTCTAATTTTGTTATAACTGTACCATGTACCTGATATTTTCCAAGTTTTTGCCAGCCAATCTTTTTTGTGTCATCATAGACAGACAACTACATATGGATCTTAGAGATTTTTGTTTTTTTTGATGTCTATAAAATTTTTGTCGTCAGCTAGAAATTAGAGAGAAAAGGTCTCAAACTATTGGCAGTTTACCAAAATAAATGGTCTGTCATAGTTGTGTTTTTTTTTGGAATTCTTAATCTCGACATCTCTGTCAAGAACAAGAAATTAGTTTCAACATCTGTCAAGAAATCATAAGACTCACCAGCAATTAATTTTAACTAATAAGGATGGTGTTATATAATATACATGATTTTCTTTATATCCATCTGCTATTATTTATTTGTAAAACATGATTTCATTTCTTTTATTCATATGTTTTCTTAATCTAAGTTCCATTTTGCCAGGGCCGTTGGGTCTTTTATAGAGTTCATCAATGATGGCACAAACGTAATAAGTGAGAAATTTTGTGAAACTCTATTTGTATACTTAATCATCTTATAGAAACTTTTTTGCTTTTATATAGATCTATACAATTTGGACAGTAATTTTGCTTTTGAGTATGACTGGAATAGTAAACTACTAGAACTTTGGATGCCTATTGAAGTATGATTTGGCAGAATACTTTAGTATGATAGAGTTTCTATAATATAAAACTTGTTTTTGCATTTTCTTATAGTAAGTTTGAAGCATGATAGGGCTAATAATCGATAAGGTAGTTATGCTTTCTCAAGTTGTTGAGAGTATCAGATCCCTTTTTTTTACTTTTACTTGACTCATCTTGCTTTGTATTTCTGAGATAGTGCATGAGCAACTGGGTAATTCTCCTAAATTCAAGGACAAGCCTCTTTTTTGGGTAGTTCTTGTGAGCTGAATTTGCTTCTTTCTTATGGGCTGGTTGTCAAGCTAATGATTGCAGTTAGAAAACATGATTGCTCTTGGACCTTTTCTCCATAGTAGAACTCTGAAATGCTTAGATAGTGAATGCTAAATTCAAAGGTTTTTTTCGTAATAATTACACCCATGTCTGTAAAGGTTTTAAGGAGTTAGTTGAAGTTAAAAGGAAAAATCAAAGAACAGGATATATTTGAGACCCGGACAAGCAGCCCAGATCGACGTCCGCATATGAGAAGCAAAGAATTGAAAATATTGCTATTAACCAAAGAAAATTTGAGGCTTTGGGTTTGCTTCATGCATCAAATTGTTTAGCTCCATTTGAGAAGGTCAACCAAACAAGTTTGGCTGTAAAAGAAATGTGAGTGAGAGAGATGATGATGAGTATCGACCGGGCGAGTGTAATAATTTTCTTAGTTCGTCCAGCAGCGATGATGATAATAATGAGCCTTCTAATCCTCAAATGAAAATGTAATAAATATTAGATCTTCGAGTGATATGTTGTGTTTAAATTATGTTACTAACAATGCCTTAATATCTATGTATTTTGTACTTTTTAGGTCATATACAGTGGTCCCACTCGTAAATTAACCCGCCTTGTTCCCACACCTGAAGAGAACTCGATAGAGGGCTCCAATAACCTTCAATTGCATGTGCCCAGTCCTATAGAGTCACTAGCCAGTGGTTCAGGTAACTTACGGAAGAATGGATTACTGTCTACTGATATCTATCGCTTTGATATGTGTTCTCATCTTGACCACCAGTGGTATCTTTAGTATAGTGACTGATATTTATCACCATCACTGTGATCTTTCATTTTGATAGAATTGGGTGTTCTTTTACTGATATTTAGCATCATCGTTGTGATCTTTCACTCTTTTTTTTTTTTATTTCCTCATCATGGATATTTTGATATTTAATGAGTAAAATTTCTTATACTTATCTTAGCATAGTTTATATAGCATGGCTTGTCATTAATGTCACAACTGGATACAATATCATAACTTTTTTTACTGGTTAGTCAGTAACTGGAGCCATTCATCTGCGCATACTAGTTTTTAGTGTTTCAACATAGTGCAACAAGTGTCTGTTTCCTTGTATTCAACTGCTAAATATATGAATATTGGGATCAATGGAGTGAATAGCTAAAAATTACAGCCTGGGTTGCAATAGTGCGCCTTGAGCTGTGTCATAAACAAAGAAACATAATTTCTGAAATAAGTTCAGTTTATTTGTGTTGCTCACAACCACCACACCCTCCCTCCCTCCCCTTGATACCCACATGAAAAATAGGTCTCTTTCTCCCTCTTCTTAGACGGTTTATCGAGCACCGGACCCTGAAACTCAAGTTTTCATGGTAACTCTTATCCCAGAAGACAAAGCTGTGGTTATGATCAACCTTTTTTTTGGGGTTTATATTGTTGTTGTTGAGTGTAAGTGTGTTTATGTGCCAAGTCTGTGGGTTTAAGCAAGAGAGCAGGTATGGAGATTGTTATTTGGTAGGCTGCAGTCTGCTCTTACGAGAGTGTAGGTTTGGGAGTAGAATGATTATAATCTTTGATTACTCCATCTTATTAAGAGCAAGTGAGATTGTTCTTTCTACACACCTGTGTCTTGTTCACTCTCTGCTAATTATATTAATAAAATTAATTGGATCATATTGTTTCCATTGTTGTGTACTAGTTTGGGTCTCCACCTTTATCAGTTTCATCGAGTTCAAATTTTCTAACTTCTTGATTCCTTTGATATCTCCAAACTTGTGCAGATGGGGATATATAAGAACTTATAAAAGAAAATTCTTCAATCTTTAGCAATTTACAATCTTCTTATATATAATCTATTTCTACAACTCCTGTACTTACTATGTGTGCTTGCTTGATTGTTGTTGAATCAGTTTATTAGCGTCTTCCTTCTGTTAGGTGGTCTAGTAGGGATATGTTATGTTTCCTTTTCTTATGGATTCCTTTAATTATGAGCATATAGACACCCTCATTTGAATATATTTGTAGTTTGAGCAATCTAAATTGTCTGTATGTTAAAATATATGTTCTTTATCAATTATATTTAGGTTATTATTGGTAGGTCAAGAGAAGTATCAGATCTCATAAACTATTGAAGATAGTACAATCATTCTCCACAAAAAATCCTTCTAATTGTTCAAAAACTGAGGTCTACTAAACTGGAAATGTTATTTGGTTAGGATGTAGATAGTTAAAAAGGGTAAATCCAGAATAAGATATATGTAACTAAACTAGCTAATCAGTGACTATTGCATGTTTGAATTCATCATCACCTTGAGCAATAAACTCTCATACTCGTTGGTTGATACTTGATGGTAGAAAAACTTGAAGTAGAAATGCACCTTAGCTGGGTACAACTAGTGCTACTATTACTCTGCTCCTCATTAGTCATTGTAAGTGCTCTAGGAGAGTGGGTACTTATCAATACCCAATTGTTCAGTGCATAGACTCAGTGAAAGAATTAGGATTGTATCACATGTAGGACTAGACTCGGACTTCATAGTACAGGAAAAATCCACCCTAAATGTCATGTCAAGGGATACCCTCAACATTCAAACATACCTAACATGAAAATTTTCTTTTGGTTAGTCATTTAAATTTTTTCTAATCATGAAAATTTCTAACATAACTAAGTTTTTTTTATGAAACAAAATACGGTACATATATGTTTGCATTTTTTTTTTAGTCTTCAAAGATACATGTCATTCTTTTAGTATATATTTTGTTTTACTTACAATTTCTTTTGTTTAATTTTTGTTTGCAGGATCACATGGACAACAAGACATATTTTTGGGGAAGACATTCATATCATGAGATCTATCATCATTTTGGATAAGCTAATGTATAGAACGAAAAGATACATTATTATAGGCTAATGTTTTGGGAATACATTCAACTCATGTGTTTTTGTTTACATTATAGTTGTATATAGTACGTTTGTGGAATAAAATATGTTTCTCCTTGAATGGGTTATTTGAAGTTGTTGAGACATTAGGTTATTTGAAGTTGTTAAGACATTATATCGTATATCATGTTGCATGTACGTCAACTTATTGATCTTTGTTCTCAAGTTGTGTTTGAATACAAATTTCAATGTTTGCTCTTTGTTCTCAAGTTGTTTGAATACAAATTTCAATGTTTTATAAGTTATTTTCGAAATATTTATCTATGTCAAAAAATATATGCGAAAAAAAAAATATTATTTCTTAAGATAAATAAAAAAATAAATAAATTAGTTTTTGTGACATCAAATTTTGTAGTAGGAAGTGCTTATATATTTGGCTACATTAATTTTTGCGACATCAATATATGTAGCAAGAAGTGTTTTTATATTTGGCTACATTAGCTTTTGCGACATCAAAATTATGTTGCAGGAAGTATTTTTTATATTTGGCTACACTATTTTCGACATATTTTTTGTTGCTAATGTATCACCTTTCTGCGACACACAATACACATGTCGCAAAAAGTTATTTTATTAAAAAAACACATGACCTGTCGCCAAAAGTGGATAACTTTCTGCGACAAGGTGTGTTCATGTCGCCAAATACTTTTCCAGACGGGACAACGGCAACATGTGTGCGACATAGCGAGATATGTCGCAGAAAAGTTTTAGCGACATAAATCTATCTTTCCGCTACAAATTGTTTGTCGCTGAACATGCATTTTCTTGTAGTGTCATTAGTCTATAATCAATGGAATCTACCAATTGAATAGAATGTTTTCCTTGATCATTCCCCGACCTTGGAAATTAGCATACTACCTCCTCCTATAAAACTATGTTACATCAAGAGTCTCTATTTAATTTTACAACTTGTTTTTCCGTAACCTTAATTTCAATGCTCGTTATCTTGTGTGAGGATTAAAAATTATTTTCCTTCATCTTTCAAATTGTGCCACGTTTGCTGAATCCAATACAATTGAATATTTTCTTCTTCTAATTATTTTGTTTCCCTCCTTGAGGTGTTAGAACTTGACAGGTTGAGTTGTTCATTTAGTTTAGATTATGATTTGGTAATTATCCTTTAGTTTTAAATCATGTAATCCTTATCCCTATATATATATTATATTCTCTCTCACGTTGAGGGCTAGAAACTTCTTCATTCTTAATATTAACACATTTTGTTCTATAAGCACTATGATTAAGACTTTAGGGATGACCATTACCTAGGAAGTTTTATAATGCACTAGGATACCCTAATAGTACCAAGAACTTTCCCCCGTATACCTTAATGAGAGTTTCTACCTTATCTACAAGAACAAGACTATTTTATAGAATCCCAATAAAGCAATTACAGTATTAGTTGAATCTTTGTAAGTTAGGTAGTGTGCCCCACAACTTAGAGCCATATAGTCCTTATGACCCATTAATGACGTACAATTGAATGACACTAACTATATGCTAGTGTAAGAAGATAGTGTTTATCCAGATTGTAGAACTTTAGAGGCCCATACCCCTATTTGGTCGACCGGAGACTTAGACAAGAAGTTAGTATGGCAACTGTAGAGGCACACACCGGACGAGTCTTAGATTCTTAATGGACTTGAACTATTTGTATCTTCATTCGTCATAATCTCACGTACTTATATTTTTGGACTATCTTGACTTATGATGCTATTATAACCTAGTTTTGCAAGCTTATTCTTTTATCGAACTTGTTCATGACATACGTCTTATTGGGGACGCCCACTAATACATTATCTAATTAGAATCAGTGTATTACGGTCAGATCAACCTTAGTGCACCTGGTTCGCTCTTCGTACGACTATTTTACGCGGACCGAGATATAGCTGACTTAGCTTATTAGATCAATATATTTGTCCTCTAGACAAGTCCGAGCGTATCGTATTTGTTACATAACTGTACTGATACATGCTTGCGAATAGGAATTTATCAAAATATGATCTCAATCCACCACTGACTTGGCAACTCTCTTGGATTCTTCAATCACCTTTGACTCTATATTTGAATTTGATTACACCTTCATTGAACTTTTATTGTTTCAGTCTTTCCATATTTCGGAAAGACAATCACTCGTGCTTGACAAAAGTTAGATACATGGATAGTACTAGGTAAATACTCCATAGAAAAATTGCATTACTAGGTGGTTGTCTTTTGTGAGTAAGGACGTAAAACAAGTGATATATTTCGTGTTAAAATTTTATTTTGAGGATTGAATCACATGATTAAAAAAAATTAAGAAAGTTTTCCTTAAGAGTATAGTCTTGTGTGATAGATCGATAAATTCTAAGTTGTATAGTCTTCTGTGATAGATCGATAAATTCTAAGTTGGATAGGAGTTGCATTGTCAACTTGAGTTGAATGTTAAATGAAGGTGAAAAACTTATACCGTAATCAAGTAAGATAAGATCGAGAGAATTAAGTCATTTTAAAATTCGAGAATTTTTAGAAGAATGATTAAGTTGATAATGATTTAACTTTAAAGAGAAGAATGCCTTATGGAATAAATTTTAAAATTTGGATATATTGGACCAAATATTTATAATTTGAGCATATGATTTAAATTTTGAATATTGGGAGAATTGAGTCATCGATTTAAATTTTGAGGATAAATACATAATTCTAAACATGAACATTGATGGATTGAATTTAAAATTTTACAATTTGATGATTTGAATTAAACGTTAAATTTTGATTGTTGAAAAACTTATTTAAAATTTTGAGGATGTAAATTGAATTTAGAATTTGATGGCTAAAATTTTCAAATAGATTTGATGTATTATATTTTTGGGTTATTTAAATTTTCGAGGGGATTATGATAGCTTGGATCTTGAATTGTAATTTGATGTAGGTTATTTAAATTTTGAGGATGTTATATAGATTTGAATTACATTTACAGTGTAATTATTTGAATTTGAGAATATATTTTTATATATTAAAATTAAATTTAAATATTGATTTTGAGAAGAATGTGATGAATTTGATTTAGATTTAGATGTGTTATAAAACTTTGGAAGATTAAGATTGCCTTAACATAGATACAAATTTCGAGAATTTAAAATTTGACGACTTCAACGAGTACAAATGTAGGTATAGTGGCTATTGAGAATTTATAGAATAGAGGGACACCCTTTTAGATCATTAGATCATAGATAGTTCAATACCATTCATGTAACCAAGTAGTGGAGGTTCATCCTCCGTTGTAGCAATATCTCGTCCACTTAGATTACAGTTCATCCTCCGTTGTAGCAAAAAAGGGAAAGGGAATAACTAATACCATCCGACCGTTATATTCTGCCTATGTCCCCTCTCTCTCTCTCTCTCTCTCTCTCTCTCTATATATATATATATATATATATATATATATATATGGTTTGCAGATGATAATCCATATTAATACCTTAATATATGTCTAATTGTATCAATTGGCAAATATTTTTTGAATAAAAACATTCTTGTCCTTGTGCTATTGGCAAGTAGTGATATTTATAAATGTGCGTCAACTTACACATTTATCTTTAATCTGTGGGTTCATATTTATAAATGTTTTGCACACATTATTATCTAGAAAGCTAGCGGTTCCATTATTATAATTTCACCAACATTAGCAATTAACATTGTCAAGAAAGATATTTTGGCCTGGTATAACATTTTTAAATTTTCATTTCATTCCATGGACCTAGTCATATTTTGCTGAGTCTAATGTCGCATGTTAAGAGGACTATTTCCTGAGAGAAGGTTAAAACAACTCATGTAGTCTAGAAGTAGTGTAGTAGATAGTTCTTTGGAGGAACTTTCCAGTTTGTATCTTTTGTTTCATTGGAAAACAATTGAAGAGCTTGTTAAGATTAATTAGATTAGACTTATGATTGGATTTTTTCTTTTGTAATAAGGATACATATTTTTCTCCTACTTCTATACGGATATGAATTCGTTTTCCATCTATATATATTCATAGCTGTATTGCTCTTTTACATCATCCAACAATAATATCAATATTGTTGATTTATAACATGGTATCAGAGCAAATGATTTTTCAATCCCAAGTCCGTTCAAAATTTCTTCCAGATAATCAATATTGTTGATTATCTCTTTTTTCTCTTGTCGTCTGCTCCGTCACACTGTCTAGTTTATTACCACCGCTGAAGCATAGACCTCCCACCTCCGATCTTAAGGGCGACATCAAGAAATTTGTCAGGTGGTAGCTAGACCAACCGAGTTTTTCCGACACACGGATGACGCTCGTCGCACTCCGTGGTATTCTTCACATATGTTGAAAATCCCACCTACTCCAACATCAACTGATCAAACAACCTTATGTGCAAGCTTACACATTTTGATCTTTAATCGTGTTCAAATTTATGTTCTAATATCACACACACACACATTTATATGTTTCCTATAAGTTTAATATATATAAAGCAATTTCATTATTAATTTCACCAAAATTGTCAATAGAGAGGTTTTGGTAGAATTGTTTCTTCAAAATTTCGGATGACTGTTTCCTATAGGTTGGTATTGCTGAGTCTAATATGGATCCTTCCTAAGTCTAACTAATATCCAAGAAAACTTCATATTTTACAACTAATTAGGTAAGGATGACTGTTTCCTGAAAGATGTGATGGCCAGACAATTAATTGTCTCCATCGATCGATCAAGATGTCAATAGATATTTCTTAATTTCCACATTATATATCTATTCTTCTAGCTATAAATACCCATGTTCAGTACCTCCAAGACCTCAAATCAAGTTTATCGATAAAAACTGAAAACTTGTATTTAGCTTCCTAATTAAGACTTAATTAGACTTTGAGAGAAAAAAATAAAATGGCTGCTCAGTACTTGGCAGTGCTGGTCGCTCCTCATCACTACTTTCAGTAGTCTCTCATCTGCTTCGGATCCTAGTCCTCTCCAAGACTTCTGTATCGCTGATAAGATGTCCAACGGTACATTAACATTATATATGCTTCTTGATTTTGTCATATATATATATTTTCTAACGCGGCTAATTTCTTTCTTCATTAATTGTGAACAAATATATATATATATAATATATATATATATATATATATATATATATATATATATATATATATAGCTAACTGTTTTAATTTCTAATTTATGATGGATGGATGGATGGTAGTGCAGTGTTTGTGAATGGATTAGTGTGCAAGGACCCGAAGCTTGCGGTAGCTGAAGATTTTGCCTTCTCGGGCCTGGACAAGGCTGGCGACACAAATAACTCACTCGGTTCAAAGGTGACTGCTGTGAATGTGGCTCAAATTCCTGGCCTCAACACCCTTGGCATCTCACTGGTTCGCATAGACTACGCACCCAATGGAGGACTCAATCCTCCTCACACACATCCCCGAGCCACCGAGATCCTAACTGTTTTAGAAGGCTCACTCTATGTTGGGTTCGTAACATCCAACCCCGGTAACAAACTCTTCACCAAGACCCTCTACAGGGGCGACGTGTTTGTGTTTCCTGAAGGACTCATCCATTTCCAGTTTAATCCTGATCATAATCAAAAGGCCGTGGTAATCGCAGCCCTCAGTAGCCAGAATCCTGGGGTCATAACCGTTGCAAATGCCGTCTTTGGTTCCAAGCCAAATCAAATATCGGACGATGTTCTTTCCAAGGCCTTTCAGGTGGACAAGAAAACAGTCGACTGGCTCCAGGCTCAGTTCTGGACCGATAACAACTAACTCACTCAAACTACCAACCGATCGATATATTGCAAACAATACATATATATTGTATTGTTAATTAGTTTGGGTTGAATAAGCAAACTTCGATGTTCTATATATTGTAATAAAAAGTATCGATCAGTATAAGCAAAAAAAAATATTGTATGTGTGCTGGCCAACATTATATAACCTCTGCTTTGTAAAATTAATTTATTGGCCTCAGCGATGGACAAAGCACTGACTTCTCTATGATAACTACCGTGTTCCCGGTGAGTATTATTCTTAGGATATCTATATGGTAAGCAAAGAATGAGAAAAACAACAATATATGATCATCAAAGTTTCATACAACAAAATTAAATACAAGTGTGAACCCCCCCCCCCCCCCCCCCCCCCCCCCCCAATGGGTAAAATAATAGCTGAGGATAGGATGGCTATTCCCTTTTGGATATGTTCTCAAGAAGCACAAATATACCATCTGGAGACAGTATAACCTTTTATGCAATTTATGTACTACTCCCATTCCATAGATGTTTCAACAAACAGAGGCTGGCCAGGCTCAGGTCTTGATTGAACAACCGTGAGAGTTTTGTCTCATTTATGTACAGTATTACTAGAGGCACTAAAAAATACTTACTCGAGCTATCCACATTTTTTTTTTATTTACAAATTGAATTGTTAATCAAAAAAATTACTAACGGACAGATCACTACATAATGAAAATCAAACTGTAGAAAAATTCTATTGTCCCAACAACATACTAGAAATTTTTTATAATCCTTACTGGCTCCAGAATTTATCTTGGACTGTAGTAGGACTGTAAAATCCAGTAGATAGGTAGGAATGTAAATATTTTTGACAGTCCACATATTATGTAGTGAGCAGTCCTGACAAACTTGAAAATAAAAAAATGGACAGATCCGAATAACTTTTGTATTGTTTTTAGTAATATTCTTTATGTATTCCCATTCCATAGATGTTATTCTCTCTCCATTTTTTTTTTAGGTAATTCTCTCTCTCTCTCTCCATTTGGATATCACATTTGTGCATGCACGGTTCAACTAAGATTTCCATAGTCCTAATGTAAAGTTTTTCATGATAAATCATTGATTATTAGGGCCGGCAGTTGACATATACTGGAAGCATTTATTTACGACCATTGATTAATTTGCATGATGATCCAAGAAGAACAATTGAAGCACAAATCCACTGACACGACACGGAAAATAACACAGATCCTAATCCTAATCCTAATCTTAATCCTATTTCTCTTCTAGTTAGTTGTCTGAGTTAATTAGACGCAGTCTTGGATATCGACATCGTGCACAATACGATATAGATTCCGACTCAAAGAGAGTCGTATACACGGACACGGGAATGACTCTTCAAAGCCGAGACACGACACGGTATTGGCTTCTTCCAACTTGGGTTAGAGCGGTATCAAACCTATCCTTGACACAAGAGTTCGTGTTCGGGTGGTTGTGGCACGACATTGATATATGTATCACGTAACCAAGGACACATCGTCCCCCTTGGCCCTGACGACCCCCCTCGGCTCCCTTCAACCCGGATGACCCCCCTCCTCGGTCAGAGGGTCAAGTAACCTATATTTGGAGTGAGTGTTGTTACGCCCCGATCTCCCGCAGGCTAAATCGGCCGTTCCCGCTAGGCGAGAATCACCGCGCCAGCGCTCCCGCGGAACGATCGCTTCGACCCATCCGGACGTGATGCCGCACGAGCGTGAGCCACGCCCGTGCAAGGCCGGATTCATTGGCTGGCGGTAAGAGTTCTAAGCCACAGAGTCGCACAGATTATCCGAGTGCAACAAAATTATGAACGCATAGGTGATCGGTAACAAGTTCACTGAGTCGACAAAATAGCGGAAGCATTGAATAACACAAGTTGAAGTAAAGCAACTCTTTATTGATATAAACAAGTATTATAGGCGGCGTATAGCCAAGATTATAAGTCGCTCAAACCTCTTTCTCAGGAACAGTAAAAGCGTGCCAAGTGGCTACAATTATGGAATGATTGTATAGGCGATGTTCAGGAAACGTTCAGATGATGTTCCAACATTAAGTTTTGTATATGTGCTTCAGTCCCGGACGCAGTGCTGCATCGGAGTGATCTCCACGCCTTAGCACGCACGAAGGAGGCATCCGCACCGAACGAGGTTCTTCCGCACCCTGCAAACGATCTGGTGGGTTATCAGTACATTGAATGCACTGGTGGGGAGGCTACTCGCCCTCTCAATAAATCCAAACACGTAATATAGGTTCCGTGCACCAAGTATTATGTTGTCTTTCTAGTCGTCTTAGGATCAGTTTCATGCAAAGATTGATTAGCCTATTTCGTATGGCAGTGCGCCGTGCGACATGAGAGAAAACACGGCGAGACTTACCAACTTACCATTTGGCCTTCCCTGTCCAAGGCAAATATTATTAATTCAAGCACGGACAAGTATAAGCATTCAGGGGCATTCATAATGAAAACCAAGGCAATAGCATATGCAAGCACGAGAGTCGTTGTATCATAATCGTTCAAGTGTTCAGTTGTTCATTGATGCGATGCAATGACTCGCACGCGGATAGCCGCTAAGCGAGGATGACTTAGCTACATGACATGAGTCGCTGGCATACCCATAAAGGACCAATCCGCAGATAAGAATGGAACGCAACGAAAGTACAAGAGGCGCTACGAACCATCTCCTGCACACGATGGATCGCACATGAAGTGGTCCAAATGGATTGCACATGAAGTAGTCCCAGGCCAAGTGGAATACAACGAAAGTAGAAGAGGCGCTACAAACCATCTCGCCTTGAACACGAGGGGACTACACGTAAAGTTCCATCCGGATCGGATCGGCCCCAGTGCCCCGGTGACCGTCCGTGGAACTGTACCTCGTTTCTGAGTTGTCCGTGAGATACAATTATTGGTCCTTCCAATTTTATGAGATACACGAGAACACGAGATGCTTGAATCATGATTCCACGTTCAGTGAATAACTTGCCTTGATGTATTTCCCCTGGGGCGGAGATAGCCTTGATGACCTAACAGTCCCGGATACTTGCAGGTTCAATCTTGCACGGAACGACTATTAGATAGTCTTCCGAGAAAAAATTAGATGAATGCATGACATGCACAGTGATACACAATTGAGGCATAGTTTATGCGACAAGCATCAACGAGGCGATATACAAGCAGGTTGCCATGCGTTTCTAAGGGACTTAAGCAAACACGTTGGCTCGGACCCGAAGGTAAGACGAGAGGTGAAACCGTAAGGGAATTTAGCATGCGAGGGTCTGAATATAAGCAATATTTTATTTTTTATGTTCTAGCATAAGCAATACAAGTTGGGATTATTCCCTTAGCTAGGTGCATTGGATTCTTATTAGCATGCATGGGTGATTCACCTAAGGACTAGCATGTATTATTCCAGATTTTATGTGTGCTGGCTAAGCAAAGACAAGTTCACCGTAGCCACCCACCTTAGCGATGATTCACCTCGGTTGAGCGAAACGTCAAGGGGGCCTCTGAAAGCCTAAGCCGGATCCTGTAGGGACAAGTCTGGATATTCTTTGCTTCTCGTTTGAGGCAAAGCGGGTCGGGATATTGCACTTTTGCCGTTTGAACCGGCAGTCCGCTTGAACGGAACGGGGTGTTACATCCTACCCAACTCAGAAAAAGTCTCGTCCTCGAGACTTACTGAGGACAAGCAGTACGTTTCAATCAATTTTGATTTAACGATACAAGGCTGAGGCAAACCTATTCAAGTCGTTGTACTTGTTTATTTGGATATTCACTTGCACAAGCATTCGAGATCAGCATATCGCGAGTGTGGATCGTACACATACTCGAAGTAACCCTCTAATACATGAATTTCACCAACTCGGCGATAGCGAAGTCTTAGCACTCGAGTTTCACATCTTCTTAGGTCTTGGATCGTGCACAAGTTCAAGGCGTCCCTCAAACATATGCATTGAACCAAACTTAGAGATAGTGAAATCGGACAAGCTACTTGCGTAATTCATAAGGGTCTGCACATGTCGGCACAAAGGCCCCAGCATCATAATTTTATACAAGCAATCATATTATTCTAATGCGCTTTTTGAAAGTATTTAGACTCATTGTTGGAATATTCCGTTTGGGACATTGAGAGAGAGAGAGTGCACATAACCCACGAACGATCTTTCGAAACTGAGATATCGAATCAAAGTCCAAAGGCGTATAAGCCAGGCTCTGATACCAACATGTCACGCCCCGATCTCCCGCAGGCTAAATCGGCCGTTCCCGCTAGGCGAGAATCACCGCGCCAGCGCTCCCGCGGAACGATCGCTTTGACCCATCCGGACGTGATGCCGCACGAGCGTGAGCCACGCCCGTGCAAGGTCGGGTTCATTGGCTGGCGGTAAGAGTTCTAAGCCACAGAGTCGCACAGATTGTCCAAGTGCAGCAAAATTATGAACGCATAGGCGATCGGTAACAAGTTCACTGAGTCGACAATATAGCGGAAGCATTGAATAACACAAGTTGAAGTAAAGCAACTCTTTATTGATATAAACAAGTGTTACAGGCAGCGTATAGCCGAGATTACAAGTCGCTCAAGCCTCTCTCTCAGAAACAGTAAAAGCATACCAAGTGGCTAAAATTGTGGAATGATTGTACAGGCGATATTCAGGTAACGTTCAGATGATGTTCCAATATTATGTCTTATATATGTGCTTCAGTCCCGGATGCAGTGCTGCATCAGAGTGATCTCCACGCCTTAGCACGCACGAAGGAGGCATCCCCACCGAACGAGGTTCTCCCGCACCCTGCAATCGATCTGGTGGGTTATCAGTACATTGAATGCACTGGTGGGGAGGGTACTCGCCCGCTCGATAAATCCAAACACATAATATAGGTTTCGTGCACCAACTATTATGTTGTCTTTCTAGTCGTCTTAGGATCAGTTTTATGCAAAGATTGATTAGCCTATTTCGTGTGGCAGTACGCCATGCGACATGAGAGAAAACACGGTGAGACTTACCAACTTACCATTTGGCCTTCCCTGTCCAAGGCAAATATTGTTAATTCAAGCACGGGCAAGTATAAACATTCAGGGGCATTCA
This sequence comes from Iris macrosiphon, assembly GCA_036927795.1. Taxonomy (NCBI): domain Eukaryota; kingdom Viridiplantae; phylum Streptophyta; class Magnoliopsida; order Asparagales; family Iridaceae; genus Iris; species Iris macrosiphon. The sequence goes on from JAYESA010000015.1 coordinate 172,349,334, forward strand.
TAGTGAAAACCAAGGCAATAGCATATGCAAGCACGAGAGTCGTTGTATCATAATCGTTCAGGTGTTCAGTTGTTCATTGATGTGATACAATGACTCGCACGCGGATAGCCGCTAAGAAAGGATGACTTAGCTACATGACATGAGTTGCTGGCATAGCCATAAAGGACCAATCCGCAGATGAGAATGGAACGCAACGAAAGTACAAGAGGCGCTACGAACCATCTCCTGCACACGATGGATCATACATGAAGTGGTCCAAATGGATTGCACATGAAGTAGTCCCTGGCCAAGTAGAATGCAACGAAAGTACAAGAGGCGCTACAAACCATCTCGCCTTGAACACAAGGGGACTACACATGAAGTTCCATCCGGATCGGATCGGCCCCAGTGCCCTGGTGACCTTCCGTGGAACTGTACCTCGTTTCTGAGTTGTCCGCGATATGTGGCCACGTTTCGCAGGACGCATCCCGTATCGAAGATTTTTGGTATTTTGAAAACAAGTTTTTGGTCATTTTGGAATCAGAATAATTTAACTATTAAAGGAAACTAATAAAAACTAAAAGAACAGTAAAAATCTCGGTTATATTGTGAAGAAGTTATTTTAAATATATTTTGAAAATAATTAACGAGTTGGTAGAAAATTGGACATGAACATGGGCACTTGGACTGAATTTCTGAACTATTGTTGAACAGTTTTTCTGCCAACTTTCGGTCGATTTTTTGATCAAACCCGGGGGCCTAAATTCGTTCCACTTGAAGGAAATCCTAGGGGGTTAGGTTGTGAACATACCAGCAAAGATGGAAGCGAAATGGACGAGCGAGGAGGGAGAAAACTTGGCGAGAATGGGGGGCCGCATATATAGATGTGTGCGTGTGCGCACGGTCGGCCGCGTGATTGCTTCTGTTCGCGTTCGACGGCGGTGCGACGGCGCTGCGGACAACGTTGCGGGCGGCACTGCGGCAGTGGTTTGACGTGGGTGATGGTGGAGGTGGTATGATTTGGGGTTAGGGTTTAGCATGTTCACACACACACACACACACACACACACACACACACACACATATATGGGAAGGGTAATACTGTGCACGGGTTGGGTATTTTTAGGTTTTGGGTTTGGGTTTTGGGTTAATGGGTTTAGGTTTGGGTTTAGAATTTAGGTTTTATTTTATTTCTTTTCTTTTGTTTTATTTATGCATAATTATATGTAGAAAATTTTCAAAAATAGTTAGGCACTTGAAAAAATTCTAGAAAATTTATATTTCCTCTAACAATTAATTTACAATCAAATTTTTATCTATTCCAATAATATTTACTAATTATGAATGAATATTAAATTAATTAAATAAATCCATAAATTTTATTTTTTATATAATATTATATTGGGAGCATGCAGGGGGTTTGGATAACCCAACTCGAGTGCCATGTGCGTAATAGGACCAGTTAGGCTCATAGTATAGATTTGGTTAGAAGTAATGGGTTGTGGTGGTGTGTTAAAATCGTACGCCACGACAAAGGGGTTAATCAATCATTGTTTTCTCGTAATTGTGTCGCAAAATTTGTGCGACCAAAATAAGGCACGAGATTGCGAATTTGTGAGGGACAGTCATGGCAGGAGCCTAATTTGACTCGTCTAAGTCGAGCATGCTAGGTTGGTTGAAAGAAAAATGATAGTGTTGCACTCAAGATCTTAAAACCATGGTGGTTGGTTTCCAAAGTTTAATTAAATAATCGAATAAGTACTTAAAATGAAAAATAATAATTATTAATTACCGAACTAACCCTATATAAAAATCAGCACTTCTTTATGAATTGTCACATCCATCACTCCAGTCACTTTATTGAAATGTATTTAATGCACGTCACTCAGTACTTTTTCCAAGGAGTGGACTTTGCCTATCATGTGTGGCACCTGTCCTATGCGGCACCTGTCATATGCGACTCTGACTCTATGCATCCCTGGTTTTCATGCGGCCCTATGTGCATGTCTTATTTATTTTTTTGATTTGGATATTTTTTTGATTTTCTTGATTTGGATGTTTTATTGAATTTTGTGATTCCATGTATGATACTAATGATTGCAATTATATGAGGACTAAGTGAACCTGTGTTGGACCTGACTATGTGTCTGACTTGACTTATGTGTTGCAATATTCTAGAACTCATGTGAATGACCAATGATTGGTAACTTAACTTGACCAATGGTATCCGTGCTGATACACTTACTACGTGCTAAGTGTTCCTACGTGATAAGTATTCCTACGTGATTATATTACATGCTTTACACTGAGGTGTACCTACGTGCTACGTGATATAATATGATTCCTCCAACATTGACATGATAGTTGGTCAATAACCAAGCGTGGCTAAAAATTATTTGATTGTTACATCATGCTGGGGTGAATATAAATTAATCTATCAAGTATCAAAGTGGATTCGTATCTAGCATGCCCGTACTACGGTATGACATATAAGAAAAATAATATGTGACCACTCCATGTGATTTCAGCTAACCATAGGGTTAACTAGGCAACTAAAATATGTAGAGCATTGAGAGGGACAAAATTCCGAGATCGTGCTTAACTAGCCACCCTTAATCATATGGGGAGTGAAGGTTGGCCCCATGGATAATATTTAAATTCTCATTAATGGATGGCAATATCTTATTATTATATTGTACTATGTGTTCTATGCGATCTTAGTACGGTGGCCTTCCAAGGGACCGGTGCATACTACTATGTGCTATGAGGCGATTCATGGCTCGGCTAGCCCCTGCTAGAATATGGTTCGACCTGAGAATTCCTATTATATGCATAATATTTTTGGTATAACCCAGACTCCACCTAGTAAGCCGTATAAGGGATTGGCAGATTATGTAACTGAGCTTGATTGTGTATTGTACCTTCTGTTAAATAGTTTAGGGACATGGACTATCATGGTGCGATGGTCTAACCCTTGTCCTTGTTCGGTTGTAGGGTTAGATTTTTGTATCACGATAGGCTATGAACAGAAACTATGAGACATGACTATATATATATATATATATATATATATATATATATATATATATATATATATATATATATATATATGTGTGTGTGTGTGTGTGTGTGTGTGTGTGTGTTTATTCTTCTTGGTTTTGTTTCTTTATTCATGCTTCATTTGTGGTACTTGCTATTTGGGGTCTAACTCCACTGGATTTAAATTACCAAATTTAGAGCAAGCACCCGAGGATCAAGCGTACTTCTCCCTGAATAATGGCGCACACCATACGGATGGTCGTTGAGGGACATGAGTGGATTTCTTGATCACTGCTCGTTATTGCACATTTTACTCTTTTTGGCGTTTAGCTACCGGCACTTGTTAGCCGTAAATTTGGATATTTAGTCTTCTTACATGATTATAATTAATCAGACTGCAGCTGATCATGGTCATGTATTTTTGCTACTTTGTCAGCTTATTATTTTGTGTGGCTGGTTTCCAGAATATTTTGGCAGGATGTTTGGGATACCTTACTTCCTTGTCATATATGTTCTATGTTTACTGTCATCACTTGACTGATTGAGACATTAGATGTTCTATGTGACCCTAAATAATTTTCTTGTAGTATGCACTCCCTTGTCTAGTTACATCTGTAACTGTCGTACGACGTTCTATACCTTATACGGGAGAGCTGGCCATGTCCGTCTTTGTATTTTGATACTAGAGCATTACACTTCTGTAAGCCTTTTAAGGCTATTATAGTTCTACCAGAAATCTAGTAGACTTTTGAAAATCTATTCTAATTCTAATAGACTCAAAAGGCTTGCAGAAGTAAATTTCTTTTTTAGAGAATGGTTCACATTGAATACGTGATGTCATATATATCATTTATTAGTGTTCACATGTGTATCCATCTTTGCATCCATTTGGATAATATACTTGAACGATGTCTATTCATCTTTGTAGAAGTATCTAAAAATGGATCTGAATTACTACTTACGTCATCGTTCGTGGATGTATAACCGTCATCATGATGACATGTGCAGTGTGTGAGATGAATTCATACATGGGGTGGAACAATTACTACAGTTCGTCAAGGTATTCCCTCATTACATGTGTCATGTCACGATCTCCTGCGGGATTTCCTGTCCCGGTTAGGCGTGAATCACTACTTTAGGCTTCTGTAGGATAATTGTTCCCATCAGGAATGTGACACCGTACGAGCCCGAGTTACGCCAGCTCAAGGCCATGATCTAAACAGGCGAAGAAATAGCTAAGCCAGGCGAAGAAATAGCCAAGCCACAGAGTCGCACAGGTTAGTCCAAATAGAGCATAATAAGAAAGCGAACAAGCGATTGGTAACAAGTTTACAGAGTTGTCATAGCAGAAGCATTGAATGAACACCAGTATAAAATAATAACAAGCTCTTTATTGAAAATCGAGAATTATTACAAGCGACGTTAGGCTGAGATTATAAGTCGCTCAATCTCTCTCTCTCCCTCTCAAACATATAAAGGCATGCCAAGCGGCTTACAACTTGGGGTGATACATATGCGATTTTCTAATATTATGTCCTATATATGTGCTTCAGCTCCGGACGTAACACTCCAAGGCTCCAGAGCGAACTCCATGCCTTAGCGCACACGAAGGGACACTCTGCACCAAACGATGTTCTCCCGTACCCTATAAGCAATCTGGTAGGTTATCATTACATGAATGCACTGGTAGGGAGGCTTCTCGTCCGCTCGATAAATCCAAACACGTTATATTAGTTTCATGCACCAACTATTAAATTATATTTCTAGTCTTGCCTTAGGATCAGTTTTATGGCAATAATGTAAAGCCTAACTCGTGTGGTAGTGCGCCGTACGATATAAGAGAAACACGACGAAACTTACCAACTTACCATTCGTCCTTTCCTGAACAAAGATAAAACCAAGTTAAACCAAGCACGGATATTTATAATGAAATCAGAGATCGCATAAGCAAGCATGAATGTTATGGGCATATTCTGACTGAGGCGCATGATGTTACTCGAATACCCATGTGAATGTTATACTCAGATTACTCAGATATCTTATACTCAGATTGTACAGAGGTGTTATATTATATTACACGTATGTTTTAGATTTCTTATTAAATGTAATGATTCGTATGCGGATTGCCGCAACCGAGCAAACTTAATCTATATGAAGGTCACTAGCATAGCCATTCCGGACTTCTCTCTCAGAACTAAGACTTCCATTGAGATAGATGGGTATACCAAGTGTACGATGCCATACCTTGGGCCCTCTACCGATATTTACGTCGCCCTAACCCGATGGAGCATGCTATAGCCGTTTGATTGTGCAAATACCCTCTGATTTCTCCTAGGATGGCACGATCCCGGTGCCCCGGGTAATCGTCCGAGGAATCCACATACCTCATGCACGAGTTATCCGTGACCATTTATGATTATTTTATTTATCTTTTCTTTCTTTTTCTCTTTTCTTTATTTGTGCAACAGCGATGGTTGTAGACACGGTAGGCCATTACCTCCTATAAGCCATCCCGAGCAATTCTTGGATTATTGACTGGGTTGGCGGTGCTCCATGCATCGCGGGTAGCGAGCCCTGCTACACGTCCCCGACATACCCGTCTATAATCTATATTCTTTTTAGTCTTGCTTATCACTTCTTTATCTTTTTAATCTTGTATTATACGGTTTTCGGTACAGAAAATTGCCCTGGCGAGCGTTTCTATGTTTTCATTACTTGGCTCGGAAACGAATATTTTGATAGTCTTTCTGCCTCAAGTGAGTGAGCCACAATTAAGTGAAGTGCATCAATTCATGGGATGACTTTTATAGCGAGCATTGAAACAAGATAAACGAGTACTAGTTAGCACATAAAGCAGGCAATCATTGCATCAGTATGAAAAATAAGTATAATAAGAAACTTGCGGCATGCTCTACTAGAAATATCATCCGTTATACTAGCACGGTCTAAGGGCCAATGTGAGGAACCGTCTATAATCTAAATTTCATGTCCATATTCTACACAAGCAATACAAGATTGGATTATTCCCTTAGCTAGGTATGTTGTATTCTTTATTAGCATGCAAGGGTGATTCACCAAGCGACTAGCAAGTATCGTCCATATTTTTTGGTGTGCAGGCTAAGCAAAGACAGGTTCATCGTAGCCACCCACCTTAGCGAAGATTTGCCTCGGTCGAGCGATACTCCGAGCGCGTATTTGAAAGTCTAAGTTTAAACTCCTGAAGGATCAAGTCTGAATCATTTTTCTCAAGCGAGTCTTCTCACAAAGGGAGGAGGGTCGGGTCGTCGTACTTATGCCGTTTGAATAGGCTATCCATATTGATGCGGAAGGGATCGTTACAACATGGACGACACCAAAATTAAGTGTATGCGTGTGAGATGTCGCAACTTGAAATATCACTCAGAAGTGGATGTGACATATCATTTATACTCGAGGGGTTTACGTCGAATTACTATCACTGGACCTCACGCGGAGAACTTGTGTCTTCAGCATCGGAGCCGGAGCCTTATGTGGAACCGTATATAGATATCCACGACCACGCTGATTATGGCGATTGGTGCGTGAACATAGTTTTTGACACTGTTAGACCTAGTTTTAATCCGGATAATCATGATGAAGCTAAGAAGGCATCGAATGCCGATACTGCAAAGTTTATGGAGTTATTGGAGAATGCAAGGACTCCATTATATCCTGGTTTTGAGGATCATTCACCGTTGAAGGTAGTTACAAAACTATTGAGCATCAAGTCCAATTTTAACATGTCACAAGAATGCTACAACCGACTGATGGATTTGATTATAGAGATCTTGCCGAAGAGTGCTAAGTTACCTAAAGACTTCTACCGGTCTAAGAGGATGGTGATATCGCTCTGGATAAGATACGATAAAATTGATGCATGTCGCAACGGGTGCATGATGTACTACAAAAGATGACGAGGATGAAGACGTGTGCAGATTTTGTGGTGCTTATCGCTACAAGGCAACTAGTACAGGAAGGTCTGTCGGTGCAAGAAAGTTGACCGATTTGATGCACTACTTGACTTCAACGTCGTGATTATAGAGTTTGTTTATGGTGAAGGTGACTGCCAAAAAAATGAGTTGGCACTGGCGAGAACATATTGGAGGAGTGTTGGATCACCCATCCGATGGAGAAGAATGGAAGTACGTCGATCGAGAGTATCCTGATTTTGCTTCAGATCCACGTAATGTAAGATTGGGGCTCTCCTCCGACGGTTTTATCCCATTCGAACTTTCGGGCTCCCATTATTTATCTTGGCCTGTGATCATCATCCCGTACAACCTACCGCCTTGGAAGTGCATAAAAACTCCGGTTATGTTCTTAACCATCATTATCCCCGGTCCGAATAATCCGAAGAGAAACATCGATGTGTACTTGCAACAGTTGATCCTACGACGCCTATGCTGCATCGTAGTCCTCTAGGACCCCCTTTCGCAGTGTGCATACCACACAGCCCTCCCAGGAGTCGGTGCGAGCCCAGCAGGAGAGGGTTGACCATCAGATTGCATCTCTAGGTAATGAGTTGTTGCAAAGGATTACGTCACACCATACCGCAGACGGACGATTCGACGATCGTAGAACGTTTTGATTCACTTGAGCGTAACATGGCAGAGCTGAGGGATCTAGCCACGTCGACAGAGCACAACGTGACGGCGCTACAGGGGTCGCATATCGCCATGGGTTATGCACTTGCGAGGCTGCAGACGTCACAGGTTCAGATGAGCCAGTCAGTGGAGCAGATTACTGTGAGGATGTTATCTGTCATGGATACTTGCAACGCTCGACTGATAGCGTTAGAGAAGATACATCCTCCTGGTCTGCAGGCATCGACATCTACATCGATTACATAGACTCCTCCATCGGGTGCCATAATGATTTCACTGGAGTAGTGGACCTCGCTGATATCCCAGATTTGCGACGGTGCTCCTCCTCCTTCTCCTTCTCCTGATCGGAAGTAGTTATTCTTTGGACAGGCTCATCTCCTAGGCTCACCGCGGTGCTCCTCCTCCGAATCAGCAGTAGTCCTAGTTACGACAGTTTATTTGTGTTTTCAGACTTTTGGCCCATGATATTGGGTCATTTATGTATTGAGATAGTGTTTCAGACTTTATTTATTCACATCAAGTACCAGTTGTGAGGCTTACTGGATATATTTTTTTAGACTTAGTTTGTATGATACATGTGAATTTGCTGGATATTTATTTTCATACTTTATTTATTGAGAATGTGTCTATTTCTTTCAATTTTACTTTATTATTTATATTGAATGCATATAAATTTATCGGTGTTGAGTGTTCCACCGAAGGGGTCGACGAACCCAAAAAATTCAAAGGAGGGTTGCTCTGGGTCTGTCTATTTTTATGAACTGTGAAATTGCAGGGATATATGACAAACTATAAGCATACATTTATTCCAGGTTTTTTTTAAAAATAATTTACAATTTAGCGACGTTTAGCGACATTTACCAACGTTTATATACGTTGCTAAATACGTCGCTAACTATTTCAGAACATTGCTAATTATGTCGCTAAACGTTGCTAAATTGCTGACATTGCAGTATTTACTAGGTCAGCAGAATGCCACTAAATGTTTTACAAAATGTCGCTACATAGAAAAATATTAGCGATGTTTAGCGACACACAACACGTCGCTAATATAGCTACGTTTCGTCGATAAACGTCGCTAATATGAAAAATATTAGCAACGCGAATACGTCGCTATAGCGATGTTTTGCGATATTTTTTCTGTCAGCGACTAGCTTAAACGTGACTTCAATGAAACGTCACTAATTACGTCGCTAATTTTTTTTAGCGACATTTTTATGCCATTTAGCGACGTTTTCAGACGTCGCTAATTAGATTTATTCTGGTAGTGCTGAAGGTCCCGAATTTTCGATGCAATTACTTTAGCACCCATGTTCCCCCTAGGCCAAAGCGGATCCGTGATCCTTGAAATACCGCTTCGAGAAATCTACCACTTGTGCACAAGTTGTCTATGACCATGCACGAAAATGCAAATTTACTAATAAAGAAAACATCATGCATGAAGATAGAAGCTTATTTGAATATCCCACAGTTTTTAATTGTTTTGCCACCTTACCTCGAGCCGCGGCTCGTAATATTTTTCTTGCCCAATCCAAGGTCTAGTCTGCCCAGTCCAGGGTCTATGCATGTCCCAGTCCAAGGACATACCATAAAAATTAACACATGGTCCCCAACATTGTTACCGCATCTCAAAATCTAGAATTCTATAAACAATTCCAGTTAATAGACATGTGATTATTTAACTTTCATTATCTTTTGTGATTTCTTACATGGCATCATTGTTAAAGCATACTACATAGCATCAAGAAATCATTTTTATTAAGCGTAAAGATTAAGAATTGAAGAACCAACATCACTCACATTTATATGAAAGGATTTTTTAGCACGATCTTATAATCTCCTGAGTTGATTCCTTCGCATAAGTCCAAGTCCATCAGACTTCTTCGAGCCAACCCACTATTAAAATGTACCGTACGAAACGGGATACTACAGGATAAGGTCAAATTTTGCGAGGTTTAACTTAACCAAATTCTAGCTTCTTCAAAATCGGCCGACATTTTAAACAAAAGTTATGGCTAATTACACTACAGGAGTGTTTGACATCAGTGCTACAAGCAGTCGTACGATAATGAAGTCATGCTGAAAAATAGATGATCACAGAATTGATATAGAATACTGGGAACAACAGATTGGTTCCCTAATTACCAACCAATTCTTGAATATAACATTGCTAATTACACAGGACCTTATATTTCTTACACCAACCAGAAAAAGAAAAAAATTCTGGTTATTATCGTACCAATTTCAGAGGGTATTTTCATTAGAAATAATGTCATTCGTACCTCAAAAATGTCTCTCCTAACTATCACTTTTTATTTGGCAGCCGACGTAACGGTTAATATGATAATAGACGTATCAGTTAATATGTCAATTAACATACCAAATTTTAAAATTAAAATTAACATTAAAATTAAAATTAAAAATAATATTAAAATTAACATTAGAATTAATATTAACATTAAATGAATATTAATATTAACATTAACATTAACGTTAATATTAATATTAAGATTAAAAAATTTGGATAATTAAATTTTAGGATAAAATTAATTTGTCATGTCAACTACAATATTAGATATCACATAATGTTATTTAACATACCATGATATTTATTTATTTATTTATTTATTTTTATTTTTTAAGAAATAGATTATATAAAAGGTTGGAGCGAAACCAGTGGCGCTGGGATATAGCCCAAGGCAGCCTACAAAAGAAAGGGGAAAACCCCTAGAAGAAACCAAAGAACACTGATCACTAAGACCCCATCTGCTCCATGGAGACCGCCTGTGCAATCCCTAGAGGAAGTGCCAAAGTGTGGGAGAAGGTCTGCTCTTCTTGAATGGTAAAAGCCAAAGAAGAGAGAGCTTTTGCCACACTATTAGCCTCTTTAGGGACTAAGGAGAAGCTGGTCTCTATACGAGTAAGAGATAGGATCTTGCGAAACTTGTACATAATCCTCCACGGGATAGTGGGGCTTTCTGTAAGAAGCTGAATGATGGATCTAGAAGAAGCCTCTATCATTGTGATTTGCACAAAAGTATAGATGTCAGATAATGAAGAATAGTTTGGAGGTGCGGGAAATGACTTCCATATATATTTATTATAAAACGTACGTTTCTAAAAATGAACATATGATCACTAGTAGAGATGATGAAGAGGAGGCACACTTTGTTCATTTCTGAAGAAGTTTTGAGGATCAACCTTGGCCTTAATAGAAGCCATCCTCCTGAAGTTAACAGTACCAAAGTATTTATTTCCCCACACAGTAGCCTTCTGGTAAGTGCTACTAGGGAGCATCTCACCTCCTTGTGCATTATCATTATAATTACTTCCCAGGTCCAAATCCCTGTAGTTTGAATAAGCAGCCCTAGGGTTCTTCGAAACATAGGGAGCCATGTACTCGTAGAACCTCCTACTCCAATCTATATTCCTCTTCGCAACTCGACTTCCTTCCCCAGCACCCCACCTCACCAAATACTGTATCTCATACAAATTCCCCTTCCTGTGCGGAAAAGGACTCCAAGTGTCCGGTATCGCATCCATGCGTGGACCGCCCAAGGGTGTGATCACGAGCGAGGGAGAGATCATCTTCCCTGATCCAAGAAACCAATTCGACAAGATCCTCTCCCAACTTTCCTCCGGGATGGGCTCCCTGACGAAGTCCGATTTCGCCTTGAACGAGCTGTAGAACAGGTCATGCCCACGCTCGAGCAATGCGCTTAGGTTTCTCCCTCGCGCGAGATGCCCTGAGAAGAAGATGGTACTGTTGACCCAACTCAGCTCCATGCAGTCCTTCTCTCCCAACCCAAGCTCAGGGAAGCTGGCTTGCATGAGGGGAAGGAGCTCTTCTTTCGGCCCAAGGAACATGGTGTTGAACATTGCCATCACCGTCTTGTTCACATTATCTTGGCCAACATTCATTAGGATGATCCTAACGAAGAGCCTCTCGTCAGCTTTAGGAGCTACGTGTTGCCATTTGGTCAAAAGCTGTGCTAAACCCTGGTCAAGGGTTTTGGCCACATTGAACACTGTCACTTTGGGAGGGACTTGCACCAGCTTCACCTTGTACGCTAAAATAACACCAAAGTTCCCCCCTCCTCCTCCTCCTCTAATAGCCCAAAACAGGTCCTCGCCCATAGACTCCCTGTCTAAGATCTCGCCGTCGGCGTTGACCAATCTGGCGTCCACAATATTATCCGACGAAAGCCCGTGGGACCTGACCAAGGACCCGATGCCTCCGCCCGCGAAATGGCCACCGACTCCGATCGTAGGGCATGTCCCTGCCGGGAACCCGAAGGTGGATCCCGCCTTTTCGGCAATAGTGTAGTACAATTCGCCAATCTGCGCACCGGACTGGACCCAGACCGTGGAGTCGGTCGTGTTGACCGAGACGGACCGGAGCTTCCCGAGGTCCACGAGGACGAAAGGATCGGAGTAGGAGATGTAGGAGAGGCCCTCGTAGTCGTGGCCACCGCTCCGGAGTCTTATTTGGACGTCGTGCTTTCGTGCGCAGATGACGATGGATCGTACGTCGGATTCGGTGGTGGGGGAGAGGAGCAAGTGGGGCTTGACGGCCTTGGGGATGGCGGTTATTCTAGGGTTCTGGATGGTGGAGTTGAAGAGGGTGGTGAATGCGGTGCTGTTCGCCGCAGAGATTATGGTATGGGAGACGGAGTACTGCTGCAGGCAGCCAAGGAAGGAAACCTCCTCGTTGGGTATTATATCATGGTGTAGTGAAATTGAATTACAAGGGATCAGAAGAAGAAGAAGAAGAAAGGATACAAGAACAATCACAGAAGACATTGTTCCTGTGCCCAATCTTCTTCTTAGTTGATTCCAATGAAAGGGACAAGGGAATGGCTTAAATAGAATCTCGCAGGTATGGAGCATCGTTCATACGTACGATTTGTATCATTTATGGTACTTCAGTAAACAATTTAATTAACGTTATACTTTTGCTCAATCAGTTGCGGTGTGAGATGGAAGAATTAATGAAAATTAAACGTTGGCAGCTCATTTCAATATAGCTTACCAATTACAATTTACACAATTTAAAACAAAATTTATAACATTCCTATACTAATAGATTGAGAGAAAGGAAAACTGCAAATTTCAGTTAGAGAGAATAACTATACTTATTTTGCATGAAAGATGAACTCTTTTACAAAATTATAAATAAAGGAATGGAACGTCACTCAATATAACTGGTGTCTAACAAAATTTTTTTGTGAGTTTGACGCTTTATTTTAATGTATGGCGTCGGTCATGGCCGATTCAGAGGGTTGGGTTGTCCTAGTCGAAGCTAATTTTGGTTGTCCTTATCTCTTGATTCCAAAAAAAAATAAAAAAATAAAAGATACAAGTTGAAAGCTATAAATACAGAATTGATATCCACTTTTAGAGTCGATGCCTCTGGTTCTAGCAACAACGTGGAGCTCAAATTCGGAGTTCCTCTCCGGACTCTTAAGAGAGCAGTTCTAATGTACCAAACAAATTATGTCCAACTATATCCCTTTCCTATTACATGTGGGTCCGGATGGAGTTTGGGAGTAGATATGAGGATGATGGCTCACATGTAATAGAAGTGGTGACAGGATAGGACATGATTTGCTTGTGACAGCAGATCTTTTCTCGACTCCTGAGCTACTCGAGGTCTTAATTCCTTGTAGAAGTTCAAAAATTCAGAATTAATATGGATTGAGTTGTTAATTCAACTGACAAAAAATAGTTGGTGTGGACCACAAAAATTCTATTGACGGAGAGATGGATACTTACGAGCCTAAGAGTTATCTTAACCATGGGAGTTATCCAAACTCGAGGACTTGTCGGATTTGTGTGCCCGGCCCTGCCGCCAGTTCAACTGGCGCCCCGACACCTGGAGTTATTCACGTTACGGACTTATGGAAACTCATTTCAAATTAGGAAATGGTGATGACATGGTAACATGTGTCCCTAATTTGCACGTTCATTCTCTTAGCACGTCCATTTGCTAAACCTCCAAGTCGAAACTGGTTGCCAGTGCTAGCACCACCCGTATAGACGACTACGTAACGACTGACGAAAAGATCTCATCATAATCTATGCCTTTTCGCTGACCGTAGCCTTTAACTACCAGCTTCACTTTGTATCGAGGGCGAGTAGCATCATCTGTCTGCTTCACTCTGAACACCTATCGATTCTTCAAAGCCTTCTTGTCCTTTGGCAACCGTACCAGATCATAAGTAGAGTTGGCCTCCAAGGAACTCATCTCCTCCTGCATAGCCTCTATCCACTCCTGCTTGTGTTCGTCTTCCATATCCTCTGCGAAACTTTTGGGTTCTCCCCTGTCAGTCAGTAGCACATACTCATCCGGTGATTATCTCGTAGATGGTCGACGCTCTCTATCGCTCCTCCTCAACGGAACCACTGGTGCTGGCTGTATATCTTCAGCCTCCTCTCCTCCAGGAACTGCCTCCTCGGTATGCTCATCCTCCTGAGGGTCACCCTGACCACCATCATCATGCTAATGATCAAGGTTGGGAGCAACTCCATGTACTTGCTCCTCCATAACTGGATCCTCTGCGATGTCCTATGGAAACTGCTCGAAGCAAAATGACTCTAACTCAGGCAATTCCTCAGCCTCACAAGGAATCTCAGAATCCTGAGTGTTGGTCATGGTATGATCCTCGACGAATACCACATCCCAGATTCTGTAGATCTTTCTTCCCACTGGATCGTAGAGTCTATAGCCAAACTAATTCCGATCATAGCCGAAAAAGACGCACCGCCTCATCTTTGGCTCAAGTTTGGATCTCTCGTCCTTCGGTACATGCACGAAGGCCTTATAACCAAACACTCGTAGGTGATTGTATGACGGCTCTTTGTCGTAGCATACTTTGTCATGCACATCACCCTATAAAGAATCACTAGGAGATACATTAATAACATAAGCAGCTGTGTAATGTGCCTCACCCCAATAGCTACCTGGCAAGTTTGCTTCTAATAGCAAACACCGCACCCTCTCCATTAGCGTCCTATTCATCCACTCCGCTACACTGTTGAGCTACGGTATCTATGGTGGAGTGTTCTGGTGTCGTATCCCTTGCTCTATGCAATAAGAATCAAAGGGACCGATATACTCACAGCCATTGTCCGACCGAACACAAAATAGCTTCTTGCCCGTCTCCCTTCAACAAATGCCTGAAACTCCTTAAAAGTGGGAAGCACTTGATCCTTGGCCTTTAAGGTATAGACCCAAACCATCTCGGAATAGTCATCAATAAATGTTACAAAATAAGAAGTACCACTAATGGATTTTATCTTCATAGGACCGCAGACATCCGAGTGAATCAACTCGAGCAACGCCGGCTTCCTTGAACTTGGGTGACTTTGGAAAGACACCACATTTTGTTTCTCCGCCAAACAGTGCGTGAACTTCTCCAACTTTTTAGACTTTAGCCCTAGAATCACCTTTCTGTTCACTAAGTATCTCATCCCCTTCTCGCTGATATGGCTGAGCCGCCTGTGCCACTGCTCAGTAGACGCATCAGTAGTTGCGTTAATCTTATGTACCCCATGTGCGCTCCCTTCCATATAGTAGATTCCGGACCTCTTGCTTCCTCTGGCAATCACCATCGAACCTGTGGAAAGCTTCCACTGGTTGTTTCCGAAGAGACTGAAGAAACCCTCATCATCCAACCTTCCAACCGACACAGGCCGAGATACAAATTAGGAATAATAATTCAAGTTAATTTGAATGTTAGATAGGAATGATTATAATATTATAGAAATTGTATTGGATTGGGAGAGAACATTTAGATCACACCATCGAACTCTTAGCAATATTATTATTTTAAAAATTAATGTTGATGAGTAGTTACGACATACGTATGGCCATATGATGACCAAGGTGAGGCTTAGCTCACTTACTTGTCATTGGATCCGAATTCTAGAAAGAGATCAAAATTAAAAAATTGTGTATATCTAATGTTGACCAATGTTCCGAATTCTTGGAAAAGTTTAAGATATTCGACAATTGCTATAATAGAATTTTTGAGCATCGACTCAAGTAATCCGACACTTGATATCAGCTGGTATATGATCGAGATAAGGTTTAGCTCACTTATTTGATCCAAATTCTTAGAAAGTTTAAGATATTCGACAATTGTTATATTATCACATGATCTGAATTCTTAAAGCAAGAAATTCGATAATTGTTATATCATGTGTTACTTGTGAGATAAAAAAAAATCTAAGCATCACCCATCAAAAAAATTACCTGATCCTGGATATATGGGATTATTGCCGAGAAAATAGGTGTTGATGGTGATCCAATAGCGTTCAATTTTATTTGCATATAGGCATTTTGTATTATGAATTATGTTTTGTGATAGTTTTTTGACACCTTGTAGAATAGGTTTTACTAGAAATACGAAAATTCATATTTCAAATTTACACTATAAATCAGTTGCAAGTATTCCAGTTTTCATATCAGATATCTATTTTCTTCTGATATGACCTATCCTTGAATTTTTATTTTATTTTTATTTTTAAACGTTCTTGATATAAGGGCTTGCTTGTCGTTCTGACGACCTAGTTTTTATTCCCTAGGAAATGAAGATAATGAGGAAGATGCTTTACCTTTATTTGACGTCGATGAGATGGACGAATAAGGGAGTTAGCTTTTGAAGACATCATATATTATTTTTTAGTTGTTCTATGTAAATCATGGATTTTGGAGAAGACTTGGTAACGTGGCTATGTAAATATAAGTTGATAAGCTGCTTATGTACAACATGTGAATATTTAGAATGTACTCTTTACTGACCAATACTTCATCCTAGAACCTAAGGCGACAATCACAAATACGATATCAATGTATTATATAGGTGCGTAGCCTGGAGATGGATCATTGCACTCAGATTTCCGTACTTTAGAAAATGGAACTTGGAACGTCTTTTAGTGGTGGTCCATGCAGGTCTTGCAGTCTAGTTTTCTAGGGCCAAACCTATAGGAATCATATATAAGAATGCCATAACCCGCACCCGAAAAATCGGACATGAGTCGTGGGTACGTCTAGCCTACGCCGCAGAATCGGCGATAGAACGCTGTAAAGGTTCGTTCTAGGTCACAATCTATAACTCACAAAACCTATCAATATAACCTCTCCAAAAGGAGGGCAACCACGCAATATATATATGACTCAATCACAATAACTAGGGAAAGAGTAAAAGCACGATAAGATATCACAACGAAACAAGAACCAAAGAGAGCAATACAATATCCAAATTACAAAGTCCAAGTCTACAATATCTCACAGCAGCAAAATAATAAATACAGTCATCCAGAAAAGCAACTGGGAGCAACCCAGGAAAACCCACCTAGCTAACTAGGGTGCTAACGACGTCTTCTCGACGGGCTCCTCCTCAGTCTCCGGGTCACAACACTCCTCGACGCCCGGCCCATAGAATATCGGGCAAAAATCCTCAAGATCCTCTGAAAAAAATATGCCCAGTCAGGACTGGAGCGAAATACATAACTCTGAAAGCAACTCCAAATACATGGTAAGGTGTATATGACTAGCAATAGAAAAGTATACAAGATGCACAGGAAAATAAATACATGGTGGAGCAGATAAAGTAGCTACAATATAAAACTGGAGGACAATACAAGTAGTAGAGAAGTAACTGCATGTGAGAAAATAGGAATACTAGCTAAGTGCCTTGAGCACAAGTTCGTTATGTGATCGGCTTAGGTTGCACATGAATAAACTATGATAACTCCGTTATGCGTGAGTTGCATAACCGACATACACATGAATACTGTTTGGCTTTGATCACATAACCAACTCCTACTCCCCTCCCCCACTAATACTCTTGGATCCAACCACGACACGCTACGTACATGACAAATAACTCGCACACATGAAGACGAGAGCACAAGAAGCACATGATAGCACATGAGAATCAATACCCGAAGCACATGATGAAATACACGTGATAGAGTACCCGCTGAACACGGTAAGGGGGATAGCATCTTAGGACGGGATCCACTAGTACCAGCTCGTGAAACAATGTGTCAGAATTAAGTATTACAGTTCTAGAACAGGTGATATAAACGCTATCATGAAATGGAAACTATCAGAGGTAGGTACTCGCCTGACGTCTTGAGCAATTGATGAGGATCGAGATCCGGACTGGCGTCGCAAGAACCTATTGCAAAAAGCAAAATTAAATAGGGTTCTAAAGAGTTAAACTAATATAAAATAACTAAAAATAAGGTTATAGGGGTATTCTAGGTCGAACGGGTCAAACCGGTGAAATTTGGGTCAAAAAGTCAACCCAGGGTCCAAAAAGTCAACTCTAAGTCAAAAATAGGTCAAACATTGACTTTTATGGTCAACAAGGACAATTATGGTCAACACTAGGTCAATCTAGGGTGCCCTTAAAATTTTAGGTCAAAACTAGCTCATTAAGCTAGTAAACCTTCAAACTCGCCTCCTCGAGATACTGAGATACCCTCGGTATCCAATATCTTAACCTAGGCTACGCACCCCGCCTAAACCCGCTAAAACCTATGCTAGCACGCGTAAATATATACACATATACATATAAAAATAACTCTAAACCTATTCCTAGGCAATCGCTCAAAAATCCCGCTCCGATACTCAATACCTTGGGTATCTCAAGGTATTGAGATACCTTGATATCTCAAGGTATTGAGATATCCTCCAATACCTCACTAACTACCCATCTAGCTAACTATCTATGCATATAGATATACACCTAGGTAGTAATCTAGACTAGAATATATATATCTAACACAAATATATACATACACCTACATATCTATATGTATATATATCCACATATACACATATATATATACCCATACCTCTACATATATATATTTCTATCTAACTATATCTCTCTAAAATAAACTAAACTATCTATCTATCTATCTATCTATCTACCATAGATCTCTCTAAACTCTCTCACTACCTGCTGCTACCGTCGATGCTACGCCACGCTGCGCTGCGCAAACGCCAAGCTGCTGCTACTGCCACTGCTAGTGCAGCAAACTGCTGCTGCTGCTGCCGCTGCGCTTGCTGCACTGCAATGCGCTGCTGCCGCGGCGCTGCTGCCGCGGCACTGCTGCCGCGGCGCTGCTGCGCCTACAGCCACTGCCGCGCGCTGCTGCCGCGGCGCTGCTGCGCCTATAGCCGCTGCCGCGCGCTGCTGCTGCTGCATCAGGCTGCTGCGCTGCAGAGCACTGCTGTCGCGGCGCTGCCGCGCCTGCAGCTTCTGCTGCTGCTCGTGCTGCTGCTGGCAGCTGCTGCTGCATGTAGCTGCCTCGCTGCTACGCTCTCACTTCACACTACACAACCACACACACACACACACACATATATATATACACACACTTACACACTTATGTATATATAAGTTCACACACATACAAACACGCAAACACACACACTTATATATACAAACACACATATCTATCTATATATAAACACACATATTTATATACACATACTCATATTTATATATATACATACACACACACACATATATATATATATACACACACACACACACTCTCATACATATATATATATATATATATATATATATATATATATATATATATATATATATATATATATATATTTGTGTCGGTGTATATGTACTCACACATATATACATATACACCGACACAAATATATATATATATACATACATATATATATATATATATATATATATATATATATATATATATATATATATATATATATATATATATATATATATATATATACAAACACATATCTATAAATATATATATAGAGAGAGAGACACACACATACAAACTCATATATATACATATATATATAAACTCTAATACACAACACACACAACGCACAACACAACACTCACAACACTCACCAACGCACGCCCAACGACCCCCTCACACACAAATACATACATATATATATATATATATATATATATATATATAATATAATATAATCTGAGAACTCTAGCACACACTCTCCAAAGCTAACCCAACGCGCATAAAAGCTCGAAACTAAGAAACTAAGTCGAAATGGCCGTTCGGTCATTTCGACGAACACGTGGTGTGCGGTTCGCAAAACCTCCTGAAACGCATACCAAACCAACTCAGAATCGGCCCAAAATTTACCCACGGGTTCTAAACGATGTCTAGATCCTAGAAAAAATGCTAACTCGTCGATTCTAGGTCCGTGGCAAAAACGCGCACGCACATAGAACCGGCGACGACGAAAACCCCCAAAACGCCCGAAACGTCCATTTCTCCGCGACACGACTTTACGTGTCCGAACGGAGACATGTACTAACCCTCAAGACACCCGACAATGTCTACCTATGTCCGTCTAACCTAGGACATCACCCAAAATTGGGCCAATCTCGGATTTCACCCGAAATTGACACAAAACCTAATGTCAAAGTCTCCAAACACAACCAAACTTGTTCCAACTTCCTCCCACGGGTAGCCTTAGGGTCTAGAAAGGTTCTAAACCACTAATTACACTATATAAGAGCAATTAGTAAGAGAAAAGTTAGGGATTACCTCTTGGGAGTTGGAATCCCAAGGCCAAAGTCTCCAAAACTCTTGAAATCACCACCCTCAAGCTTCCAAGCCTCCAAATCAAGCCTCCACACTAAGTCTAGGCTCTACACACCTAGGTTAGGGAAAAGTGTAGGGTTAGGGTTAACGCAAATAGAAGAAATGGAAGAAGGAAGGAAAGAAAATGAGAATACTTACTTGCTTGGAAGTGGGAAGAAGAAAGGAAGAAGAAAGAGGGGAGAAGAATGGAGAAGAAGAAGAAGAAGTGAAGAAATAAAGAGGGGGGGGCTCGGTTCTGGACCTGGGAAAGGGGGAGGCCGGCCAAGGCATTAAAGAAGGGTTTACATAGTGCCAAAAGACCAAAACACCATCTCCTTAAGTCATGCAACTTGGGTTTTGGGTTTGGGGTTCCAAAAGCACTCAAACTAACTCCTAATCACTCCAACTAACTAAAATAAAATATAATAAATATTCTAAACCCAAAAATAGGTCTCACAAGGGTGTTGGTTGGGTCAGACATGGGTCCACTAGGGTTTGACATAGGTCCAGACTAGCCAAAACCCTAAAATAATTAATATAAAAATAATACAATCCACAATTAAATATAAATATAATTAATTATAAATAATACATAATTTACCAAATAAAAAAAAACCTATTTACTAGAATTGGGTAGTGGCAAGCCTACCCTCCTTAAAATAATTTCGTCCTCGAAATTAAAGACGAAACTAGGACATGAATGCAAGGAAAAGAAAAGAACCATACCTCAGGGCTCGAAAAGATAAGGGTATCGCTCGCGCATTTTATCCTCCCTCTCCCAGGTCGACTCACCTGGAGAGTGATGCCTCCACGCGATGCGAACCAAGGGAATAGTCTGGTTCCTCAACACCTTCTCTCGCCGATCCAGAATCTCCACCGGCTGCTCTGGATAGCTAAGAGTAGGGCCCACCACGATCTCCGAGTGATCCAATACGTGACTGAAATCCGCCACGTACTGTCTCAACTACAACACGTGGAACACATCATGAACTCCCTCTAGCGTAGGCGACAAATCTAGCCTATACGCCACAGCGTCGACCCTCTCAAGGATGCTGAAGGGTCCAACGAAACGTGGGCTAAGCTTCCCGACTCCACCGAAGCGAATAGTGCCCCGTGTCGGAGAAATCCTCAGGAACACTAGATCTCCAACCTAGCACAAACAAGGTCTCAGCACTTAATCTAAAATAAACAATCACAAGCAAACACAAGAACAAAATCTAGATTCTAAGCTATACCTCAAACTCCAAAGGTCTCCGGTAGCTATCGGCCCAATGCCGTTGCCTGTCCTGCGCCACCCGAAGTCTATCTCTAATGAGCTTGACCTTCTCCGCTGCATAAACCACCATCTCCGGGCCAAGCAAAGCTCTCTCGCCTACATCATCCCATGATAATGGAGTGCGACACCTCCGTCCACACAACGCCTCGAATGGTGACATCTCGATACTGGCTTGGTAGCTGTTGTTGTAAGCAAACTCTACCAAGTGCAAGTGATCCTCCCAAGAGCCTCTGAAATCCAGAACACAAGTGCGAAGCATGTCCTCAAGTGTCTGGATGGTCCTCTCTGACTGACCATCTGTCTGTGGGTGATATGCACTACTAAACTTGAGCTGGGTGCCCAAGCTAGCCTGCAGACTCCTCCAGAAATGCAAAGTAAAGCGACTATCCCGGTCTGATACTATGCTCACAGGAACTCCATGCAGTCTGACTATCTGGCGCACATGCATCTCTGCTAGTCTCTACGTAGACGTACCCACTTTGAATGATAGAAAGTGGGCCGATTTGGTCAACCTGTCTACGATGACCCAAATCGCATCCTTCCTGCCAGGAGAACGGGGAAGTCCGAAAACAAAATCCATGGTCACATGCTCCCATTTCCACTCCAGAATGGGTAACGGCTGGAGCAATCCTCCTGGCCTCTGCCTCTCTGCCTTCACCTGCTGGCACACTAAGCATCGGGATACGAAGAGCGCTACCTCCTGCTTTATCCCGTACCACCATACATGCTCTCTCAGATCTCTATACATCTTGTTGGCACCTGGATGCATTGAGTACTGGGATCGATGCGCCTCCTGAAGAACCTTCTCGCGCAATGACCCACTCGGCACACACAACCTGGTACCGTGCCGCAATAAACCATCATCAGCAATGGTGAAGTCATCTGATAATCCAATCTGAACCTGTGCCCTGATGCTCCTCAGGAACTCGTCCTCAAACTGTGTAGCCCTGATCCGGTCTACCAACTCTGACTGAATCTGTAGTCCCTACATCTGCATCGTAACTCCAGGCACTATCACCTCAATACCCAAGCTCTCTAGATCTGCCAGAAGATAACAATCTGTAGTCAGGCACATTGCTATCGGATACCTGCTCAGCGCATCCGCGACTACGTTCGCCTTCCCTGGATGGTACTGCAGCAATATGTCGAAGTCTTTCATCAACTCCAACCATCTCCTCTGCCTCATGTTCAGCTCTTTTTGGGTAAACACATACTTCAAGCTCTTGTGGTCTGTGAAGATCTTCACACGCTCTCCGTATAAATAGTGTTTCCACAACTTCAGAGCAAAGATGATCGCTGCCAACTCCAAATCGTGGGTAGGGTAGTTCTTCTCATGAGGACGTAATTGCCTGGAAGCATAGGCAATCACCCTCCCATTCTGCTACAACACACAACCCAGTCCCTTCCCCGATGCATCACTATAGATAGTGAATCATCCAGATCCTGATGGCAACGTCAACACTGGAGCTTTCGTCAACCTCCTTTTCAGCTCATCAAAGGCGATCTAGCACTCCTTCTGACCAAACAAACTCCATATCCTTTCGGGTCAGCCTAGACAACGGCTATGCAATCCGGGAAATTTTTTGAACAAATCTCCTGTAGTAGCATGCCCGCCCCAGGAAACTCCTGACCTCGGCTACTGAACTCGGAGCACTCCATGCCTCAACTGCCATAATCTTTCTCGGATCTACCAAGATCCCCTCTCCAGTCACCACATGACCAAGAAATTCAACCTTGTCAAGGAAGAACTCGCACTTCGAGAGCTTTTCATAAAGCTTTTCCTTCCTGAGAGTCTCCAGCACTATCCTCAGATGCTCCTCATGCTCCTCTGGTGTCTTCAAATACACCAAGATATCATCTATAAACACCACCACAAACCTGTCCAGATGCTGATGGAACACCTTGTTCATCAGATTCATGAACACTGCCGGGGCATTAGTCAACCCAAACGGCATCACCATGAACTCATATTGTCCATACCTGGTCCGAAAAGCTGTCTTCGGAATATCCTCCCTCCTGACCTTTACCTAGTGGTAGCCTGTCCTCAGATCAATCCAGGAAAATACCCTCGCTCCGCTCAACTGGTCAAAGAGATCATTAATACGTGGCAGCGGATACTTGTTCTTGATTGTGAGGTTGTTCAGAGCCCTGTAGTCGATACACATCTGTATCAACCCATCCTTCTTCGGCACAAAAAGTACCGGAGCACCCCACGGGGAAGAACTAGATCTGATAAATCCCTTGTCCTGAAGCTCATCCACCTGCTTCTTCAAATCTATCAGCTCACTGTTGCTGACTCTATAGACGCGCTGGGATATCGGCTCCGCGCCTGGCACCAAGTCTATAGAGAACTCCACATCTCTGTCCGGAGGTAACCCTGGCAACTCCTCCGGAAAGACATCCATGAACTCTGCTATCAGTAGATGTTGCAACCTCGGCTCTACCACCAGGGCTCCGCAGAAGACTTCCTCGCTCTGCTCCGCTGCACCTCTGACAAACTCAAACTCTGGCTCACCCGGCGGACTAAATAACACTCTGCCTCCAAGACAATCTATACTAGCACAATGCATACTCAACCAATCCATCCCTAGTACAATGTCATAGCTTGGAAGTGGCATTACGAGTAGGCACACACTCAACTCCCGGCCTCCCAAGGTAACTCTCCGGTCTCTACAGACATCACTGACTAGGATGATGCCACCCCCGGTCGTGATCTTGCAAAGTCTAGCTAAAGGTTCAGCAACAAGATGGTGTCTAACAGCAAAAGATACAGACACAAAGCTATGGGAAGTACTGGAATCAAATAAAGCAAGTGCTGGAATAGAATCAAGAAGAACAGAACCTGAGATCACATCACCAACGGGCTCGGCCTCGTCTACGGTCAGGGCAAAAGCTCGCCCTTGCTGTCCTCCTCGGTGCTGCTGCTGGTGCTGGGCAAACCTCTGCTGCTGAGTCGGCAAAGGATGTCCTCTCTGCTGTGATGCAGGTGCTCTAGCTGGTCCCCTTTGAGCGGCTCCTTCGCCCTGAGCTGTACGAGCAAGCGCTGAAGGGCAATCCTTCAGCTGGTGATCTGCTGTGCCACATAACAAATATCTGTCCATCCTCTTCCTGCAAATGTCCCATCCGTGCCCCGGCTTCCTACAGAAAAGGCAAATGATGGGCTGCCTCTGACCCTGCTGCTGTCCCTGCCTCTGCTGCTGGGGCGCTTGTCGGAAGGGCGCACGACCCTGACCCTGGTGCTGCTGAGTCAGCTGGAATGGCCTCTTGGCTGGGCCTGTACTACTGCCTGCTCCAGAAATATCTCTGCTCCTCTTGGTCTTCAGCTCCAAGTCATCCTCGCCCCTCTGAGCGTCGCTCACAATCTGCTCGAAGGTCGCCTCGCGGTCACTCCTAGTCAAGGACTTGACCGCCATGACCAAAGCCTTGCGGAACTTTCGCGCCTTCGCTGCCTCGGTCAAACCCTCAACTAATCTCACTGAGAACCACATCCGGGAAAAACTTCTCCTTGAAAAGCTTCTTGAAAGCCTCCCAAGTCAATCCCGGTACTGCTATCCTCGTATCTGTGCGGTACCAAGTAAGGGCAAGATCTACATCTGCCTGCCCGCTGCCTCAATCTGCATACTGGCTGGGATCAGTGCCAGCCTAAAGATACCCTCAATGTGCTCGATCTAGTCATCCACGTACAGGATCCCCTCCGTACCCCGGAACTCCTTGGGCCGCATCCTCTGAAAGTCGATAATGGTGCCCGGCCTCGGATGCTGAGCCTGCTCTGCCTATGGCTGGATCTGGGCCACTCTGTCTACCGCCGTCATGGCCACCTGGTGAGCATTCTCAATGCCCAACCTCATAACATCTGCCTGGCAGTGCTGCGCGTCCATCATCTCTCTGAAGAACGCAAACAACTGCGTGGCTTCAACTGGTGCAGGCGGTGGTGGAGGAGGTACCACCGGAATAACTGGTGTAGCTCTCGGATCGATAGGAGTAAGAGAATCTCCGAGAGAAACGGATGCTCCCTCGACCGCAGGAGTGGCGAATGGAGTGGTGGCAGCTGCCTGAAGTCGAGCAGGACGAGAGGTGGCAGACCTCTCGGTGGCAGCTACTGGAACGGTGCGCTGAGACCGTGTCTTCGGAGGCATCCTGAACACAGATCAAAAGAAGTCAATACGGTGCAAGATACGGTAGCATCAATGAAGGACAATAATATTGCAAAAGAAAATAATTTCAGGAAAGTTAAAAATAGCAAAAGAAATCAGGAAGGGTCCTAGTTGTGATTGAGCACACTCTCTCTCAGCCTATATCCTATATCCTATTACAGGTAGACCTAGAAACTAGACCTGCCTTCCTAGGACCTGCATACTAGACCTGCATGGGCCACCACCAAAAATGTGTCACGACCCGCACCCGAAAAATTGGGCATGAGTCGTGGGTACGTCTAGCCTACGCTGCAGAATCGGCGGTAGAACGCTGTAAAGGTTCGTTCTAGGTCACAATCTATAACTCACAAAACCTGTCAATATAACATCTCCAAAAGGAGGGCAACCACGCAATATATATATGACTCAATCACAATAACTAGGGGAAGAGTAAAAGCACGATAAGATATCACAACGAAACAAGAACCAAAGAGAGCAATACAATATCCAAAATACACAGTCAAAGTCTACAATATCTCACAGCAGCAAAATAATAAATACAGTCATCCAGAAAAGCAACTGGGAGCAACCCATGAAAACCCACCTAGCTAACTAGGGTGTTAACGGCGTCTCCTCGACGGGCTCCTCCTCAGTATCCGGGTCACAATACTCCTCGACACCCGGCCTGTAGAATGTCGGGCAAAAATTCTCATGATCCTCTGGAAAAAATATGCCCAGTCAGGACTGGAGCAAAGTACATAACTCTGAAAGCAACTCCAAATATATGGTAAGGTGTATATGACTAGCAATAGAAAAGTATACAAGATGCACAGAAAAATAAATACATGGTGGAGCAGATAAAGTAACTGCAATATAAAACTGGAGGATAATACAAGTAGTAGAGAAGTAACTGCATCTGATAAAATAGGAATACTAGCTAAGTGCCTTGAGCACAAGTTTGTTATGTGATCGGCTTAGGTTGCACATGAATAAACTACGATAACTCCGTTATACGTGAGTTGCATAACCGACATACACATGAATACTGTTTGGCTTTGATCACATAACCAACTCCTACTCCCCTCCCCCACTAATACTCTTGGATCCAACCACGACACGCTACGTACATGATAAATAACTCGCGCACATGAAGACGAGAGCACAAGAAGCACATGATAGCACATGAGAATCAATACCCGAAGCACATGATGAAATACACGTGATAGAGTACCCACTAAACACGGTAAGGGGGATAGCATCTCAGGACGGGATCCACTAGTACCAGCTCGTGAAACAATGTGTCAGAATCAAGTATTACAGTTCTAGAACAGGTGATATAAACGCTATCATGAAATGGAAACTATCAGAGGTAGGTACTCGCCTGACGTCCTGAGCAATTGATGAGGATCGAGATCCGGACTGGCGTCGCAAGAACCTATTACGAAAAGCAGAATTAAATGGGGTTTTAAAGAGTTAAACTAATATAAAATAACTAAAAATAAGGTTATAGGGGTATTCTAGGTCGAACGGGTCAAATCGGTAAAATTTGGGTCAAAAAGTCAACATAGGGTCCAAAAAGTCAATTCTAGGTCAAAACTAGGTCAAACGTTGACTTTTATGGTCAACGAGGACAATTATGGTCAACACTAGGTCAAACTAGGGTGCCCCTAAAATTCTAGGTCAAAACTAGCTCATTAAGCTAGTAAACCTTCAAACTCGCCTCGTCGAGATACCGAGATACCCTCAGTATCCAATATCTCAACCTAGGCTACGCACCCCGCCTAAACCCGCTAAATCCTATGCTAGCACTCGTAAATATATACACATATACATATAAAAATAACTCTAAACCTATTCCTAGGCAATCGCTCAAAAACCCCGCTCCGATACTCAATACCTTGGGTATCTCAAGGTATTGAGATACCTTGGGTATCTCAAGGTATTGAGATACCTTGATATCTCAAGGTATTGAGATATCCTCCAATACCCCACTAACTACCCATCTAGATAACTATCTATGCATATAGATATACACCTAGGTAGTAATCTAGGCTAGAATATATATATATCTAACACATATATATACATACACCTACATATCTATATGTATATATATCCACAAATACACATATATATACCCATACCTCTACATATATATATTTCTATCTAACTATATCTCTCTAAACTAAACTATCTATCTATCTATCTATCTATCTATCTATCTATCTATCTATCTGTCTATCTGTCTATCTATCTATCTATCTATCTATCATAGATCTCTCTAAACTCTCTCACTACATGCTGCTATCGTCGATGCTACGCCACGCTGTGCTGCACAAATGCCAAGCTGTTGCTGCTGCCACTGCTAGTGCAGCAAACTGCTGCTGCTGTTGCTGCAACAGCAGGCTGCTGCTGCTGCTGCATTTGCTGCGCTGCAGCGCGCTGCTGCCGGGGCACTATTGCGCCTGCAGCCACTGCCGCATGCTGCTGCTGCGGCATCAGGCTGCTACTGCTGCTGCGCATTGCTACGCTGCAGCGCGCTGCCGCGCCTGCAGCTTCTGCTGTTGCTCGTGCTGCTGCTGGCAGCTGCTGATGCATGTAGCTGCCTCGCTGCTGCGCTCTCACTTCACACCACACGCATACACAACCCCCCCCCCCACACACACACACATATATATATATATATATCTATCTATATATATATATATATATATATATATATATATATATATATATATATATATATATATATATACACACACACTTATATATACAAACACACATATCTATATATATATAAACACACATATTTATATACACATACTCACACACACACACACACACACACACACTCTTATACATATATATATATATATATATATATATATATATATATATATATATATATATATATACACAAACACTCACACATATATACATATACACCTACACAAATATATATATATACACACACATATATATATATACAAACACATATCTATAAATATATATATAGAGAGAGAGACACACACATACAAACTCATATATATACATATATATAAACTCTAATACACAACACACACAACACAACACTCACCAACGCACGTCCAACGACCCACACACACACAAATATATATATATATATATATATATATATATATATATATATATATATATATATATATATATATATATATATAATATAATCCGAGAACTCTAGCACACACTCCCCAAAGCTAACCCAAAGTGCGCACAAGCCCAAAACTAAGAAACTAAGTCGAAATGGTCGTTCGGTCATTTCGACGAACACGTGGTGTGCGGTTCACAAAACCTCCTAAAACGCATACCAAACCAACTCGGAATCAGCCCAAATTTTATCCACGGGTTCTAAACGATGTCTACATCCTAAAAAAAATGCTAACTCGTCGATTCTAGGTCCGTGGCAAAAATGCGCACGACGAAAACCCCTAAAATGCCCGAAACGCCCATTTCTCCGCGACACGACTTTACGTGTCCGAACGGAGACACGTACTAACCCTCAAGACACCCGACAACGTCTACCTAGGTCCGTCTAACCTAGGGCATCACCCAAAATTGGGCCAATCTCGGATTTCACCCGAAATTGACACAAAACCTAATGTCAAAGTCTCCAAACACAACCAAACTTGTTCCAACTTCCTCCCACGGGTAGCCTTAGGGTCTAGGAAGGTTCTAAACCACTAATTACACTATATAAAAGCAATTAGTAAGAGGAAAGTTAGGGATTACCTCTTGGGAGTTGGAATCCCAAGGCTATAGTCTCCAAAACTCTTGAAATCACCACCCTCAAGCTTCCAAGCCTCTAAATCAAGCCTCCATACTAAGTCTAGGCTCTATACACCTAGGTTAGAGAAAAGTGTAGGGTTAGGTGTCACGCCCCAGTCCCAAAAGTACATAGGACTAGGAACACGTAAGCATGTCAGCCGCATGGATATGGCAACTCCAATATATGGAAACCAAAATCCACACGTACGCTGTAATATGAATATCAATCCACAAGTGGTATAAAATGTATCACAAGTCACAGGGTATAATCTAAATCTCATCCGCGAAAATCAGATATAAATAATAACCAGCATCTATATAACTAGATCTCAACATAAATATCTAAGGATGATAGTTGGATGGAAACAAATCCACTACCAACTCGAATGAAAAAGTACAACACAACAAATACAATATAGGAATACCAGCTAACGACCATGGCCTCGAAGAGAAGACATCCTCGCAACACAAGTAATCATCTAAATCTGCGCTCCTGCAATTACTCAAGAACAAATACACCTGGCAGAGGACCAGGTCCTCAGAGGGACGTAACAAGATACAGAAAATACAAGCCAATTTGAATACAGTAAACATGCATATTATTTGAAAATAAATAAGTACGCTGTACAAGACCATCTATATGAATGCAAATGAGGACAACTTTTTGACGTATGGGCAAGGGTAGGCTACTCGATCTAATCCTCACAACCTCACGCTCGTCAGTGGACATCATCAGCCGACATACCTATGGGGTAGCGACCCTCGGACTCCATCAATCGACATACCTCTAGGGTAGCGACCATCGGACACGACCCACCATAGTGCGTGCTAGTGACTACGGTATTACCAAAGTGGTTAAAAGCCCATACACCTAATGATTGTCCTCTATGATACTAAGTGCCATGTGTGTGTCAACATATCTAATACATAGTAATGACTGAAAGAAAACTACACATGCAAGAATAAACAGAAATACAATAAATATACAGAAATATACTAAGCATGCAAAATACTGTAAATAATTTGGCAAGGTATCTTGCCTGGGGTCCTGCTGCTGGTATGAATCAGAGTCCAAGTCACAGTCCAAATAGCCTATGTATTACAAATTTATCACGTCAAAAAGATAATTTATTTTAATTTATTTAATTCTGGAATAATTACTCTAAAATCCTATTTTAATCTTATTATTCTGATTTTTATGTTAATTCCTAAATTTTGTCCAAAGAAACTGAATTTTATCAACTCGAGACTCATGGCACGCAAATCGAGGCGATCTGTTGACCGAAAAGTCAACCGATACATACTCAACTTTCATGCATGATTTCCTGTAGATTTCAGCATCAAAAATATGCTAGAATTTATGGCTCGTCCGAATTCAAATTCGTTTGGGAATTATGGCACATACAAATTTTGTATTGTGCACCGATGGTTAAATTCTAACCTAGAAGTTCTACAAAATTAACAGTATATAAATACTTCGAATTAAATTTTGGGAAAAACATATGTCAATGATCTCGACATTAGCTTTCCAAAACTTTAAACGGTTCATGATTCTGATTCCTGGTTCTCCCGAAATCACGAAAATATTGAAACACGTCTATTTTCGGACATACTGTGCTCTACGAATTTTTCAGAATTTAATACTCATAATTTCGTAAAATAAATTATATAATCAGAAAGCTAACCTCAATATCTTTCTAACGCAAGAAACTAGGCCTCGTTTGGAGTCCGGAGCTATGCGCAATGGCTTGTGGAAGATGAAGAAATCCTAGATGGCAATTCTCCAAAATCTCTCTCTAAGATAATGGAATAATTAGGGTTATAATATATATATATATATATATATATATATATATATATATATATATATATAGAGAGAGAGAGAGAGATGTACCTGCGGCTGAATGGATATTTATAGGCTGACACGTGTCAGAATCTGATTGGATGGTTTTTGTTATATTATTTGTTTTTGATTTGCCTTTATCAAAATATTATTTAAGTCATTTTAAATCTAAATAACTCCAAATAAATATTAAAAATAATCATAAAAATCTGAAAAAATTACATAAAATATATTTTGAACCTATAAACCCTAGAAAAATATTTGGGATAATTTTATATTCATAAGTTTACTACTATAATTATGAGAAGCTCTAAACATTAGTTTATCCATTTAACTAAAAATAAATACTAACGTTATTTCAAAAATTCTGAAATAATTCCAGAAAATATATAATAATATTATAAACCCTAAAAAATAACGTGGGTCCATTCTATATTCCTGAGCTTGCACAATAAATTCTACAAGTCCTAAAAATTCATTATTAATCTAAATAACTCCCAATAAATACTAAAAGTATTCAGAAAATTACCAGAAAATTCTAGAAAATATATTTGACTATTTAGAACCTAAAATAAAATTTTGAAATATTTTTAATTAAGTTTGAACATAAAATAAATTCTTTAAAGTCTTAGAAAATTAGTGTTTCTAGTTTTTAATTAACTACAAATTATGGAAAAATCTCAATAATCTAAAATAGCCTAAAAATAATTCTAAATAAATATTTATATAAGTAAATATACTAAAAAATTTATTTTCTAATTAAATAAGAGAATACTCTAAATAAATTCAACATCTATAATAAATATAATAATATAAAATATACACAAAATACCTATTTTGGGTGAGGGAGTTTACAATCTACCCAACTTAAAATAATTTCGTCCTCGAAATTAAAATAAGGCATAATTTATTAAATCCTTCACATTCGTACATAAGGTACGTCAATCGCAATCTCTTCCAAAAATTTGAATAATAAAATCTATTCAAATCTATCGCGATCACTTCAAAATTAAGATAATCATTGTTCAAATCAAAATTCAACCTATTGTAATCTCTTCTCACTTCTCCAAATCATCAATATCCAAATTTAAATTGAATACATATAATATCTTCAAGATTTAAATAACCCATATCAAATTTTACCTCACGATCTCCAACTATCATAATCTCCTCTAGAAGTAATTCGAGTCCAATATTATTCCTATTTTCACTTATAAATTTTTTTTTGTATTCTTCAACTTTTTAAATTCCATTCACATCCTCAATATTTCAAATAGGTAGTCCAACCATCAAATTTTAATTCTTAATTTAAATCATCAAATTGAAAAATAATTTAAATGCAGTCCACCAATGTTCAAGTCTGAAATTATATATTTATCCTTCAAATTCAAATTGATGATTTTACCTTCAATACTCAAAAATTTAAATTATGTACTTAAGGTATAAATATTGGGTCCTCAATATCAAGATTTTTAAAATTTATTAATCCTCATCATCTTAGTCATTCTTCTAAAATTTCTTAAAATTAAAATGACTTGAATCTCCCAATCTAATCTTACTTGATCACAATCTAAAAGAAATTTCTCTCAAGTTGGCAATGCACTGCTACCCAACTTAGAATTTATCCATCTATCACATAAGGCTATATACTTTAAGAAAAATATTCCTTAATTTATTTACTCATGTCATTCCATCCTCAAAACTTCAACGCCGATTATATCATATATGATATGTCCTTAATTACAAAAGAATAATCCTCAAGTATGTGATCGACCTACGGGGTATATCTAGTACTCTCTGTGTATTAAACTTATACCAAGCACGAGGTTTTGTCTTTCCGAAATAAGGGAAGACGGAGACCAATAATAAAGAGTTCAAGGGTGAGGTAATAGAATAGAAGTATCGGGATCAAGGAGTTTAAGGAATTTAAATAGGAATTGTCAAAGCAGTTGTGGATTGAAATCCTATTTTGGTAATTCTTTGTTCACATGCTCATATTAGTACAGTTATGTAACCGATACGATCCACTCAGACATATCTAGGGGCAAGTATATTCGTCTACCAATCACTACATATCTCAATCCACGTAAAGTAGTATTACGAAGGGCGAATCAAGCGCACTAAGGTTAGCTAGACCTTAATATACTGATTCTGAAATGTATTAGTAGGCGTCCCCAATAATACATATCTCATGATCAAGCTCGATAAAAGAGTAAGCTTGCAAAACTAGGCTATAATAGCAGCATAAGTCAAGGTAGTGAAGCAAATATAAGTAAGCTAGATGATGATGAAAGGAGGTACAAATTAATTCAAGTTCACAAAACAAAACAACTAAGCAACAATAATAAAAGACTCTACAATCCCTACAGTTATCATACAACCTCCTTGTCTATGTCGCTAGTCGACCAAATGTGGGAAAGGACCTCTAACTTCTATTGTCTGAATAACCACTGTCGTCTTATGCTAGTATACAATTAATGTTGTTCAATCACACTTCAATAATAGGTCAAAAGACTATGTGATACTAGGTTGTGAGGTATACTACCCAACTTAAAACAATAAACTAATACTGTGACAGTCTTAAAGGTACCGTAGAAGCTCCTGTTAAGGTCTTCGAGAAGGGGTCTTGGTACTTGTTAGGGTATCCTCTTATATTACATAGGTCATGGTCGTCTTAACTCTTAGTCATAGTGCAAGTGTCAATAGTAAGAATGGAACAGTTACTGGCCTCAAGGAAAAGGGAATATAACTCGTATTGAGGTGTGGTACAAGTTACGCAATTTAAAACTAAGGGATAAGCACCAGGTCTCAATCTACAAGAATAACTTAATTATCAAGTTCTAACTACTAAGCACACAATTTCAAAATTCAAGATTACAACTATAATCCTAGCAAACTATGTGTCCTTAACAAAGAAATAAATTACTTGACCTACTATCAGAAGTGTCAGGTGGCACGAGTTGAAAGATAAAGAAAAGAAGAACGTAATTTTGGTCGTCGCACAATTAGCGAACGTTAAGGTCACAGAGGAACAATATGTGAAATAGAGGGGCTCTAGGTAGCATCATGGTTTTTCAAGGGGGAGTGGTATACTAGTTGAATGTTCGAGGTATGATCAAGGGAGAAGTATTGATTGCATTCCTCTAGGCTTCCTAGGGTGCTGTCTACTAATAACAAGACAATGATATAAGTTTATAGTTCTCCAATACTATCTAACTATGAGGGTTAGGTTCAGTCCTAATATTCACTTTTGGTTTTTCATTGGTTCCTCCATACTAGGGTCAAACATTATGGTAAGCTTCTAACTAACTCTAGTAGTATCTATACTACTCTTAAGTCTTCATAATACATCAAGGGATAATGGTAAACCAATCTATAGATAAGGAATTCTAGGTTCACTAGATATCCTAAACTTAGTGGTGTGTCTATATCCTCGTTGTAATCTTAATAGGTATGCTACTCTAATTATCATCCTAATAACAAGGGTTCCTATATTCTCAGCAGAAGGCTATACTCAAGAAACTATTAGGGAAGCACATGAATCAAGCAGGATACAATTGTTCAAATAGAACAGATAGGAGGAAGATGAATCATAGTCAATTGTGGATAAGATCCTATACTCTAGTCCTAGGTGCAGGCTTGCTCGGTACAGTAACGTAACCGAGACAATATGCTCTCGACCTGCATGGGCCACCACAAAAACATGTCACGCCCCAGTCCCAAAAGTACATAGGACTAGGAACACGTAAGCATACCAGTCGCATGGATATGGCAACTCCAATATATGGAAACCAAAATCCACACGTACGCTGTAATATGAATATCAATCCACAAGTGGTATAAAATGTATCACAAGTCACAGGGTATAATCTAAATCTCATCCGCAAAAATCAGATATAAATAATAACCAGCATCTATATAACTAGATCTCAACATAAATATCTAAGGATGATAGTTGGATGGAAACAAATCCACTACCAACTCGAATGAAAAAGTATAACACAACAAATACAATATAGGAATACCAGCTAACGACCATGGCCTCGAAGAGAAGACATCCTCGCAACACAAGTAATCATCTAAATCTGCGCTCCTGCAATTACTCAAGAACAAATACACCTGGCAGAGGACCAGGTCCTCAGAGGGACGTAACAAGATACAGAAAATACGAGCCAATTTGAATACAGTAAACATGCATATTATTTGAAAATAAATAAGTACGCTGTACAAGACCATCTATATGAATGCAAATGAGGACAACTTTTCGACGTATGGGCAAGGGTAGGCTACTCGATCTAATCCTCACAACCTCACGCTCGTCAGTGGACATCATCAGCCGACATACCTTTGGGGTAGCGACCCTCGGACTCCATCAATCGACATACCTCTAGGGTAGCGACCATCGGACACGACCCACCATAGTGCGTGCTAGTGACTACGGTGTTACCAAAGTGGTTAAAAGCCCATACGCCTAATGATTGTCCTCTATGATACTAAGTGCCATGTGTGTGTCAACATATCTAATACATAGTAATGACTGAAAGAAAACTACACATGCAAGAATAAACAGAAATACAATAAATATACAGAAATATACTAAGCATACAAAATACTGTAAACAATTTGGCAAGGTATCTTGCCTGGGGTCCTGCTGCTGGTATGAATCAGAGTCCAAGTCACAGTCCAAATAGCCTATGTATTACAAATTTATCACGTCAAAAAGATAATTTATTTTAATTTATTTAATTCTGGAATAATTACTCTAAAATCCTATTTTAATCTTATTATTCTGATTTTTATGTTAATTCCTAAATTTTGTCCAAAGAAACTGAATTTTATCAACTCGAGACTCATGGCACGCAAATCGAGACGATCTGTTGACCAAAAAGTCAACCGATACATACTCAACTTTCATGCATGATTTCCTGTAGATTTCAGCGTCAAAAATATGCTGGAATTTACGGCTCGTCCGAATTCAAATTCGTTTGGGAATTATGGCACATACAAATTTTGTATTGTGCACCGATGGTTAAATTCTAACCTAGAAGTTCTACAGAATTAACAGTATATAAATACTTCGAATTAAATTTTGGGAAAAACATATGTCAATGATCTCGACATTAGCTTTCCAAAACTTTAAACGGTTCATGATTCTGATTCTTGGTTCTCCCGGAATCGCGAAAATATTGAAACACGTCTATTTTCGGACATGCTGTGCTCTACGAATTTTTCAGAATTTAATACTCATAATTTCGTAAAATAAATTATATAATCAGAAAGCTAACCTCAATATCTTTCTAACGCAAGAAACTAGGCCTCGTTTGGAGTCCGGAGCTATGCGCAATGGCTTGTGGAAGATGAAGAAATCCTAGATGGCAATTCTCCAAAATCTCTCTCTCTAAGATAATGGGATAATTATGGTTATAATATATATATATTGTCACGCCCCAGTCCCAAAAATACGTAGGACTAGGTCACGTAACCATGCCAGCTGGCCATATATATGGAAACTCTAATATATAGAAACCATATATACGCGCGTACGCTGTATAATGAACAATAGTTCACCAGTGGTAAAATTAATCACCAGTCACAGGGTAATATCTAAATCTCATCCACAGAAATCACATAACATATGAATAACCAATAACCATGAAACTAGATCTCAATACAGATATCTAAGAATGACAGTCAGATGAAATCAAATCTACTGTCGAAATAAAATATAAAAGGAACCAGAATACACACCATATAAGAACAACATCTGACAATCACGAGGCTCGAAGAGAAGACCTCCTCGGAAAATAAGTAGCCTGTCCGGATCTGTGCTCCTGCGAGTACTCAAGAACATATACACCTGGCAGGGAACCAGGTCCTCAGAGGGACATAGCAAGATACAGAAAAATGACATGCCATAATGTAAATACTGAATAAATAAATGGGGTGTGCTAACCATCTAAGTGAATGCAATTTAAAGACCTTGCAGTACGCATGGGAATGTGTGGGCTAGATATATGTTGGCGTAATTCACCAATCGTCATGACTGGCTAATATATGTATCATATGCCCCCGATCACACGGGTAACTCTGCAATCGTCCATCCCTGCAGAGCATGGAACGAAGGATAATACCCCATCCTCCTCGGAGCACGGTAATGGGAATAAGAAAACCAATACCCCATCTCCGAGCAGCATGGTAACTCTCTATATATACCGTAATCCCCATCTCCGAAGAGCATGGTAACTTGAGTATATATCAGGGGGGGTGTCCCATACGCCTACTAGATGTCTTTCCCGCCCAATATAGATGTACAAGTCGTGAAAACGACGTGGACACCTCCTACTATGATGCAAGTCTCAATAAAATAAACAACTGAGCTAAATATCGCTACACGTGTTGCTCACACTGATGGCCAGTCGCGCATGAGGTACGCGTCCCTACATGTACTCACTCTGTGACGTGTAATAATACGTGTCAAGGCCTGAGAAGTTATATCAATAACTTCACAACTTTAGGTGGGTCTACTAGACACTAGGTCAGACACAAGTCCTAACGTCAACGCCATCGTTGACTGCACCCGAGTCTTCTCGGACGCGCACATTTATATAATATTAAAACATGTAACTAACAATAACTGAATTTAAACAGTACAATAAGGCAAGGTATACTTGCCTGGCGGGAGAGCTGCAAATATAATGTCCAGATGTCAAATACCAAGTGTCAGAACTATGGCCTCAGAATAAATGTCTCCGGATACTGAAATAAACATCACTAACAGTCTCAAAAAATATCAAATAGCTAGAAACGCCTGTCCTTAAGTCCAATTTGGACACAGGGGCAAAAATAACAGTTTCTGGTCAAAGCGAGGTCCACATGTGGGCCGCTTTGCACCGAAAAATGTGTCAGGGTCAAAGGTCTCCAAATTCGCCAAACTTAGTGTCAACAAGTCAGGAACGATGATACGAACCCAACAGAATTTCCAGAATTGGATTCCGGTGAGCCGGTCACAAAATCGCCCGTCAAGTGGGTCCTGTGGGGCCCATGATACGGGATTTTGTCAACGTTCTCAGAATCGAACCAAACTTGGCTCACAGGACCAGCGTATTGCTACGAGTCCGATGGCGCAAGTTTCGTTTCGATCCGACGTGTGTACACAAAGTTGCAGCGTGTTCCAGAACTGGCGGATACGGGGCGGTGTCGGCGGATACGCGTTGATTTCGGTGTGCACGCACATCCAAATTAACTTCTTCGAACTCCTACACGTCCGTATCAACGTCGCGCACGTTTCGGTAAAGACCGCGTGCGACCAAGTCGTCCCGTCTGGCGGGGCGTACCCAGTTCCGGGTGAATCGGGTCGTTGTTTTTCCTGTATTTGGATCGCAGTTTGCGATCGCCACAGGACGCGATGCTCCGAGCGGGTTGCACGGGCACCGAGGTGGTTACATAGCCTACGTGTCATAACTGACGGAATTAAAAACGGAATTACGAGGAGATAGAACGGGTTACCTGAACAGGGCTCCAAAAACCGAATTCTTCGTGTCCTCGTAAGTCGTCTTGACACAGGATTTGTGTCCTGGACGTGTCCGGGCCATGTCCAGCTGCTGTACTGTGTCCTGGTCACTGTGTCCGGTCAGAGTTCAGCGGGGACTCGCCGAGGCTTCGCCGTGACGGCTCAGGGCGTCGCCGGAGGAAGACATGTGATGGTGGTGGGTGATGGACATGGTGGTTTGAGGTGCTGCTCGGGACCGTGGGGGAGGAAGTCAGGGAGGAGATCAGGGGGAGCTGGGGAGTCGTCAGGCGGAGGGTGGCTGGGTGCTGGCCGGACAGGGGAGTGGCCGAGGAGGTGGAGGTTGGTGGAGGGAAGAGGAGGATAGGGAGGAGGTCGGGATCGTGGGGGAGTCGGCTGGGCGAGGCCGGGTGTCGGGGAAAGGGGAGGTGGTGGTGGCGTTGGTGCTGGTGGTGGAGGACGGTGGTGGCGGCGGGCTGAGATGGGGGTGGCGGTGGAGATGGAAGCTGGAGGAGGAAAGGGGGGGAGGAGAAGGAGATGGTGGCGGTGGTGGTTGTCGGTGATGGGGATGGCGGTGGTGGCGGAGTCGACAGGAGGAGAAAGGAGAGGAGGTGAGCAGGGAGGGCTGGGTCGAGGCCGAGAGAGAGGGTGGAGGCGGTGGAGCTCGAGGTGACGGGGTGGCAGCGGACGGAGGAGTTGGCGGAGATGCACAGGGGGTCGGGGTCCGGAGCCTCCGCGGGGGGGGGGGGGAAGAAGAGGAGGAGGAGGACCAGCGGGGCTGCGGCATCACCGGCCGGAGCTGCGGGAGGCGGTGGCGGCGTGGAGGAGGAGGAGCTGTAGGAGTAGAGGAGGTGGCTCGGGAGAGAGGGAGGGTCGGGCCGAGAGAGAGGGAGAGGGGACGGCGCTGGGTCGGGTGGCGGAGGGCGGAGCTCGGGGAGGAGGGGGAATCGGCTGCTCCGGCGAGGGGGGGGGCAGCCGGCGGCTGAGCTAGGTTAGGGTTAGGGTTTTCCTATTTTATTTTATTTCTTTTATTTTATAGAAATATTTTAAGGGTAAAAATATAATTTTACATGTAGGATATTTAAGATACATCGAATCTGGACTCCTTTTGGAATGGACGGTGCATGTTCACCGGCCAATCAGGGGGTGACACCTCGCAGGGTAATTTACAGAAAAGTCCCTGTAATTTCGTAAATTGCGCAGAGGTCCTATTTTGGAAAATTGCGCAATTACAAAATTGTCTGGGAAAAACACCTGATTTCTGAAATTACTAAAATTCACAGAATTGAGGAAAATTGCTGTGCGAGGGTCCCGAGGGGGTGGGGGTGAGTCTGGACAGGTACTGGGCCTGGTTTTGGGGTGATACGGGCCATCGTATTTATTTAATTAATAAATACTGCGCACGGTGTTCTCTAATTATTTAAAGGCAGGTAGGGTCATAATTTTTCTACGGTGTCAATACACTAAATGTAGTATACTCAGTGTAGAAAATTAACGTATTTTGTTTGGGCAAAACGGGTGCATGTTGGGCCTCTAATCTCTATTGGAACAGGGTTGGGTACAGATCTGGGTATTAAAATAGGAATTAAATACGGGCGTTTGCAACAAGATTTGTGCGTCTCATACGAGGTTCAAAACTAAGTATCTGGGAGTTGCACAAAGTGCAGGATAGTAGACTGGTACGTCTAGGAGAGGTATGTGAACTTTGTTCGGGGATAACAGTCAGGGTAAGGCTCCAATAATTAGGTGATGGACATGTGCACAAGTCAATAGGATATGTAAGCAAAATAAATTAAAATATTGCAACAAATCCTAAATTGTGAAAAATATTCCTAAAATACTGGAATCTGGTCGAGGGGGTTTACAATCTACCCAACTTATAAAAATTTCGTCCTCGAAATTAAAACTAAGCCATGGTAGAAGTCAAGGACGGCATAAGATATAATTTAACAAAGTAATTCATATCTTGGGTTACGAATAGGTTCGAAAATGTTTATGCATGTCGTACTCGCGCTTCCAAGTAGATTATTCTGGCGCGCTATGCTTCCATGCTACGTGGACCAAGGGGATAGACTGGTTCTTCAATACTTTTTCTCGATGGTCAAGGGTTCCCGCGGGTTGCTCTTGATATGACAGGTCTCGGCCTAATGGTGATAACCTCAAGAAGACATGATCGTCCTCTTTGAATTCCAAGGGACGATGACGACGGTCTGCCCACTGCTCCTGTCTGTCTTGCACTGCTCGCCAGTATCCTTGTATATACTTAACTGTCTCTTCGGTTGATCATCAATTCTGGTTACGTGAATCCTTGTCTGGTACAATGCTGACTGGTATGCCGTGCCATCTTACGATCTGCCTCAAATAAGTTAGCTAAAGCTTCAGCAGACTGGTCAACTCTATAGGTAAGAATTGTGCTGATTTGGAGAGTCGATCCATAGGAATCTTGATCCTTACAAGTCAACTAGTCATAGGTGCTGCTATCCATTCAGGAGTCAATCATTTATTTATCCAGGTGAAATCCTTTTAGACTCCTGTCAGCAAAATGATACATCCTTTTTCGTAATACTTGAGTTCTGAATCTTGCTCCAAGTTACGAGGCAAAAATAAAAATTTTGCTGTCATAGGGATGTACGTATCAGGAAAGTAATTAAACGTAGGTAGGTAGGTAGGTAGTGAAGGGTCATCTAAGGGTAGCACAATTTAAAACTGCAAACAAATCTAATAATAAAGTTTGGTAATACCCAAGAAACAAACAGAAATGGCTACAAAATAATACACTTCTCGTATTTATACTAAGGACGAGGTTTCGTCTTTCCGAAATAAGGGAAGACGGAAAACAATATTCAAGAGTTCAAGGGGGAGGTAATAGATTAGTAGTGTGAGGATCAGGGCGTTTAAAGAATTCAACGGAAATTGTCAAAGCAGTTGTGGATTTGAGATGCTATTTTGGTAATCCCTATTCACATATTCGGATCAGCACAGTTATGTTGCTGATACGATATGCTCAGGCATATCTAACGGACAAGTACATCTATCTACTAATCACTATATATCTCAATCCACGTAAAGTAGTTATGCGAAGGTCGAACCAAGTGCACTATGGTTGATCAGACCGTAATACACTGATTCTGAAATGTATTAGTGTAGT